>CM024546.1:12390384-12399421 GCA_014182365.1 Eucalyptus tenuipes | reverse complement strand
AGGCCTAGGCCTAGGCCTAGGCCTGGGCCTAGGCCTAGGCCTAGGCCTAGGCCTAGGCCTAGGCCTAGGCCTGGGCCTAGGCCTAGGCCTGGGCCTAGGGGCCTGGGCCTAGGCCTAGGCCTAGGCCTAGGCCTAGGCCTGCCTAGGCCTGGGCCTAGGCCTAGGCCTAGGCCTAGGCCTAGGCCTAGGCCTAGGCCTAGGCCTAGGCCTGGGCCTAGGCCTAGGCCTAGGCCTAGGCCTAGGCCTGGGCCTAGGCCTGGGCCTGGGCCTAGGCCTAGGCCTGGGCCTGGGCCTAGGCCTGGGCCTGGGCCTGGGCCTGGGCCTGGGCCCCTGGGCCTGGGCCTGGGCCTGGGCCTGGGCCTGGGCCTGGGCCTGGGCCTGGGCCTGGGCCTGGGCCTGGGCCTAGGCCTAGGCCTAGGCCTAGGCCTAGGCCTAGGCCTAGGCCTAGGCCTAGGCCTAGGCCTAGGCCTAGGCCTAGGCCTAGGCCTAGGCCTAGGCCTAGGCCTAGGCCTAGGCCTGGCCTAGGCCTGGGCCCTAGGCCTAGGCCTAGGCCTGGGCCTAGGCCTAGGCCTAGGCCTGGGCCTGGGCCTGGGCCTAGGCCTAGGCCTAGGCCTGGGCCTGGGCCTAGGCCTAGGCCTGGGCCTGGGCCTGGGCCTGGGCCTGGGCCTAGGCCTAGGCCTAGGCCTAGGCCTAGGCCTAGGCCTAGGCCTGGGCCTGGGCCTAGGCCTAGGCCTGGGCCTAGGCCTAGGCCTAGGCCTAGGCCTGGGCCTGGGCCTGGGCCTGGGCCTGGGCCTGGGCCTAGGCCTGGGGGCCTGGGCCTGGGCCTAGGCCTAGGCCTAGGCCTAGGCCTAGGCCTAGGCCTAGGCCTAGGCCTGCCTAGGCCTAGGCCTAGGCCTAGGCCTAGGCCTAGGCCTAGGCCTAGGCCTGGGCCTAGGCCTGGGCCTGGGCCTGGGCCTGGGCCTGGGCCTGGGCCTGGGCCTGGGCCTGGGCCTGGGCCTGGGCCTGGGCCTGGGCCTAGGCCTAGGCCTAGGCCTAGGCCTGCCTAGGCCTAGGCCTGGGCCTAGGCCTAGGCCCTAGGCCTAGGCCTAGGCCTAGGCCTGGGCCTAGGCCTAGGCCTAGGCCTAGGCCTAGGCCTAGGCCTAGGCCTAGGCCTAGGCCTGGGCCTGGGCCTAGGCCTGGGCCTAGGCCTAGGCCTAGGCCTAGGCCTAGGCCTGCCTAGGCCTAGGCCTAGGCCTGGGCCTAGGCCTAGGCCTAGGCCTGGGCCTAGGCCTAGGCCTAGGCCTAGGCCTAGGCCTAGGCCTAGGCCTAGGCCTAGGCCTAGGCCTAGGCCTAGGCCTAGGCCTGGGCCTGGGCCTAGGCCTAGGCCTAGGCCTAGGCCTAGGCCTAGGCCTAGGCCTAGGCCTAGGCCTAGGCCTAGGCCTAGGCCTAGGCCTAGGCCTAGGCCTAGGCCTAGGCCTGGGCCTAGGCCTAGGCCTAGGCCTAGGCCTAGGCCTAGGCCTAGGCCCTAGGCCTGGGCCTGGGCCTAGGCCTAGGCCTAGGCCCTAGGCCCTGGGCCTAGGCCTGGGCCTAGGCCTGGGCCTGGGCCTGGGCCTGGGCCTGGGCCTGGGCCTAGGCCTGGGCCTAGGCCTGGCCTAGGGGCCTAGGCCTAGGCCTAGGCCTAGGCCTAGGCCTAGGCCTAGGGGCCTAGGCCCTAGGCCTAGGCCTAGGCCTAGGCCTAGGCCTGGGCCTGGGCCTAGGCCTGGGCCTGGGCCTGGGCCTGGGCCTAGGCCTAGGCCTAGGCCTAGGCCTAGGCCTAGGCCTAGGCCTAGGCCTAGGCCTGGGCCTAGGCCTAGCCCTAGGCCTAGGCCTAGGCCTAGGCCTAGGCCTAGGCCTAGGCCTGGGCCTAGGCCTGGGCCTGGGCCTGGGCCTAGGGGCCTAGGCCTGGGCCTAGGCCTGGGCCTGGGCCTGGGCCTGGGCCTGGGCCTGGGCCTGGGCCTAGGCCTAGGCCTAGGCCTAGGCCTAGGCCTAGGCCTAGGCCTAGGCCTAGGCCTAGGCCTAGGCCTGGCCTAGGCCTAGGCCTAGGCCTAGGCCTAGGCCTGGCCTAGGCCTAGGCCTAGGCCTGGGCCTAGGCCTGGGCCTGGGCCTAGGCCTAGGCCTAGGCCTAGGCCTAGGCCTAGGCCTAGGCCTAGGCCTAGGCCTAGGCCTAGGCCTAGGCCTAGGCCTGCCTAGGCCTAGGCCTAGGCCTAGGCCTAGGCCTAGGCCTAGGCCTGGGCCTAGGCCTAGGCCTAGGCCTAGGCCTAGGCCTAGGCCTAGGCCTAGGCCTAGGCCTAGGCCTAGGCCTGGGCCTGGGCCTGGGCCTAGGCCTGGGCCTAGGCCTGGGCCTAGGCCTAGGCCTGGCCTAGGCCTAGGCCTAGGCCTAGGCCTAGGCCTAGGCCTAGGCCTAGGCCTAGGCCTAGGCCTAGGCCCTAGGCCTAGGCCTAGGCCTGGGCCTAGGCCTAGGCCTAGGCCCTAGGCCTAGGCCTAGGCCTAGGCCTAGGCCTAGGCCTAGGCCTAGGCCTGGGCCTAGGCCTAGGCCTAGGCCTAGGCCTAGGCCTAGGCCTAGGCCTAGGCCTGGGCCTGGGCCTGGGCCTGGGCCTGGGCCTAGGCCTAGGCCTAGGCCTAGGCCTAGGCCTAGGCCTAGGCCTAGGCCTAGGCCTGGGCCTAGGCCTAGGCCTAGGCCTAGGCCTAGGCCTAGGCCTAGGCCTAGGCCTAGGCCTAGGCCTAGGCCTAGGCCTAGGCCTAGGCCTAGGCCTAGGCCTAGGCCTAGGCCTAGGCCTAGGCCTAGGCCTAGGCCTAGGCCTAGGCCTAGGCCTAGGCCTAGGCCTAGGCCTAGGCCTAGGCCTAGGCCTAGGCCTAGGCCTAGGCCTAGGCCTAGGCCTAGGCCTAGGCCTAGGCCTAGGCCTGGGCCTAGGCCTAGGCCTAGGCCTAGGCCTAGGCCTAGGCCTGGGCCTAGGCCTGGGCCTAGGCCTAGGCCTAGGCCTGGGCCTAGGCCTGGGCCTAGGCCTAGGCCTAGGCCTAGGCCTAGGCCTGGGCCTGGGCCTAAAGGCCTAGGCCTGGGCCTAGGCCTAGGCCCTGGGCCTAGGCCCTAGGCCTAGGCCTGGGCCTAGGCCTAGGCCTAGGCCTGGGCCTAGGCCTAGGCCTAGGCCTGGGCCTGGGCCTAGGCCTAGGCCTAGGCCTGGGCCTAGGCCTAGGCCTAGGCCTGGGCCTAGGCCTGGGCCTGGGCCTGGGCCTGGGCCTGGGCCTGGGCCTGGGCCTGGGCCTGGGCCTGGGCCTAGGCCTAGGCCTAGGCCTAGGCCTAGGCCTGGGCCTAGGCCTAGGCCCTGGGCCTAGGCCTAGGCCTAGGCCTAGGCCTAGGCCTGGGCCTGGGCCTGGGCCTAGGCCTGGGCCTAGGCCTAGGCCTAGGCCTGGGCCTGGGCCTAGGCCTAGGCCTAGGCCTGGGCCCTGGCCTGGGCCTGGGCCTGGGCCTAGGCCTGGGCCTAGGCCTAGGCCTAGGCCTAGGCCTAGGCCTAGGCCTAGGCCTGGGCCTAGGCCTAGGCCTAGGCTAGGCCTAGGCCTAGGCCTAGGCCTGGCCTAGGCCTAGGCCTAGGCCTAGGCCTAGGCCTAGGCCTAGGCCTAGGCCTAGGCCTGGGCCTGGGCCTGGGCCTGGGCCTAGGCCTGGGCCTGGGCCTAGGCCTAGGCCTGGGCCTGGGCCTAGGCCTGGGCCTAGGCCCTAGGCCTGGGCCTGGGCCTAGGCCTGGGCCTAGGCCTAGGCCTAGGCCTGGGCCTAGGCCTAGGCCTAGGCCTAGGCCTAGGCCTAGGCCTAGGCCTAGGCCTAGGCCTAGGCCTAGGCCTAGGCCTAGGCCTAGGCCTGGGCCTAGGCCTAGGCCCTAGGCCTGGGCCTAGGGGCCTAGGCCCTAGGCCTAGGCCTGGGCCTAGGCCTAGGCCTAGGCCTGGGCCTAGGCCTAGGCCTAGGCCTAGGCCTAGGCCTAGGCCTAGGCCTAGGCCTAGGCCTAGGCCTAGGCCTAGGCCTAGGCCTAGGCCTAGGCCTAGGCCTAGGCCTAGGCCTAGGCCTAGGCCTAGGCCCCTAGGCCTAGGCCTAGGCACTAGGCCTAGGCCTAGGCCTAGGCCTAGGCCTAGGCCTAGGCCTAGGCCTAGGCCTAGGCCTAGGCCTGGGCCTAGGCCTAGGCCTAGGCCTAGGCCTGGGCCTAGGCCTGGGCCTGGGCCTGGCCTGGGCCTAGGCCTAGGCCTGGGCCTGGGCCTAGGCCTAGGCCTAGGCCTGGGCCTAGGCCTAGGCCTAGGCCTAGGCCTAGGCCTGGGCCTAGGCCTAGGCCTAGGCCTAGGCCTAGGCCTAGGCCTAGGCCTAGGCCTAGGCCTAGGCCTAGGCCTAGGCCTAGGCCTGGGCCTGGGCCTGGGCCTAGGCCTAGGCCTAGGCCTGGGCCTGGGCCTGGGCCTAGGCCTGGGCCTAGGCCTAGGCCTAGGCCTAGGCCTAGGCCTAGGCCTAGGCCTAGGCCTAGGCCTAGGCCTAGGCCTGGGCCTAGGCCTAGGCCTAGGCCTAGGCCTAGGCCTAGGCCTAGGCCTAGGCCTAGGCCTGGGCCTAGGCCTAGGCCTAGGCCTAGGCCTAGGCCTAGGCCTAGGCCTGGGCCTAGGCCTAGGCCTAGGCCTGGGCCTAGGCCTAGGCCTAGGCCTGGGCCTAGGCCTAGGCCTAGGCCTAGGCCCTAGGCCTAGGCCTAGGCCTAGGCCTAGGCCTAGGCCTGGGCCTAGGCCTAGGCCTAGGCCTAGGCCTAGGCCCTAGGCCTAGGCCTAGGCCTAGGCCTAGGCCTAGGCCTAGGCCTAGGCCTAGGCCTAGGCCTAGGCCTAGGCCTGGGCCTAGGCCTAGGCCTAGGCCTGGGCCTGGGCCTAGGCCTAGGCCCTAGGCCTAGGCCTAGGCCTAGGCCTAGGCCTAGGCCTAGGCCTAGGCCTAGGCCTAGGCCTAGGCCTAGGCCTAGGCCTAGGCCTAGGCCTAGGCCTAGGCCTAGGCCTAGGCCTGGGGCCTAGGCCTAGGCCTAGGCCTAGGCCTAGGCCTAGGCCTGGGCCTGGGGGCCTGGGCCTGGGCCTGGGCCTGGGCCTGGGCCTGGGCCTGGGCCTGGGCCTGGGCCTGGGCCTGGGCCTGGCCTGGGCCTAGGCCTAGGCCTAGGCCTAGGCCTAGGCCTAGGCCTAGGCCTAGGCCTAGGCCTAGGCCTAGGCCTAGGCCTAGGCCTGGGCCTAGGCCTAGGCCTAGGCCTGGGCCTAGGCCTAGGCCTAGGCCTGGGCCTGGGCCTGGGCCTGGGGCCTGGGCCTAGGGGCCTGGGCCTGGGCCTGGGCCTAGGCCTAGGCCTAGGCCTAGGCCTAGGCCTAGGCCTAGGCCTAGGCCTAGGCCTGGGGCCTAGGCCTAGGCCTAGGCCTAGGCCTAGGCCTAGGCCTAGGCCTAGGCCTGGGCCTAGGCCTAGGCCTAGGCCTAGGCCTAGGCCTGGGGGCCTAGGCCTGGGCCTAGGCCTAGGCCTAGGCCTGGGCCTAGGCCTAGGCCTAGGCCTAGGCCTGGGCCTAGGCCTGGGCCTGGGCCTGGGCCTAGGCCTAGGCCTGGGCCTAGGCCTAGGCCTAGGCCTAGGCCTAGGCCTAGGCCTAGGCCTAGGCCTAGGCCTGGGCCTGGGCCTAGGCCTAGGCCTGGGCCTAGGCCTGGGCCTAGGCCTAGGCCTAGGCCTAGGCCTAGGCCTAGGCCTAGGCCTAGGCCTAGGCCTAGGCCTAGGCCTAGGCCTAGGCCTGGGCCTGGGCCTGGGCCTAGGCCTAGGCCTGGGCCTAGGCCTGGGCCTAGGCCTAGGCCTAGGCCTGCCTAGGCCTGGGCCTAGGCCTGGGCCTAGGCCTGGGCCTAGGCCTAGGCCTAGGCCTAGGCCTAGGCCTGGGCCTGGGCCTAGGCCTGGGCCTAGGCCTGGGCCTAGGCCTGCCTAGGCCTAGGCCTGGCCTAGGCCTAGGCCTAGGCCTGGGCCTGGGCCTAGGCCTAGGCCTAGGCCTAGGCCTAGGCCTAGGCCTAGGCCTAGGCCTAGGCCTAGGCCCTAGGCCTAGGCCTGGGCCTAGGGGCCTGGGCCTGGGCCTGGGCCTAGGCCTGGGCCTGGGCCCTGGGCCTGGGCCTAGGCCTGGGCCTAGGCCTGGGCCTGGGCCTGGGCCTAGGCGGGCCTGGGCCTGGGCCTAGGCCTAGGCCTAGGCCTAGGCCTAGGCCCTAGGCCTAGGCCTAGGCCTGGGCCTAGGCCTAGGCCTGGGCCTAGGCCTGGGCCTGGGCCTGGGCCTGGGCCTAGGCCTGGGCCTGGGCCTGGGCCTGGGCCTGGGCCTGGGCCTGGCCCTGGGCCTGGGCCCTGGGCCTGGGCCTAGGCCTGGGCCTGGGCCTGGCCTGGGCCTAGGCCTAGGCCTAGGCCCTAGGCCTAGGCCTAGGCCTAGGCCCTAGGCCTAGGCCTAGGCCTAGGCCTAGGCCTAGGCCTAGGCCTAGGCCTGCCTAGGCCCTAGGCCTAGGCCTAGGCCTGCCTAGGCCTAGGCCTGGGCCTGGGCCTGGGCCTGGGCCTAGGCCTAGGCCTGGGCCTAGGCCTGCCTAGGCCTGGGCCTAGGCCTAGGCCTAGGCCTAGGCCTAGGCCTAGGCCTGGGCCTAGGCCTAGGCCTAGGCCTAGGCCTAGGCCCTAGGCCTAGGCCTAGGCCTAGGCCTAGGCCTAGGCCCTAGGCCTAGGCCTAGGCCTAGGCCTAGGCCTAGGCCTAGGCCTAGGCCTAGGCCTAGGCCTAGGCCTAGGCCTAGGCCTAGGCCTAGGCCTAGGCCTAGGCCTAGGCCTAGGCCTAGGCCTGGGCCTAGGCCTAGGCCTAGGCCTAGGCCTGGGCCTGGGCCTGGGCCTAGGCCTGGGCCTGGGCCTGGGCCTGGGCCTGGGCCTGGGGGCCTGGGCCTGGGCCTGGGCCTGGGCCTGCCTAGGCCTAGGCCTAGGCCTGGGCCTAGGCCTGGGCCTAGGCCTAGGCCTAGGCCTAGGCCTAGGCCTAGGCCTAGGCCTAGGCCTAGGCCTAGGCCTAGGCCTAGGCCTAGGCCTAGGCCTAGGCCTGGGCCTAGGCCTAGGCCTAGGCCTGGGCCTGGGCCTGGGCCTGGGCCTGGGCCTAGGCCTGGGCCTGGGCCTGGGCCTGGGCCTAGGCCTAGGCCTGGGCCTAGGCCTAGGCCTAGGCCTAGGCCTAGGCCTAGGCCTAGGCCTAGGCCTAGGCCTAGGCCTAGGCCTAGGCCTAGGCCTAGGCCTAGGCCTGGGCCTGGGCCTAGGCCTAGGCCTAGGCCTAGGCCTGGGCCTGGGCCTGGGCCTAGGCCTAGGCCTGGGCCTAGGCCTGGGCCTAGGCCTGGGCCTGGGCCTGGGCCTGGGCCTGGGCCTGGGCCTAGGCCTGGGCCTAGGCCTAGGCCTAGGCCTGGGCCTAGGCCTAGGCCTAGGCCTAGGCCTAGGCCTGGGCCTAGGCCTAGGCCTAGGCCTAGGCCTAGGCCTAGGCCTAGGCCTAGGCCTGGGCCTAGGCCTAGGCCTGGGCCTAGGCCTGGGCCTGGGCCTAGGCCTAGGCCTGGGCCTGGGCCTGCCTAGGCCTGGGCCTGGGCCTAGGCCTGGGCCTAGGCCTAGGCCTAGGCCTAGGCCTAGGCCTAGGCCTAGGCCTAGGCCTAGGCCTAGGCCTAGGCCTAGGCCTGGGCCTAGGCCTGGGCCTGGGCCTGGGCCTGGGCCTGGGCCTGGGCCTGGGCCTGGGCCTGGGCCTGGGCCTAGGCCTGGGCCTGGGCCTGGGCCTGGGCCTGGGCCTGGGCCTGGGCCTAGGCCTAGGCCTAGGCCTAGGCCTAGGCCTAGGCCTAGGCCTAGGCCTAGGCCTAGGCCTAGGCCTAGGCCTAGGCCTAGGCCTGGGCCTGGGCCTAGGCCTAGGCCTAGGCCTGGGCCTGGGCCTGGGCCTGGGCCTAGGCCTGGGCCTGGGCCTGGGCCTGGGCCTAGGCCTAGGCCTAGGCCTAGGCCTAGGCCTAGGCCTAGGCCTAGGCCTAGGCCTAGGCCTAGGCCTAGGCCTAGGCCTAGGCCTAGGCCTAGGCCTGGGCCTAGGCCTGGGCCTGGGCCTGGGCCTAGGCCTAGGCCTGGGCCTAGGCCTGGGCCTAGGCCTAGGCCTAGGCCTAGGCCTAGGCCTAGGCCTAGGCCTAGGCCTAGGCCTAGGCCTAGGCCTAGGCCTGAGGCCTAGGCCTAGGCCTAGGCCTAGGCCTGGGCCTGGGCCTAGGCCTAGGCCTAGGCCTAGGCCTAGGCCTGGGGGCCTGGGCCCTGGGCCTAGGCCTAGGCCTAGGCCTGGGCCTAGGCCTGGGCCTGGGCCTAGGCCTAGGCCTAGGCCTGGGCCTGGGCCTAGGGGCCTAGGCCTGGGCCTGGGCCTAGGCCTAGGCCTAGGCCTAGGCCTAGGCCTAGGCCTAGGCCTAGGCCTAGGCCTAGGCCTAGGCCTAGGCCTAGGCCTAGGCCTAGGCCTAGGCCTAGGCCTAGGCCTGGGCCTAGGCCTGGCCTGGGCCTAGGCCTAGGCCTGGGCCTAGGGGCCTAGGCCTAGGCCTAGGCCTGGGCCTAGGCCTAGGCCTAGGGGCCTGGGCCTGGCCTAGGCCTAGGCCTAGGCCTAGGCCTAGGCCTAGGCCTAGGCCTGGGCCTAGGCCTAGGCCTAGGCCTAGGCCTAGGCCTAGGCCTAGGCCTGGGCCTAGGCCTAGGCCTGGGCCTGGGCCTAGGCCTGGGCCTAGGCCTGGGCCTGGGCCTGGGCCTGGGCCTAGGCCTAGGCCTGGGCCTGGGCCTGGGCCTAGGCCTAGGCCTAGGCCTAGGCCTAGGCCTAGGCCTAGGCCTAGGCCTAGGCCTAGGCCTAGGCCTAGGCCTAGGCCTAGGCCTAGGCCTGGGCCTAGGCCTGGGCCTGGGCCTGGGCCTAGGCCTGGGCCTAGGCCTAGGCCTGGGCCTGGGCCTAGGCCTGGGCCTAGGCCTAGGCCTAGGCCTGGGCCTAGGCCTAGGCCCTAGGCCTAGGCCTAGGCCTAGGCCTAGGCCTA
>CM024546.1:11880384-12385384 GCA_014182365.1 Eucalyptus tenuipes | reverse complement strand
TTCAAATACGGACACAGGGTACCAAAACGACAGAAAAATCAATCTAGTGCCGATCGACGAGAATTTTGCAAATTGGTGGAATCACCCACGTTTAGCCACAAATCTTAGTCGAACCAACATATCTCTAATCTCTAATCAATCTTTGCTGTGCCGGAATGATCTCTACAGATGAGCACGGTCGAGTAGTCGATTCATGGTCGAATTGTTAAGTCTATTGCGTTAAAATCTCTAAATGACTTCCCCAGATATTCTAGTTATCTCAGGAGTGATCGACTCAGAGAATAGCACTATAGGCGCGTCGATGAAAGGCCCGATTTATTAAAATGAAATCAGGACTGAAATTTCAGGATGTCACAATACAAGCACTCTAGGAGTCAAGCATTCAAAATGCATAATAACAACTCAAACGCTTGCAATCCTATTATATAAAGTTTCTCCACATTTTGATCATATTTTTCCATCTCGAATTCTTAGAAGAATAATCTCTATTGTAGAAATGATGGGATAAGCTTACAAACAAGCTCGAACAACACGCACTGATAATACGAGTTTAAGTAGAGAAAAAGAACTAACCCAAAGAATACCGCGACATATGATCCTGCAAGACTCCGCAAGAAGGCTTCTCTCCAGGAATCATCCTCCTTGGTATGATTTAAAGATGGTGGTGTCTCATATTACTGATTTGAGTAATCACCGCTTGTTAATGGTGTTTCACAAAGAAGAGGATTACCTTCATAACTTGCTTCACCAAAAGTTCCAAATTGATTTTTTCGGTCCAGTGTCCTGCCTAACAAGTTGCTATGACCCACTCTAAATTCTGACAGGGCGTACGACTCTGTTAGTTGCGAAGGAATGGGACTGGTTAAGCTATTGTAGGACAGGTCCAAGCTCTCTACATTCTTCAAATTGGAAAACATTCCGGGATCAGTCCAGTCAAATGATTGTGTAACAGGTTCAAGGCTCTAAATTCACTCAAGTGGCCAACCTCTGGAGGAATAAAGCCTGTCAAATTGTTCTGTGAGAGATCGATTCTTGACATTAGTTTTAGAATGTTGCCCTTATAAGATCCCAACCTATTCTTAGTCCTGAAATTTACTTCTTCTAAAACATATATATAACCTTGGCCAAAATCACCCCAACTGCACAATGTGGCAAATAAGTTTGGAGATACTCTATTGTTTTTTAGAAAAATTAATTAAAATTTTCGAAAAAAATTCATTTTTCCTAAAGTCAAAAAATGCTTTAAAATAGTCTTTTAGGGTAGCCTTCTCTTAAGGTTATGGAAAAATCATTGATAAGAAAATTGTGTTAAAAAATTAAACAAGCCCTTACGGCTTTATCATAGGGTTTCGATTGTCCTTAAAACAAACACCCTTAATTACGCATTTTCCATTTCCCTTTACCTTAGTTTAAGATGGCAAGCTCCTTATTTGATACTGCTAGATTCTTGCTCTTTCGATTCAATTTATTCGATGCCACTTTGGTTGCTGATTGTCATGTCAATGATTGGGCATTTGCATGGTCACCTTATGATTAGTGGATAGGTCTAAAATCAATACAGACTGTCTCACAGAAAATATTTTTGAAATGAACAAGATTAGGTATGGAAATGGCACTAATTATTTAATTAGTGTAAGCAAGTCTCCAACCCTAAAGTCTTTGATTACGTAGGAAGTGAGGCATACTCTCATACCTATTTGATTTCTAGCCGACTCTAATAAGCTAGTGGTGGCTCTTCATTTGAAAAGTTTTATGAACACTACAACGTCGCGAGAGGTATGGACTTAATCATGGGCCATAGGGGCGTCTTTTAGGCAATACTCCTAAACCTATTTCCCTCCATATCGAGAGGTAGGTCGAGACAAGTAAATATTGATCTTGCACTCTTCATCAATTGGATGAGTACATATACATAGATTTATCCAGTGCTACTCTAGACTTAAAATTGGATCATTGGCAATCTATCTTTATACACATAGAAGTGGATATTACTCACGTGAAAGTGACCCACGTGGCAGCGCATGCGCTTCTTCATCTGACCTAATTTTTATGGTAATTTTAGCATATTTTTATTAGTTTATTTAAATTGACGATTGTTGTGAGTTTTCAAAAAACTTTAACAATATAGGGATATGTATTATGCTATGATATACATTTGACCTTAAATCGAGGACTATGAGGTTTTCGTTAAAAAAAAATTCACAATATTGAGATCCAAATTATGACATGATAGCCCATATTTGGTAGATGATATTAGCGAATCAATAAAAAAAATCCATTGCTACCAGAAAATTTCATCACAAAAAATTAATTTCGTGTATATTGCAAATAAGTGGAAATAAGAAAATGATGAAAATAATTATTAGCAAAAGAGTAGATAGAGTAACCCATCATTAAGAAAAATTTTAATTAGAAAAAAAATAAGCATTAGATGACATGATTGCACATAATTTCGCATACAAATATGATAGCTCTTGGGAACAAACGCATAATCGTTTTCACTAAAATCAAGCCATGCCCTAACACTTTCAACCATTGAGGAATTTAGCTATTACAAATGAATTACCAAACCTGCACCTATTAGCATAGATATTTTCAAATGCAAGCCAGCCATTGCAATGACGATGGAAATTCCTAACCACAAGTCATCTATTGTCATAGTTATTTTCATATACGAAGTAATTAATAGATAAATTTTGTTTTGTTAAACGGACATGGTGGCAAGGAAATGATCACATAAGCCCTTTCGATTATGCTTTGTCTTCGTAGGAACCGTAGCTAGAAAAAGAAACGCTGGTGACTTTTCCACGCGTTATGTAAGAGAGAGAAGGGAAACCTTATGGCGAGCTCATGTGAAGAGTTGCTTATCAATCAAAACCTGTCCTTTTTAGATGGGAATGGACTGAAGATAACATCTCAGTTTCTAGGACCCACACCGTCCATAGTCGTTGCCTTTGTTTTGTTTTATCTTCTGTGTCCGATTGTCGCTCGCAATTATTGATCTAGACAAGTAGGACGTACCCAAGAAAATAAAGAAAGAATTGACTCATGTGTATCATCCTTTGCGGGGCAAGAGAAAAAGGCAAAGATCTTTTTTTGTGGGGTCAAAGAAAATTTTATTGAAATTGCGAACATGGTCGAAAGAGTCCCAAGCTAGGGGAATCTAAACAATGGAGAGAACAAAGGGCTTATGGAGGAATAGAAAGACAGTTTTGTGAGAGAGAACCAATCCGTCGAGTCTTCGCAACTTAATTTACAAGCCCGCATCAGTAAGAACAAAAAGTGTCATAATCTATATCTATATCACCAAATGGAAAGGGAGATAATATTTTAAAGGAAATAATCTATCAAAAAGTGTCAAAAATCCACAATTCCAACACACAAGTTAGTAGAATTTGAGAGGTGATTTTCATGTGAATCAAGGCAAAATTTAAACCTTAGGAACCAACACATCACTAGCGCCCCTCTCTCAATGGTGCATGAGAGACAAATTTGCGATTTGTCAATATATTTGAAATATTACTAACGAGAATGTGAAATTTGCGGTTCCTATAAGTGGTGCAAATGGTGGGGATATCAAAGAATTTCCAATTTGGGAATTGGAAGTCATATTTGTATATCTCATAAGATACGTAATAAATTGTTTTGGGCTATGATCATCTGCACATGCAAAATGAAATCTTTAAATCATGAATTAAGAAATTTTAATTACTAATGCTTTCATGCTAACGTGAATGTAGGCAAGAATGTAAAAACCTCATGCTCCGGTGATAGCTCTTCGTGTCTCTGCAAAATTCAAGAAAGAAATCAGCCAAAAACAAGTCGACGGAAGCCGCCCCCACGGATTATTACAAAAAATGAGGTGGCATGAGAGATGCACCCGATGTTTTCTCAGTCGTTCTCTCTCTACGGCAAGAAGCGTCATAGGTTAGGGGTGTGCAACGGAAACCGCCCGAATCGGGACCGGACCGGACCGGCCGATTTTGGGCGATTCCCACGGTCGGTGGTCCGGTTCCCAGTTCCTAATCTTGGAACCGGTGGCCAGTTGGTCCGGTTCTCAGTTTCGAGGGGGAAACCAAACCAACCAGACCGGACCAAATTTTTTTATATATAATATATACATATAATATATAAACACATAATATATGAATATTATATATAAGCTTATTGCAATCGGAATTGCAATTGAGGTAACCTCTTATGTGGCCAAGAGAATACTAAAGCTCTTGTTGTTACTCTTAATTTATAGAGAAAACTTACTTGTTAGTTTCACCTTCTACTCAATGTGGGACAAGGCTCTAGGAGTTCTTCATGCTCACACTCTCTCTTGCTCCCCTCACTTGTAAATGACAAGGCACTTCAAACCTCAAAGAGTCCCACATCGACTAAACATTCAAAGCATAGAAGAGAGATTGTCTATAAAACCTAAGTCAAGCACAACCTTTAATCAAATTGTTCATGGCTTTTATTTTTAAAATCAAGCGTGACATAAAATTTCACGCAATGATCGTTTTGGATTTGATTGATCCCAAGTGAAGTTTTAATATTTTGCACGTGGAAACATGTGAGTAGTTTTATTAGATTGCCCGAAAACCGAATTGGATTAATAGGTCCGGTGCATGATTGTTCTTTAGTGAATGGTTGTTCTTAAGTGAAAAAAGAAAGTGCCGATTTTGTTAGACCGGACCGGACCGGAACCGATGGTTCGGTCCGATTCCCGGTCCTAGGACCAAACGGTCCGGTCCACGGTTCCCAAATTTGGGAACCGATTCTCCCGGTCCGGTTCCCGATTCCAAGGTGGAACCAGATCGAACCGAAAATCGATCACCCCTATCACGGGTCATCACGGGTCTTGACTATCCTCTCTACTCGACCCCCTGATGCCTCAACAAAGATGATACAGCATCCTGGTCATGGTCATCATATTAAGGAATGTCGTCGATGAGGGAAATCAGCACCTAGTCACACGTCGAACCGAGCTCTTATCTCTCTATATGGCAACGAACTTCTCCAAGAATCCCAGAGCACACGCAAAGCCTTGAGCTTGATTCGCTTCCGACACCATTCGCAGCCCACCAAAAGGAAACCAGTTTCAGGTCCCGTCGCTGTGCGCGCGGATCGTTCGACGTGGGTTCGTTTCGTAGATTCGGATAAGACCGTCGTAGTTTCGATCGAGACGTGACAACCGACCCCCACGCACTGAAGGCAGAGAGAGAGACAGAGAGAGAGTGGGTGGGCGCGGCAATTTCCACCCGGAGAAGTCTCTATGAAATTTGGGCTTTTCAGGGAGAGAGACGAGAAGTGGTCGATGACGGGGGGTTTCTCAAGAGGGATTTGTGGGAGTGAATCGAATCGGCGAAGGGGTTGAAATTGGAGTTTGATCGAGAGACAGAGGGAAGGAAGGAGAGAGGAGGGAGAAAATGAGGTGTTGCTTTTTCGGATGTGAGAGGAGGTCAACAAAGAAGCGGTCGTCGGAGGGACCCAACAGAGGCCCACACGAGGAGGAGGCAACGGTGGCAGGCACAACGACGCCGTCGACCACCTCTTCCGAGCTCGCGGTCGACCCGCTCTCCTCTCAAATTGAGGTTTGCGCTTTTTTCAATGGGAAATAATATCATGCATCCATTCACCGTCGCTGTTGTGATATACTGTGGTGATGACTTCGTTTTCTTCAGGCCTGAGTCAACGTTGTCGGCATTTTGTTCTTGCTTTTTCGGGCGAGACGATGATTTGGCCAGAAAAAACCAGTCTATCAGAGGATTGTTTGCAGAAAAACTGAGCATTCTTCACAATGGGGATTCTCATCAAACCTTGCTACTGAACTAATTGATGTTATATTATCTGAAGAACTTCCGTTCATGTGTTCCCAACATGCTCGTCTAGTCGGAGTTTTCTTCTTGTTTTCCTCATTAGACTTGACTTGAGGAGCCCTTTTATTTTCTTCAAACCAAATATTTATTCTGCTCTATTGAGCTGTGACTTTTTGGAACTCATGCAAATGACAAGAATCACATGCCGCTGCAAATTTAGTGGGAATGCTTTGCATCGGTTTGCTCGAATGGGCTGCTAGTTTAGACGCAGTCTAACTAAGCCTTGCACTTGTTAGCCATTACACTTTCATTTTTTGGAAACAGAATTACTATCTGAATTATGTGTCGACTTTTAAAATCTAAACTTGATGTTGCTGATTAAGCAAAGATACGGACAGGATATCTGGGTAAGAACTAGTACAAATTAAGCATATCATACTTTTCAATAACAAACTTCTTGCATTGCATATGGTGTTATCATGAGCATCAATCTTGAAATTCAATGGCCATAGTTTGTAAGATGTGCTTTATTGTCTATGCTGCAGTTATCCTTGAGAAACTTCATTAGCATTTTCTGCGGATTTCTTGTATATCTTGCTGCTAGTATGTAATTTTTCTATTTTGTCTGCATCTTGCTTTCACATTCACCAGGGATATTCTTGGTTCTTTTTTATTTGGTTTTCACAGAAGGGTATAACTTCTTCTTCTTTTAGAGTAAAATGTCAACAACATATCCTAATACTTGATTTTCTGTCTCTTATGCTTGCAAAAAATTTAGGAACATCACAGCACATGATGTATGCATTTCTGTTTCATGCCTGTAAATTGTGTCTTCCGTAATCATGCGTTGCTGAAATTACCTTATGACTGGAAGACTCATTTGTGCTGCAGAAAGCATTTCTAGGACAGTCTTTGCAGTTCTGGTTGATGCCTGTAAATTATGTCCTCATTCTTTTTTTCTTTTTTTTTTCAATAACTTTCAACAACTTATCTTAAAGTTGATTTTCTGTGTTCTTAGGCTTATAGAATTTAAGACATGACAGCATATGGTGTATGCATCAATGGTTGATCTCTGTTATTTGTGTCTTCAGTACTGGAGTGTTGCTGAATTACCTTATGACTGGAAGAGTAGTTTGTGCTGCAGAAACGCTTTCAGGAGTCTTTGCATGCATATGTTATGCTAATTTCGTTTTTACTTGTGTGCTTCACATGAGGCAAAGCTCATCTACCAAAATTTCTGCCGTAGCACTTCAACTAATGTCAAAACTTGCATATATACTCTTGATCCAGTTTCAGGCTATGTGAGAACCTAAACTGAAATAGTTAAGTAGCTTATAATTACAGTATATGACTAATTCCAGGAGATTTCTGCATGTTTGTGTTTCCTCCTTTTTTTTCCCAAAATTTGAGCTTGCTTTTAAAGGTTTCTGAACTTTGATCAGTGGACTCTTGCAGAGTGATTTAATGGCAATTTTGTACTTGAGAAAAAGAGGTGGGATGCTTCAGGAACTTGGGAGGACAGAATTTTATATCAATTAGTTGGATCTGGCATGGATAGAAACGATTTCTTAGGCTTGTCATCTCGAGACTATTCAACATTTGGCGTGAGTTTTCCAACCATGGCAAAGTATAACTTATCAGTCTCTATTTTGTCTTAATTGCATTATGTAAATCCATTTCTTTGTTTGTTCTTATCTCTTTTCAGCTTTCATGTACAGGATGCCGATATAAAGTGTCACAACGTACCTGTAAAGGCAAGTTGGTTGTTTTAATCATTTCATATCTTTTGATATTCTCTTCTTTGGATGTCGACTAATGTTATTTGTTTTTTGCTATCTTTGGTTCCTTTTGTGTTTTTCCCCTCTGAATTTTATGTGCGAAGCCATGTGCTGTGCAGGGCCTCTCCTTGTTATACATTAACAGTGTCTCCTACTGCAATTCTATGCTCTGTCACATTTTAGTCATTCTTCTTAGAGGTCTAACTCAAAATTATATAAAAATGGAGACTATTTGGAGTAATAGAGGGAGTGGGCCTAGATCGATTACCAAGTTTCTCCAACTTATATAATAGCTACTTTTACTATGGTTATGGATGAACTAAATTTTTGGTTTGGTCCTGAAGTAAGGAATATATTAGAGACAGATGCTCATCTCTTTTCTTCCCTTTGATGTTCAAGTGGGGTAGGACGACACTTTTCTGGGTTGATTGGCTTTAGCTTTCTTGGATGCTACATATTGAAATGCCCATGGAATTTGGGAAAAGCAAAATGGATGCATTGGACGATCTTATGTTTGCGTAGGAATTTGAATGTTAAACGGTAATTAAGTAATTGCAATCATGCTTATTTGGGCAATATATAGTAGTCCATTCAGATTACCTGGGTTTCTATTTGCCTTTTGCCTTTAAATGTAAGGAAGTAAAAATCTAAATGGTAATAATTAATCAGGAAGTTTGCTGGCAGACGTTAAAGCTATAGGGCCAAGAGTTTCTAGGAAAAGTTGGCTGTGTGCTGTCAAAAACCTTCATCTTCATCTTATGAATAAAAAAAAGGTACATGTGCATTTTGTGTAACACGACTGATAGTAAGATCTCGAATTACCCAACTAATATGATGCATTTATTGGAATGTAGAACATAATAATTAGAAGTGGAGGTTAATAACTCCTGATTATCTAAGATGCCATGATGCCATCCAATTTTGGCCAGTGCGCATGATCTAATTTTTTTAATATCCTTTTTCTTTTTTTTGGATTTGCCTAGGTTAAACCCAGGACTTTTGCGTCCGCACCCCCCTTTTTGGGATTTGCCTGGGTTAAACCGAGGACTTTTGTGTCCGCACCCCTCCCTTCCTTGCCACCAAGCCGAGTACCTCAGTGGTTTTTGGTAGACTCTCTTTCCTCCTCATGAGCATGTAACTCTTTTTGAAAATTTATGGGCTAATAAGGTATTATCAATTGCTTTGATCCTTTTCACTCCAAATATTAAGTGTGAGTACGTGCTCTAAATCTTTCCCTCTCATGTGTAAGTCTATTAAACTGTTACCAACCATTGCCAATTAATACATGACCTCCTCTTTTGAGAAGCATTGGATACTTCTCTTTATCCCAAATGTCAGACGCGGCATTTTTTTTCCACCTTATATGTGCACTCAATAAAGGAACACTTCAAAATGTATTTATAAATGCCAAAAAGAAAAAGAAAAGTCTTCAGTAGCTCATAGATTGGTTTGTATTGCCGACTTCAATCGTCTTTTTGTTTGTTTTTTGGATATAAAGGACGTGATCACACCAAGCACTTATGATTTAAGTGAAATTCATTTCTTGTGGAAAGGGCCAAATTAACTTATGGAAGCTCCACATGAGTTCATACGGTCAAATAAAAGGGGCTTGTTATTTATTACTATATAGCTAAAAAAATTGAACCCTAGAGTAACTAATTAGAAAATTTATTTTATTTTTGCAAGCTAGTGTGAGAAAATGTACATGGCGAGGAAGAATTTATTACTTAGGCCCTTACGTTTATGTTGCGTCTTGTATGACTTGAAGCTTCAAAAGAAATGTTAGGGTGTTTTGATTCACAAAAAAATTAATGTGGGAAAACATTTTTTTCCAAATTTTTGGTGTTTGAGCTGCTTGGGAAGGCGATACAATGGAAATTTCCAAATTTTCGGCATTTGGATCACTTGGGAAAGCGATTCAACGGAAAATCATTTTATAGTCAACTAAAACCTATGCTTAAATTCAATAAATGATTTCTTCTTTTAAAAATTAAAAATTATTTTTCAAAATATGATTGGAGCTCAGCTTTTGGACTTGAGACCTCAGAGCTTGGACAAGATTACCTCAATGCCTGTGCTTGAGACTCGCGGTGCTCAAGTCTTGAGGCCAAGCAAATCGCCTGGACCTAACTCTTACTCCTAAGTCACTGGCACCCAAACTCAAGTCCATTGAGACTGGCCCAGTTTCTTGGCCAATGTCTAATTGTTTATTGAAGCTAACACAACTCTCGCTTAGTTGGCAAATTTTGCCTCGATTTCCTAGAAAAATGATACAAGAATAAGTCGTAGAGTGTTAAACTTGAGTTTGGTCCTCGATAGACAGATATCAAATACACATGTTGAAATTATTCGGTGGTGAGCAAATATATGCATGCATAGACACACTTAACCCTATTTAATCATGCAAAATTTTCCTTTAATGGCATATATTATCAGATGTGGGACATGTGTTAGTTAACTTTCAGTTGCAATATATTTGTCTTTTCCGCAAAATTCATGCGAAATTTCTTTGTCTCGTTGCAACCTGCGTCCCTGATGAATTCAAGACAAGAGTCCACATCTTACGTTATTAATGGTTCCAGTGAATATAAGCTCGAATGTTGGTTGGCTTATTATTTTGTTTAAAATTTCATGATATACTATGTGTGTCCATTATATCAAGCAAATAATGCATGTCTCTTTGGGAAAATGAAATCAAGATTTTTATTCCAAGTGATGAAAAATAATCTCATTTTTAATTTCAAATTTCAGCCAAATACTGGAAAATATTGGAATTTTCTTGGAAAATGGCTTTTAAAAAAATAAATTCTTGAAATATCACATAATCCACAAAAAGAAAGGAGCATTAGTATTTTTCCACACATTTGTTAGCGATAAAAGGAACATTATGGGGAACCTTATGGGGAGCTCATGTGAAGTATTGCTTGTAAATCAAACTTGTTCTCATTAAATATAATGCCTTTCAGTTAAGTTGAAGAAAATACTTGGAAGCATACCATTAAACATGCACCTTGCCATAGTTGCCAGTAAAGAAGATGATGAGGTAGCTCTTAAGAAAAGCATCATTTAATAGTTAATTCCAACTATGAACACCTTGACTCTAACGTAAGTATCGATTCTTGCTTTGCCAATAAGTAGAGCTTAGTATTTGATCCAGGAACAGTTTTAGTGATCATTATAAAAATGGGAGTTTGTCCTTTAGCAACTTTATTCAAGTTAAAAAAAAAGGTTGAGTCAGCAGTGCTCCTTATAAAAATGGCCAATCTCGACAATTTTGTGTGTTTTCCTGTCTCTCTGCTGAAGGTATCGAAGCATCTTCCTCGATTACATTTTCTCTTCATTGAATTTTCAGTTCCCCGCTGTTCTCTTCCCCCCCAGTGTCCCCTTGTTTTTGCGTTGGGCTGATATGTCCACTTATACTCTGTATTGTCAGGACTGATTTAGGCCTGCATTCCTCTTCTTTTATCGTGCAGTTAAGTCAGCAAATATCAGTTCCTCTTGCATCCTTATAGAGAAGCCACTTCCGGTATGTCTCAATATACATTTACTTTTTGTGCGCTATCAGGGCCTGTTTCACGTTCACTCTCTTTGTTGGTAATCTGTTTCTATTCTGTTCAAAAAAAAAAAAAAATCTGTTTCTATTGATTAAATCCTGAATAATATAAAAGTAATATAAAAAAGGGAAGAAGAAACAAAAATGGATGAAATAACTGCAACATAAACTCATTTGGTAGGTACTATATTCGTCTCTCTAAGCTTTTATATGTCTAAAATTGCATGACATCATCCTTAAACGTCTTCCTGTTGGTTGCATAATTTACGACTTGAATAGGATAGGGTGAACTGGGAAAATTAGCAAGTCTGTGCTGTAAGACATTTAGAAAATTTAGTCTATTACAATTGATAGGAGAGAAATTGAATTTTTCTCAATGCAAAACACCAAAAAATCCTTTAAAGCATACAAATATTACATGTTTATCCACACACAACATTTTCTCAGTTATTAATACGTATGTTGCTTATTACTTCATTCTTTATAATTAAACCGGTTAGTAAAAATGATTGGACCGGTTGAATTGGTGGAATCACATGCCAGCCCTTACTCCGGTTCAATCTCAGCTACCATTTTCAAAACATTGCCGCAAACAGAGATTGGAACTGCCAACCCAAAGTGATCCCTTTTTCTCTTGAAAGGTGGGTTATTAAACTCGTTAATCAAGAGCCCTCACTTTTGGTTCATATATCTATCCATAAAATTTCTCTAAGGGATGAGCTCGTTCTTAATTTATTGAAGTTACATCTACTTTATTCGAATTAAAGTGCAAGCGTAAATGTAAATTATACCTATAGGGAATCGGACATTGTTGCTTTAAACCTGCTTTGTCTTATTAGCGGAGAGCAAACCTAATGAGAATTGGACATTGTTGCTTTAAACCTGCTTATTAGTGGGGAGAGAGAGAGAGAGAGAGAGAGAGAGCGCGCGTCCCCGATGCAAGCACATGCTAACCAAGCTTCCTCGATTTGATAACAAATGACCAAGCTTCCTCGATTTGATAACAAATGACTAAAAAACAAAATGTACTGTATTTTATATTATCCAGACTTAATGCTTGTAATTTATTATGCTTAGCACATGAAATTGCACATGACTACTTTATCTACGAAAATAGAGCCCAGTTTGTTGAGGATCCAACTATCTAGCAACCTCATGTGATAAGGGATGATGGGACAATGTTAAAAATCTACATATGATAAACGTAGCTTTTTAATGGTCTAATCTATTTTATCAATTGGGGAAAAGAATCTAGTCTGTTAAAATTACAGATCAAGGTACGACTTAGGGTTCTGTGGTGGCTTGTATAAGCTTCATCTTCATTAGTGGGTAATGATATTAGTGAAAAAGGATAAAAGAGGGAGGACATGACTATATTAGAAAAAATTGTGGATAAAAATCAGGTTTTGGAACCTTTAGCTTCTGGCAAGTCCGATGCATAAAAGGGTTATATATCCATTCTACTTGACATGGTTGATAGTAGTTCTTGAATTAGCTAATTAATATGATGCATTTGTTGAAATATAGAACATAGTCGTGAGGAGAGGAGGTTGACTCTTGATTATCTAGGATGTCATCATACCATCCAGCTTTTATATGCATACATGAGCACTTTTTCCTCCTAATGAACGTGCACCTCTTTTTGAAAATTTGTGGGCTAATAAGGTGTTATAAATTTCTAAAATCCTCTTCAATATAAACATCTAGTGTGAGATTTTATTTTATTTCCTACTTCACACGTGCACTAGATATTCTCTGTCTCACGTAAGAGTCTATCAGGCTAGGGCCAACCATATCCAATTGATACAAGACCTTCTCTTTGAGAATCATTAACTATGTTTTTTTATCCCAAACATCAGATGGGCACTTATTTTTTGCCTTATATGCACTCAATAAAAGGAATGTTGCAAAATGTATTTATTAATGCCAAAATATTATTAAAAAAAAAAAAAAAAAACTCTTCAATAGGCCATAGATTGCTTTGCATTGCCGACTTTCCAAAACTTCTTTTTTTTTTTTTTTTAAAGATATAAGGGAAGTGATTACATCAAGCACTTATGTGATTTAAGTGAAATTTTCATTTGTTGCCAAAAGGCCAGATTAACCAATAGAAGTTTCGTGTGAGTCCACACGGTCAAATGAGTATCAATTCTTTTTTGGCCAACGAACCAAGTGTTGATATTAACGTCTATTAGCAAAAGACCAATTGGAGATCTATTTCTTTAAACCGATGAAGGTTGATCATTGCATTAAATGGTTCAAAAGTTCCTTTATGCTATCCAATTTGCCCCCTATGATTTCAATTTGCAAAACAATATTCCTCTCTCCATAAAACGCTCTCCAATCTAACAAGAATTGGTATTGCAAATACTTTCCGAGTGTTTCAAGAAATTAAGGCTTTTTCCACATCTGATTTGTTCAACTATTAGGAAGCATAAAGCTCTTATCTTCACCAAAAAAAACTATTAGGAAGCATAAACACGAAATTTCTTGTTTCTCTTCTTACAAGAACGCTTTTAAAAGGTATTTGACAAATGCCGCTGCATTCGAATGGTTTAGTCTAACTTTAAAAGTTCAAATACCCATGTTTTTTAATAAAGAATACTTGATGAGAAAGAACATGCCTTCTTTCTTTCTTTCTTTCTTTTTTTTTTGGTATATTTAGGACGAGAAGGTTTCTTAGATGAAATTTTGGCATCCGTAGAATATTGCATGACATCATCGAAAAAGCAGATTTTTCCATATATATTAAAAGGAAAACAATGACTCTACTTTTCAAATGTCTCCAATAAAGCACGTACTTTTAATTTGAGAAATTAAAATGGCCACCGTTATCCAAAATAATTAAAAGACGACTGACTTGACAAATGGTGCTCACATGTAACTGACGTGTCTTTTTTATTATTTAAAAAAGAAATTATCCAAATAGAATGAGATTTATCAAAGAGAAAGCGCACTAAATACTAGAAGCTGTGAGATGGGAAGGGGGTAAAGCATGGCCACAACCGCTGCCACGTCGCTCTTGGTGCTCTTTTCAACGTTGGTGGCCGATGCATGATCGGCTTCTCCAGGGATCATAGGCCGCAAAGGCGATCATGGAGAAAGCGTCGTTGGCATCATTGCTCGGGAAAGGTTGCTAGTCTTGTCTTGCTCGGCTTCACCATCTTTCTCACCACTGGCTAAAGGAAAAAAATACATATAAAAGAAAATGAATGTTCGCAATCACAACTCCGCTCATAGAGATCACATAAGTGGTTCTGGTGATCACCATTGAGACAGCTTTGCAAGCCTCGCCTCCACCGATTTCACTGTATTTTGCTTTAGCGTTTGTATCTTTCTGCAATTTTGAAAGGAAGAAATAGAAGGAAAATGTGACGTTTACTTTTGCTTCAAGATTCTGTTTCCGTTTTTTGTTTCTATTTGATAAAAAGCATCTTTTTCTAAGTTTAAACTCATCAATTTTATGTTTCTTTTACTTTTTCACTAATAAGAAGTATCACGTCAGCCAACCATATAATTCAGAAATGGGCCCCCAACTATGTTTGTTAACAACTTGCAATGTCCAAGTCAAAATAGCATGGTCAATGAAAAAAGAATGAAAAAAACAAAGAAGTGTCGTCTCTTTTCGGTCATTGAGAATGGAGAAAGAAAGACGTTAAGGTTGCGGCCGTTGACAAGTCGGAAATGGCCACTGGGCTGGGGTTGAACTTGTGTTTATGGGGATCAAGATACCCGGTCATATCTGTTCCTCTTCATCATTTTTGTATCGCTCTAAGATTATACACTATTTCTCAACTAATCATTTCTTAATGGCGAGTTCTGTTTTGATAAGGTTGTGATCTTTTATTGCCTTATTTTGTTTGTCTTTGTCCGACGGTCATTTGCAATGATTTATCTAGGCAAGTTGGACAGAACCACGTGATGAATTCTGTCCTCATCATTCCCTTCTAGTATTATCCATCTCTTAAATGATAAATGTCTTAATTTTAAGTTGTTTGTTGATGAATAACGAGCATGCGTATTTGAGTTGAGAGAGAGAGAGAGAGAGAGAGAGAGCGGACAATGCAAACTTCGCTCCAGTCAAAGAGTAGAGTTAGTAATGCTTAGTATAAAAAGAGAGGAGGAGAATGAGTTGATGATTGACCTTGTTTCCAAACATAGAATGTTATTTTGATCGATTGATAAAAGCATATCAAGTTAAAGAGGAGGTGATAATAGCCCCGCCTTTTTTTATGTTGTCATAAGATATGAACTTTACTTGGTACAATTAGAGGTAAGCATAGTTTTAGGATATAATCTGGAGTCAAAGAATCAAACTGGTGGAAATCAGTCTGATTCTAGATTTAAGGGTTTGCAGGTAGATTTTAAGTTCCAAAAAATGAGAAACCTATTTCGATGGGTGGTTTTAAGTTCCAAGTGAAACCTAAACAAAACTTAGAATTGCTCACCCCTATTTACAAGTACCCTTTTGCTACTTAAATCTAATTGATTTGTTGAAGCCAAAGCCACGCTATGGAAAGCCATTGAGTCCTCTTTTGGTTGTGGCGCATTTAAAAAGTCTAGAAAACTAGGTAACTCAGTCCTTTTTTCGTGTCAAAATCAGGAAAAACAAATGACAAATTAGGCTTAACAAAAAATGAAACAAACAAAAAAGAATTAACCAGTTTCCGAGTAGACTTTGGAGCTTATGACAGGATAGGTTCCAAGTTCCAAGATTTGTAGATTTCAAAAAATGAGAAACTTATTTCAATAGGAAAGTTCCAAATTCTAGATGGAACCTTGATGGAACTTGAAATCACTCACTTCTAAGTGTAATATTATTTTTTAATTTAGAATTTCTCACATTTATATGTTGCCATTTTAAGAAATTCTCTTTTAATAAAGTAATAGGATCTGCTACGCTCTAAGAATTGTTTGTAACCTCTCCCATACTCAAATCCAAGAAATGGATGGTACAAACATCACAGCAAGTACCAGCTATTAAATGATTTTTAAAAAGTACTTATTGATTTCTTGTAAAATCATGAAAATGCAAAGAAATGCTTTAAGATTTAAAATATTGGGAAAAGTTCTAAATGTAAACTTCTAAATTTGAACACACTTAAACTTTCTCTCGAGCAATCATCGCCATTTTCAAGAAATATTAAGTAAAGAAAACTGGGACAACAGAAAATGAAAAAGAAAAGAATTTACTCTCTCTCTCTCTCTCTCCTCGACAGATTTGTTTAAGCAATAGGAGGCAACAACAAACGGAACAAAAGAAGGGGGGAAGGAATTTCTCGACATTAAAGAAGAAATTATGGCGCAATCAGCTATCTCCGTTGCAGTGAATCTTGTGTCGAAACTAGGTGAGCACCTGTTTGCTCCCATTGGACGCCAATTTGGGTACGTGCTGCTCTATAAGAGCTATGTCAAAGATCTCAAAAGTGGAGTTGAGAAGCTCGAGACTGCGAGGGAAAGGGTGCAGCACTCCGTCGAAGAAGCCGAGAATAATGGAAAATTGATAGAAAATGATATTCAGAAGTGGCTGGAGAGTGTGGAGAATGAGGCTATGCTAGCACGAGACTTGTTAAAACATGGCGAAAGTGCAAAAAATGCTTGCTTCTGTGGGTGGCTTCCCAACCCCAAGGTGCGCCATCCAATTGGTAGGAAAGTGAAGAAGATGACTCAAGTCATTCGGGGACTCCATGACGAAAGCACAAAAAACATCTTCCAGAAGGTCTACTATGAGCATACTCCGATAGGAATTGTCCCTGCTCCCACTTCCACTGCAAGATCTGTTGACAAGAAAGAAGAGGTCCTGCAGTCCAGGGCCAAAATCATGGACGAAGTGATTAAGGCTATAGTTGATGACAAGGTCTGTGTGATTGGGGTGTATGGACCAGGTGGGGTTGGCAAATCCAAACTTTTGAAGGATATCGAAAGGCAAGTTAGAGAAGAGAGTCTATTCCATGAGGTTACCATGGCAAATATATCACGCAATCCAGATCTAAAAAGAATCCAGGGAGAAATTGCTTATGCAATAGGTCTGAAGCTAATAAATGAAGAAACTGCTCTTGGGAGAGCAGATCTTTTGTGCAAGAGGTTGGAGAGTGATCCTAATAAAAACATTCTCATAATTTTGGATGACTTGTGGGACAAACTAGAGTTGAAAGACATTGGAATCCCTTGTGGAGATGGCAATAAAGTAAGAGGTTGTAAGTTATTACTAACATCTAGGAACAGAAATGTTTTGCGCACTAGCATGGGATCCGATCGAGAATTCCAACTCAAAGTGTTAGAGCATGAAGAAGCCCGAAGACTTTTTGAAAGGACAGCTGGGGATAGAGTTAACAGTCCTGCGTTTGAACCCTGGGTAGATGGAGCGGTCAAGAATTGCGGAGGCCTGCCCCTTTTGATTGTTTCATTGGGAAAAAGGTTGAAGCACAAAGATTTGGCGACATGGAGGAATGCTTCAACCAGTAGAGACCTGTCGGATGTAAAATCGCTAGTGGAACTGAGTTACAATGACTTAAAAGATGAAAGGATCAAATCATTGTTCCTGATTTGTGCTCTAACCTCCGGGAGAATTTCCACGAGGGATTTCCTTGTCTATTCCATGGGTTTGGGTTTATTTAAACAATTCAGCAAGACCATCCAAAACGCTAGAGATAGGTTGATTGATGATCTACATAGCCTGCAGGACTCTTCTTTGTTACTAGAGAGTGATGACACAGAACTATTCAAAATGCATGACATATTTGTTGACGTGGTCATCTCTATGCATGATGAATTTATGGACATGAAATGGCACGCCTTGGTCGGGAAAAAGGATTATGGGTTTAAAGAGTGGTCAGAGGATGACCTCCGAAAATGCACCGCAATATCCTTCTCTTATGTTGGCATGGATGAACTTCCTGAAAAATTGGACTGCCCGAACTTGAGGATGCTTTTGTTATTTGAAAACAATACATCTCTCATAATTCCCGAGTCATTTTTTGAATCTATGAAGAAACTTCAAGTCTTGCACTTTGTTGGCTTCTCTTTCACCTCTCTAACTTCATCGGTTCAGTTCCCTGAGCACCTCAAGTCACTATGTCTTGATTTCTGCCATTTGGAGGATGTGACTCTTCTTGGAAAGCTTAAAGGATTGCAGTTCCTAAGTTTCACCAGATCTACAATTGCTCGGCTGCCCAAAGAGATAGGTGAACTAACACAATTGAGATGTTTGGACTTGACATGGTGCTTCAGGCTCGAAATTATTGAACCTGGCATGCTTGGAAGCTTGATTAATTTAGAAGAACTGTATATTGACAGTTTTCATCAATGGGAGGCCGAGGATGCAGCAGCACGAAGCAATGCCAGCCTGGCTGAGTTAAAGAACATGAAAAAGTTGAGAACTTTGTACATTGCCATTCCTGATTCAACCAATCTCTCAAGCGACCTGCCATTTGGGAATCTGAACGAGCATAAAATCCAAATTGGAGGCATTGAGCATTGGTCGGGTGAAAACAAAGAATTTAGAACTTTAAAACTCAAGCTGGATTCCAGCAATCTTCTCCATGAAGTGTGGATGCAGGATTGTTTGGGGAGAACGCAAGATCTCTACTTGGATGGATTGCAAGATGGCAGAGATAGCATTCACGACTTGTGCACCAAAGGTTTTCAGGACTTGAAGCATCTTCACGTAAAAAATAACCTCTCATTTCATTATGTTGTTGACTCCACAGAGTGCCCCACATTTACGAGATTGGAATCGTTGTTTCTCGAGAATTTGAAGAACTTGGAGAAGATTTGTCGCGATTTTCTTGCCCCAAAATCCTTCATCGAACTAAAGACTTTGAAAGTAGAAAACTGTGGTGAAATCAAACATTTGTTTCCTTCGTCCATGACGAGAATATTCTTGCAGCTGGAAGAGATTGAAATAACCAAATGCCAATTGATACAGCAAATCGTCGCAGGTGCCGAGGCGAATGAACACATGGATGAAATAGATGATGATGCCAATGTGAATTCATGCAAGTTGCGTAGGTTGACGTTACAAAACTTGCCAGAGATGACAAGTTTCTATAAAACCAGGGATCATTCCGTCGTATTCCTGGATGGGCAACAGGTAAATTTCATGCTTTCTGAAAGAGTCATGTTCCCATTCATCTAGACCATCCTAGTTGGAGGAAACCTTCTCCGACTAGTCTTCTGATGTATAAGTTAAAAACATGGATATTGCCTTCAATTGAATATGTTAATCATAGAAATACTTGTCTAAGCATGAGTTAATTCATTGCTCAATTCGTGATACTATCGATAATGAAATTCGAGGAAAGATAGACAAAATAACTTAAATAAAGTTTCCCACTTCTATAGCTTTCTCCAATATACCTTTGAAAAATATCAGTTGTAGCCCTAGAAATTTTGTAGTCTTCTAAAAAATTGACTTATTGAAATTTTTACTTTGGAGATATAACGTCTAGAAATCTTATGTAATTTTAACAAAGTAATATGCATTTATCAACCAATGACGACAATTTTTTAGTAATATTTGTATCATTTGGTGTTTTGTGTTAAAACATATAGAGTTTATTCGAATTTGATTATTTAGATACTTGATTTATAAACAGACTAAAGTATTTACTTTAGAATTATCCTCAGTTTATTTTCTGTGGAAATGTGGCTCTAAAAAAACTTCCAATATATAAATTTTTAATACTCTTATAAGACAATTGATGGACTATTATGTGACTACAAAATGAAAAATAAATTATAATATTCAATTGGCCAATGTTGCCCCTGGTTGTAATATGGACCTTTTGCGGTGATCAAATCTTCCATAAATCTTCATTCTAACCACTTTGTTTAATATTACATGTTTAAATTTCCTTTTCTTGTAATAAAATATTGTTGAAAGTATTTATTAGAAATATATCTAGCATTTATTTGTTCACTATTGCTCGGATTTATAGTTCCAGTGACTATTCTTTTAGTACAGAACAAAAATACGGCAGCCCTTTTAAGAATTATGTTTATTGCGTAACCCGAACTGCGAGAGCATGATACTCGACTAAAATCATTTATTAAATTAAGTAACTCTTTTTCTTGGCTACATGACTAACTCTCCACACAAATTAACTTTTTTTATGACGACAAAGGGTATATCAGGTTATTACATAGGTAAAATTAAATCCATTGTCGAAATTGACTTTTATTCCCATATGGTACTGTTGCGACCAGTTCATGGATCTTATGGCCAACCACGGATCTTAAATTGATGAACCCCTTTTTGACTTTGGTTCGATAAGTCATCTATTCCGCCTTACATATATCCTAGAATTTTAGCCCATGTTATGCACGGGGACAGCAAATTTTTCTGATTACTTCATAAATTTGTAATTACTTTTTAGTTTCAATCTTTTGGTAAGGCATTTTATTTTTTTGTGGAATTTTTTAAAGAAAAATGCCAGACTCAAATTATACCTGTTAATCAATTAAAAGTATGGTTTGTCAATTACAAGCCCTTTAAAAACTGTTCGTTGTTATGAATGTTGTTCTATGTCTATTTTTAACTTCATCTGTTGTTAGTTCATGACCATTTGGGAGAAAAAAATTGAGATGGTTTTTTTACACTGTTGTTTGAGATATTATAATGACTAAAAAGAATTAATTGAGTCTATGCCATGAATTTGTAAAATTTAGATAGAACAAAATGTGAGTAAATTCAATAACCTCAATAACTCAGGGATTACAAATTCCTCCTCTTATACACATGGCAGATAAATGATAAGCAAGACCAAATTCTAAGAAGAACAAGGTAAAATTCAAAAATCACTATTCAGATTTTTCTTCCATTATCTTCAAATCCATTATTTGATATTATTTCCTTTGTTGAGCAAAGCGTGTTCATAATATTTTGTCACAAGCATTGTTATGAGATTATGTGGGGTTATCCAACCCTCGTAACTAAAGAAAAATTTATGCATATCCCTTTATAATGTGATTCTCTTGACTTTTGAAGGTTTCATTGCCCTGGTTGGAGTCCTTGACACTGTCTGAACTTCCCAAATTAAAAGAGATATGGAACTCTCAATTTTCCTTGGATGTGAGCAATCTAAAATTTTTGAAAATAGAGGATTGCGCAATCCTCTTGAGCATCATCCCATCACATTTGCTAATAAAGCTACATAACTTGGAAGCCATAACCGTTAAAAGATGTCAGTTAGTACGTGAAGTATTCAACCTTGGAGGATTAACATCCAGCGAGGATGTCGAGATTCTATCGGGGTTGACCAAATTAACCTTGGGTGACTTACCAAGGTTGGAACACTTATTGAACAAGAATCCAAGAAGAGCATTGTGTTTCCGAAACCTAAGTGCACTAAAAGTGCAAAATTGTGAGCACCTGAAGTTTCTTTTTTCTTCTTCCATGGCTAAAGCATTCCAACAAATAAAAGAAATAGAAATAGCTAGTTGTAAACTGTTGGAAGAAATTATGGATATACAAGAAGAAGAATCAAGGGAAGCTGCATACACTGGCACCATAGAGTTCCCCCTGTTAACTTCCTTGTCTCTTAAAGAATTGCCAAATCTCAAGAGATTCTCTTATGGGACATACCTTATTCACTGTCCAACTTTATCAAGACTGAGGATATTTGGGTGCCCCAAGATGATGACATTCTCTTCACTTGAAGGAAAGCAACAGTCAATGACAGCTGATACATATTTACAACAAGTTTTTGGTTGTACTGCATTCTTCAATCAAAATGTGCGTAAATATATCTGGAATTTTATATTTTATGTTTATTGTTGAAATTATTCCCGGTAACTGTAGTTGGTGATGAAGTAGTCGAAAACTATGTCTGTCAGCATGTCCTATGAGGCCTCTGGCTACTCCATGCATTTGTTGTTTTTCTATGAAAATGGTGACCAATTTTATTCTTGTGAATACATTATAGAGCATATTATCTAGGGTAAAAAACTTCATTCTTGTGAATACATTATAGAGCATATTATCGTGGGTAACCAACCTCATCCAAATAAGGATTTATAGGAGTTCATTATCAAGAAACTAACATATTGTCCTTTCATACAGGTTCTTTTTCCAAGCTTGGAGAAGTTGACCCTCGTGTCGTTGTGTGCGTTGATGAGGATATGGCACAATGAACTTTCTGAAGAATCATTTTGCAAACTAGCATCCATCACAGTCCAAGATTGTGAAAATTTGTCTCATATTTTTCCATCAACTTTAATAGAGAAATTCCAGAGCTTGAGAATGATTGAGGTGGTGAAGTGTACCTCTTTGAAAGCATTAATAGAACCTGTTGATGTCAATACTAAGAAAAGGCAAAAATGTCTAGTCTTCTCACACTTAAAAGAAGTCAAGTTGTGGGACCTGCCGAGGCTGAATGCATTTGTGACAAGCAACACCGAAGCAACGTTCAGTCTTCCTAGTCTGACTAATGTTAGCTTGCGCTGTTGCCACAATTTGAGATATCTCTTCACAAATGACACATCCAGGACTCTTGGTAAACTTGAGATGCTAAATGTTTTTGGTTGCAATAACATGCAGGAAGTAGTTGCCACGGAAGAAAGTGAAAAGCAAAAGCTGAAGGCAGTGAAGTTCTCTCATTTACGCATATTGAAGCTTTGTTCCCTTAAGGGCTTGATTAGTTTCAGCTCTGGAAGTTGTGCATATGAGTTTCCTTCTCTTATAAAGCTCTCAATTTTGGAGTGCACTAGACTCAAGGCATTCATATTGAGGCTGCCAACACCAAGAGTGGAGATGATGAATGAGGGATCCACCGGTTATGATGAAATCCCAAATTCTTTATTTGACGAGAAGGTTTTCCTCTTTCCTTTGTCTTAGTTGGATTACTGCTCTAGATACATAAGCAACTTTGCTTCAATGCTAGCCATTGTAATGCCAGCCATTGTGACTTTAGCTGGGTGATGCTTCTGTAGGTTATATTTCGCAAATTAGAAGAGCTACGTCTTACAGCAATTCAATCAAGAGTGCTTTGGGAGAATGAGATGCCCAATGAGTCCATTTGCCAACTAAAGGTCCTTAGTGTGAAGCAATGTCCCAACCTATTGAATGTCATTCCTTCATTCATGTGGAAGAGGTTGCTTCACCATATGAGGTCCTTGTCAGTTGAAGAGTGCCCACGTCTAAGAAACCTTTTTACAATGTCTATGGCAAAAAGTTTGGCACAACTCAAGTATCTTGGTCTAGGTGGTTGCGGAGAGATGGAGTACATTGTTGCTAGAGAAGAGAAGAAGCTTGAAGAATCTGCTGACATAATTGTATTCCCTCAACTTTTCACTCTGTATCTTCACAACATGATAAAACTCAGAAGTTTTTGCCATGGGAAGCACACTTCAAAGTGGCCCTCCTTGAAACAGTTTACTGTTGAAGATTGTAAAGCTGTGGAGATAATTCTAGGAGATGCCAGTTGTAGAAGACCAGAAGGCAACGTTCCAATGCACCAACCACTTTTGCTAGTCGATAAGGTTGGCATGCCTTCTTCTTTAATAGCATATCTTGTTTCTTGTCCTTGATGCTTTAGGCTAGACAATGTAATCTGTTGTGGGGTGACTTTTGCTAACTTATCATTTTCTTTTACGAATTTTTTACTTTAAATTAATAACAAACATCTTAAAGCTACTTTTTAAAAATAAACATATAAGCACGTATATCAAAACTTTTTAATAAGTTTCCACAACTTGATATATTTTTCTTTCATTTTGAAATTTTAGACTAGTGTAATGTTTCATTAATGCTGTAACTAAAATACACATATTACTTAGAGGATAAGCTCCAATTAACAACTTTTAACTACTCTAGAGTCTAGGCGACGCTAAAGAAATCAAATCAAATTTAAGGGATAATGACATCACAAGTCCTAAAACTTGCTAAAAAAATTTTTACATGCATTTAAATAGTAATAATTTCACTCTTTATGCACTTTTTAGGACTTGTTAAGTCTTCTGTCTTTTGTAGATGGAAAATCTGTAATTTTATCACATTTGCAGTGCTACGTGGCAATTAGTGCAGTGATGGAGCTTCCTCAAGCGCCAAAAGGGTGTCGTTTCCTTATTGCCACATTGAAAAAATTTACAAAAACAATAGAAAAGGACTACAAAATAGAAGAAAATCAAACAGTATAAAAACGGCGAATAAGAAAACTGGATTAAAACAATCCTGCGAGACATCGCAAGTCAAGTGGAGAGCGGCTATATAGGGAGCAACACTTCCCACCGTCTGGAGCTATGGATCATCAATTGGAAAAATTACATTCAATAAATTCATCCAAATTAGTTGGTTCAATCCCACTCACTTCACTATTCTCATCAGCGAGAGTCCTTATTTGACTTTTCAAGATATTGAGAGTACTGATCCATGCCCTTTTGCACGTTAGAGCATTGATTTTGGACCGTTTTCATGTACAGTTTTTGATTTAAACTATTAAATTCTTACCAAAACTGTTGGAATCTTCTCTTAGATCCTTAAAAATAAGTTCCATCGCTCTAAGATTAGTCAGGATTTATGATGATCATAATTATTGCAATCCTCGTAATAATCTTGTCAAAACTATTAAAATAATACGAGAATCATAATAGTTGTAATCGTCGTACCGACCAGCATAATAATCTTAATAATTCATTATTCTTTTTAAGTTTCAATATACCAGATTTAATAATATTGAAACAATATTAAAAAAAATATTATACCAAACATGGAGTGGCTCCAAATCAGCATGCATGGCTGCTGAACTTTCAACGGGCATGAATTCTATTCATGAGCATATCGTATCAGAAATGCAAGTGTAGCAACTAAAAAAGTACCATAGCATTGGCCTCTGGTCTGGAACCAACGCACAATGATAAGATGAAATCGAAGCAAAATTCTAATACCAATTGATGTTGAAGACATCTAGCTCAGATACCAATTGAAGACGAGCAAATCTAGATCGGGAAACAACTTATGTAAAACGAAAGCCTGTAGAAAGTTAGGTTTGGATCTGTGAAAACTGGAGGAAAATCAGATAATTAGAAATGAAGGAGAAACTAGCAAGACATCGGATAACTAAACTCAATAAATATATAAAACGGCTAGTGGTTGAAGAATCCTATCTTGCCGTACACTACCATCTTTTGATTAAATTGTTGGATTTTTTTTTCTTCAGTTTTTGTCATGTTTTCCTGGAATCTATAATTTGTTGGAGAAAAAATTGAAGTGGAAGATCCATGAAGCATTATTTTGTGCTAATTGTTTTTAGTGTTTTTTCTTTCCGTCAACACCTTACCATGCACAAGCTATATTTTGAGATGGGACAGTATATTGCCTATTGTGAATGTGTGTGATGCTGTAATCAGCGAAATCCAGGACAGGCCAGACAGGGGGCTTTGGGTTATGGTACTTCTCAAACATAATGTTTGGTATATATTAGAAAAAGTTATGCTTTCTACTTTAAAATAATACGACAAGATCCATTTAGGGGAAGGGATGTTGAGGGAACGTGCATCTAGTCTTCTTTTCTTATTATTTTACTAAAAATGTTTCTCCTATGTTTATTCTTATTCTTGAAATTAAAGTAATTTTCTCTTTGAGGGGGACAGAGAGTCGACTTTAATGAATTAAAATGAAAAATTACAGGTTGAATTTCCTAGTATGGAGTCGATGAAGATCTTGCACATGAATAACGTGGAGAAGATATGGCATGATGAACTTGCTTCAAATGCCTTTAGCAGCCTCAAGACACTAAAAGTGAAGTATTGTGATAAACTTTTATCCATATTTCCATCTTATACCATCCTCACAAAATTTCAAAACCTAGAGAAAATAATTGTAATCGATTGTGGGTCCTTAGAAGTAATTTTTCACGTCCAAGACTTCAATTTTAGTGAAGACTGTTCTACAAGAACTTTTCAATTGAAAGAATTAATTTTGAGACAACTCCCAAAAATGAAGCATGTGTGGAGAGGACTTGCTCAAGGAGGTCTTACCTTTGGAGAATTACTATTAATGAAGGTTGTCAAGTGTGAGAGTCTCAAAAGTTTATTTCCAAGCTTGGTGGCAAAAAGTATGACGCAGCTTGAAGTGCTTATAATACGAGATTGTAGGGTGGAGGAAATTATCTCGAAGGAAGATGGAGTAGGGATGAGTGTAGGTCATCACTTGTTTTCACGATTGATCGACCTGAAGTTACTTGAGTTGCCGGAATTGAGGAGCTTCTATACGAATAGTCATACTTCAACATGGCCACTCCTGAAGCAATTGCAAGTCAGACACTGTGGCAAAATAAGATCATTCTCATTTGTTTGTGAAATCCAAAGCTGGCAAGGTACTACTGCCTATGCGAACCAGCCTGCGCTCCTTTCTTTCGAAAAGGTACCTACTTAATGCTTTGAAAGTTACTAGCTTTATTCGAAATTACTAACCTTAATTCACTTGATGGAACAACATTCATCACATTAAGATATAAACTAATTTTAGTTACTTACCAAATTTTTATAATTTGTTACTGTGACTACAACCCTTTTGAAGTACTAATTTCTATTTGAAATCACCGATCCTAATATGACCGATACGCCAATTTGGTCACATTAACATATCTGCTAACTTTTGTCACTTGCAAACTTTTTATCTTGCTATTCTTTAAATTATTTTATACTTTCAAAATTACATTCTTTAATAATCTACCAACATTTATTCTTATGGCTCACCAACATACTTGAAATTACTAAATTCATTTTAATTTGCTGAACTTAATTTGATTTGTGTACTGACCTTCGTCACATTACTTGTGACCTTTTTACCTTGTTAGGTTTTGGAAAGTACATTGTTTCTGAATTACAAACTACTTTAATAATCAACCGATATTTATTCTAGTGACCAACCAACGCTTCTGAAATTATTCACTTTTATTTGAAATCACAAACCTTAATTTAATTGATGTAACAACATTCTTCAAATCAAGATACCAACTGATTTTAGTCGCTGACCAACTTTGTATTTTGCAAATTTTGAAAAGTACTTATATTTCTTTATGCTTTCAAAATCAACGATAAATTTATTAATCTAGCAATGTTTATCCCAATGGCTTACCAATGCCTTTGAAGTTACTAGCATTTATTTGAAATTACCAACCATAATTTGAGTGGTATATTAGCAGTATACCAACACCCCAGCATGCTACAAACCGCCATTTATTTGGGATTATGTACTTTTTGGTTTGTTTCTTAGCTTATTTGATGTTTCATTTTGCTACTGTGAGCATGGACAAATGTCTCAATTATTTAACTCTTTTTCCATCAAAATTTTGAAGTATAATCTCTATGTTGGTTTATCGCTTTCTTGCCCATGTCCCGTCAAATCTGTTTTTTTTTTTTTTTTTGCCAATCATTAGTTCAGTTCGAATGCATTCTCCATGGAAGGGTGAAGCCATGCGCTACTCATAATCTCTAGTAAAAAATTGAAGTGAGAACTGCAGCTTAAAAAGCAGAGTGCAGCATGTTAATACATCTTACTATTGAAACACATGAACTTAGTATAAAAGCAGCACGATATGGCGAAACGAATAAGTTTTGTTTTAAGTTATTTATCTACGAACTTGTTGAAATTCACGTGTGCTTATTTTGCCTTTTGGATTTAATTAGTTGACAATTGAAATAGCTGAAATATCATTAATTAATAACGCTGTTCATCCAAATTCCCAAAACATATTGCAATTGAACTTGGCACACCACTAACAACAATCATCCCTCACTCACACGCATCCCTTGTGAACGGATTTCTACCATAGGCCATTCCTCACTTGGAGGGATCAACGTTGAGGAGGGAGGACATTGCGATGATGCCACAGCATTACATCTTTGACAATCTCAAATATCTGTCTTTGGCTTGCTTCCATGATGAGAATGTCGCTTTTCCCTCCGACTTCCTTCTCCAGAGATTCCCCAATCTAGAAGAGCTTGATGTGACCTGTAGTTCCTTTGATGGGATGTTTCCAGAAGATGCGTTCGGACATGGGGGAGCGAGTCTGAAGGCACTTGGAAATCTGAAGCGACTTCGGCTGAATAACTTATGTAACCTGAGGCGAGTTTGGAAAGATGGCTCCTTGATGGATGAAATCCTCAAACAGATTGAATTTTTGTCCCTTTGGCAGTGCCCTAGTTTATTGATCGTATTCCCATCTCCAGCCTCATTCCAGAGATTGATAGAATTACAAGTCGAGGACTGCCCTGGTTTAGTTCATATGGGGACTTGCTCAGCAGTGACCAGTCTGGTGCACCTTGCTTCGCTAACCCTAACAAATTGTGATGCAATTGAAGGTGTGGTAATAGATGATGGAATTGTAGCAAAGGAGATCTCTTTCCCCAAACTGCAACAATTGATCCTTGATGGTTTACCGAGCCTTGAGAGCTTCTCCACCATAGATTGCACTTTTATGTTCCCATCATTGGTGAGAATTATTGTGAAGCAGTGTCCCAAGATGAATATATTCTGCAAGGGTGCCTTGAGGACACCACAACTAGATAAAGTACTTGTTTCCTTTCAAGATAATGAAGGGCATTGGGAAGGTGACCTTAATATCACCATCCAGACCTTGTTGACATGAAATGATACACACCAAATTTGGTAAGTCAGGTAAAGCTGTGTGCCTAATTGCGTCTGCCTGAAGCCGGTGTCAAAAGGAAGAAACTTGCATTCTTCTTCGAGTCTATATTGGCTTATATGAAGTTGATCTTTCTAGAAAAATGCTTGACTGGGTTTTAATGGAATCGTAACATGATTTGAATGTTAGCGGCTTTCTTGCACTTACTCACTAATGCATTCCAGTTGTTTGATGAATTTCTTAGCATTACCTTTGTCAATGTAGGATCGAAGATTGTGAGGTTTTGTTATATAGGGCTATGTGCTTGCCTACTTCTCTGGTTAATCTTGAGGAGTGTCGGCAGTTAGACATCTCTTATTGAAAATGTGTGTTTCTTTTAGGTGTCATGCTCCCTCTGATCGAAGTGGCTGCTGCTTTTATATGCTAAAAAGTGTCTCCTGGAGTAAGACATCGAAGCAAGCTTTTTGCAACCTGTGCACTAATAGTGCTCTAGTACCAACGTGTTGATGCCTCTCGACATGGCTTCTTTGTGCAGGCATGTAGCATTCACAGTGGGCAGTTGCTTTTTCCTTGATAATGGTATTAGTGCAGCATAATGGTCGAGCAAATTATCAATTGAATGTGGGAATGCTCTATCGTTTATCGAACTGTATAGGGATTTTGCATTGAATTTTGGCTTTTAGGTGACCCCGTTTAGTGAGTAAGTTTTTTTTTTTTTTTTTTTGGTAAGGTATTAGATGCACCATCTCCCAGGTCTTTCATGTACTAAGATTGTACCGGCTGATAAGCTTGACACTTGTTTCATTTGTCTGAACAGCCTCATTTAGCACCAAGAAGTTTCTTTGGAGTTAAGACCATTTGAACGATGACAATAGCCGGCCATATATTTAACAAAAGGGGAAGAAGTCCAAGAATCCAAATAAGCACGTGTCCTTGAAGTTTCCGCCATTGTGCTCGTTCAAACACACCTGCTTGTTTGGCCATTGGCCGGCTTTTGGCGAATCTGGCAAGGGAACCTTATGTGTACATTGCTTCCTGTCTTGATTGACAGTGGCATCAATGTTTATCTTGACTGGTTTTCCCTCCTTGAGCATGGTCTTGTTTATGTGTACAACTTCTAAAAGGAGTATAGTGACATCTTTGACATTATTTTGAGAATATGCAGGACTTAGTGTTGGATCTTTTGATGGTTACATATAGACACTAGTCATTGTTGGTCTGACAGTAGCGGAATCAGATTTTGTTTTCGCTTTATCGAAGCATTTGCCTTCTAGATTCTTGAATGAGCATTGTGATGGCTATCACAGCTTTATATATATTTCTCAAAGTATACATGGTGTCGACATTGACTCCAGCTTTTGAAACATTATGGATGTCCTAGCCAGGATAGTACGCTCCATCCATCTTCTTTCATCGGACAAATGTTTCCAAGGTGAGGTCCACAGCTGTTGACAGTTCGAAATGTGGATTGGCAGGTAATAATTTACCGAATCTTAACTTTAAGGTGGTTCTATTGTCTACTCTGTTTGGTCATTATTATTTTTTTATCTATTTTCTGACTATCTTGGACAAGAAGAGTAAGGCACGCTAAAAAATGAATTCATCTGATCTGCTACTTTTTGAATGTTAATTCCTGACAATTTACTTTGGTGGAAACTAGAGCTAACAAAATGGATGATAACCCTACTTTCTAACTCATTTGACATTCTAAAGACTATAGCATATATGGAGACCTAACTCATAATATAGCTCAAAATTGGGCAAAGTACACTGCAAATGCTAGAAAATGTCAACCAACCCTCACCCCATTGTCACCAGCCCTTGTCGGCAATGTTGGGCGCGGCAACAAAGGAGGACTGTGGAGGACTTCGCTAAAACTATGGCTGCCTCTATTTTTTTTTATAAAAAATTTAGTTCTTTAATTTATTTTAATTAACGTTTATATTAAAAATTAATTTTAGGGGCTTATAGCACCACTTGTACAGTTTTTTGGAAAAAAAATTGGGACATAGATAATTTTTTAAAAGAATTGCCATGTCATTAAAAAAAATTGCTAGAAAATGTCATATCATCACTTTGGTCGAAATTTCTCGCCATTAGCACGTAAGTGCTCCATTCTTTTTTTATTTTGACACTTACGTGTATCTTTTGGAACTTTTGGCACTTAAAATGTCTTCCTGTGCCAATTTTTGATACTTGCGGTGTCCGCACCCTACCCAAAATCCAAATCACCAGTCAACTCCATGGTTATCATAGGCCCATTTACTTCTAATTTATGCCGAAATCAATATGCTCCAATAATGTTAGTATGAGCCTTTTTTTTTTGGAACGCTCTTGGATATGGACCTCCCAATTTATAGGAGATAAAGTAATCGATTCAGTTTACTTCCTTCAAAAATACTCCACAAGACAAAAACTTAACCAGATGATGATGCGTTGTGATTATTGACACCTAAATTTTGGTTAGGTATTTTGAATTAAATTTCATAAGAAACTTAGGGACCAATTTGGCCCTAACAAAAATGATTTTTGCATCACCTAGGTCTTAGTTTTTATTTGCATTCATTAAGTTTTATTTTCTATTTTTATTTTCCTTTTTCTTACCTTATTTTGGATAAATAGAATTTTATATATATATATAAAGAGCCCGCAAGGACTAGACCTTCACGCTCAGCTCCCCTTCTTCTTCTTTTTCACCCACGCGGGCCCAAGGCCCATTCCCACCTTTTTTTTTTCCTTGGCCCGGCCCCTTCCTCCTTGTCTTCTTCCTCCCTTGCCTCTGCAGCTCACGCGTAGAGGAGGCCAGGCGCACAGGACACCCTACCGGAGCAGAGCACCGTAGACCAATGACGGATGGGATGCGTCTTCAATGCCGCTGAGGTAAAGAGCAAAGCAGAATAGATGGGCGGCTGAGGGGACACCGGTTCGGCCGCTACAAGGCCGGTCGGCATGCCAAGGGCCGGCGGCCTAAGCACCTATGCCGACCGGCCTCCTTTCCTATAAATAGGGCGTCGGGGGGAAGGCCAAAGACACAGGCAGAGAGAGAGATTGGAGGGCAGCGAACTCGACGACTTCCCCTGAGAGACATCAAGGGAGGCCTGAGAGCGAGCAAACCCGGGAGGGAAAGGAGAGAGCAAGCCGGAGAGGAGAAGAGGAAGGCCAGATTTGAGGCTGGTGGGAGAGAAATCCAAGGGAGGAGCGGATCGAGAGGGCGGAGGGTGAGATCTGAGAGAAAGAGTTCTCTCTCGACCAAATCATGAAGACCCTCGCCCCCGCGAGACCTCTGTCGCGTAGGTGCCGCCCGATGCCATGTGTCGCTGCTTCAGCGTCGTCTGCAATGCCTGGCTCAACACCGTCGCTGTTCAGCCCTCGACGCCATCCCTGCATTAAGCTGATCCGTGCTGCTGCTCGTCATTGTCGCCCATCTCGCGTCTCAGCCCAAGCATGCCCTCAGCCGCGACCAACAACCCTGGCCTGACTCTACCGCCATGCAACCATCGGCGACGAAGCCTACTCATGTCGCTCTCTTCGCCACCCACACCCATAACCTTCATCGACCCGCTATCGATCCGGCTCATACCGCCACTTCGACCGAGAAAACTCGAACCAGCCGAGTTGTTGGCTGCGCCACCGCGATCGAGAGGTTTGGGCTAGCCGCCGTTGCCCGTCGCGGTTGTCTCCGTCAGAGCTTGCAACGAACCGGGTCGGGATCGGGTAGGGTTTCATCTATTCGGGTCGGCTAGGTCCGGTTGTGTATGGGCTTGTTTCGCATGGGCTTTGCAAAGTTGGGGGCCCTGTTTTGTTTATTTAAATTACGGGCTTAGAATGTTTTTGAAAAAGAAAAAGAGATTGTTCCAGGCCGGGCCTGCACGTCAGGTACATTTCTGAAGGTTCTTCTACTGCAAGGAAATAATTTTGAAGGATCAATCTCTCTGGATGTATATCTATTGAATAGTATGATCATATTGGATTTCTCAAATAATAATATTTCTGAAAAAATTCCTACTTATTTGAAAGATTTGACATTTTTTTGACTTTTTCTGATTTTTTGGGAAAATGTAAAATATTTTTGGATTTTTCTAATTTTTGAAAAATATTTTTTTAATAATTTTTTTGATTTTGTAATTTTTATTGTTAAAATATTTTTATATTAAAATAATAATATATTATAAAAACGACCCGAGTCGAAGAACCTTCAATTTCTGAAGTGAACCAATCCAATTGGGAACCGATCCAATTGGGGACCTTACCTGACATTGAATTATGTCTCAAATCCAATGTGATAATTAGTGAAGCTCCAGAAAGAAAATCAGGAAAATGCCCAACAAGCATGTCATTTGCTAAATGCAAGAAACTCACACATGTAACATTGGCACATGGGGGTATATTTGGCTCAATGGTAAAGGACCTCCTAATAAATTACTTGACAGCGTAAGCACTTTCAAGTATTGGATATCTCTAGTCCAATTGGGAAGTGATCCAGATAGGGAATTATTATTTCCATCCAAAACTTGCAAGGTGAGGATATTTAAGATGCCAAGCGATATGTCTCATGTGAAACGATTGTTTTCTAGATACAGAATTTGTGGACTTCTCAAGTTAGATGCATTTGGCTTTGCAAATTGTTGCCTAATAATTTCAACATATAAAGTGACATACAATTTTTAGCTAGTGTCTTTGGTATCTCTCCCGTGAAGCCAATGTCCGAAGTTGTTTCGTATTGCCCATTGAGGAAGGGTTTCTACCTTTTAATAAGTTGTTTGACAAATTCAAATTTCTCAAATTCGAAAGGATAGAACCAATCCAAGATGGAAGCTCTCCATCAATACTATTAGCAGACACATCTAACTCCCTGACACGAGTCACATTGCAAATGAGAAGCACCTAATAAATGTTGCCTCTAAGTTGTGATTACTCAAGATTTACATTGTTGTCCAATAGCCAATTCGGGAAATTTCCAATCATTCCATTGTGGCTGAGTTCAAGCCATCTCAAGTCACGTTGTTCTTTCATAAAGTTGGGAATTACATGTTCATAAAATTCTAAACGCAAGTGAACATGTCGATCAAGTAAATATAATGATGAGGTAAAATATTGTCCCATGGAGATCGATGATTAATAAACTAATTAAATACTAAAATCAATTAACTCTAACATTTATCTAACATATCAAAATATAATTGAGAATAAATTAAAAACAAAATTTGTAGACTAAATGCAATAAATCAATCAAATAAATATGTTAGAGCATCCGATTTCACTATAACCACTAGATATGAATTTCATATTGTTGTGGGTACAAGAACAATATCAAACATGTGATAATAGAATTTCCTAACCTATTTACTATCATATCTCTAGGTATAGCAAACCTACTCAGTTTATTAATCCATTATATCTCTATGTGAATTAAAATAGACATAAGTGCATTAAAAATTATGAATATTCCCGGCTTACAATGAGTCTTTTGGATCACACTATCACCGAAAGCTACACAAATAACGCGGTATATCTCTATCATTGTTTAAATTATTAATATATATTATAATGAGCAATTGTATATTATTACTTCTCAGTCTCAAACATGCACATCAAATCATTCAAGTGGTGGTCAGTCACTCAAAAGCATTACGCACAATAATATATAACTCACATGAATGAAATCAATTGTAAAATATAAAAATCATGAAATTCACATAATCATGGTTAGGCTACATCATAACCCTAACAAAAGAAAATTAGAACATAGTAGATTAATAAATAAAAAATATAAATCAAACTCAGCATCTTGAATCAAAGAACAAGAATTATGTCACCACTTTTGTCTTCTCTTCAAAATACTTGAAAAACTCTTAAAACAATGAAAAACGATCTAACAGAAAATCTAGCTGCTCTCTCTAGCTCTCAATGTTCTCCTCTTCCAAGTTATCTATCTCTCAACGCTTGCAGATAACATTAGGGAACAAAATCAAGGATTACCTAATTTGATATCCATCTTCCACTACTTTTTTATTTGAATTCCTGATTTTTGCCATTCTTTTTCTTATCTTCTCCATATATCATTATTCAGCATAAACAAGGAAAATTCAAATAATCAGAAGGAAATCCAAATATTTTATCATAGATATAGCATTAATTTTTGCCTAAAATAAGTAAAATAACTCTATTTTTATAGAATTATCAAACCCGCAAACTTAACATTTTGCTAGTCTTCGAACAAAATCAAGACATAACACATAGTCAAGCTAACAACCTCCTTTATGAAATCTTTCCATAATTGCTCAAATTCACAATTCAAAGAAAAATACAAATTTCATCCGAACATTGAAATTGATTTATGTATTAAGACCAATTCTAACTATGTGATCCAAGTGTGTGTGTGTGTGTGTGTGTGTGTGTGTGTGTGTGTGTGTGAGTCCTCATCTTTTTCGAATTATATGCAATCCAGATAAATTCACATTGATGTGCAACCTCTCAAAAATTGACCAAATCTCATAGGTTTACTTTTCATTCCTCTCTCCACTAATGTAAGCTAATTATCCAACCAAAACTCAATAGGACTTTTCTCGGTTTGTAATGTAAGGCTGGGCTAAAGGTGAGATAACAGTCATTTTAAGCTCAAATCACCCATCAACACGTTGATTTCTAGGATCTAATTAGAGCCAATGTCACTGTCCAATTTCACTCCTTTAAGATAATTTCTCTGCCACCATATATCATCATTCCTTTTTTTTTTCTTTTTATTCTTCTTTTTATTCTTTTTTTTCTTTTGAATTGCTTTATGGTGGAGTTTCTCCCAAAGTCCCTCATAATATAATATGAAAACTTCCAACCCATTGAGTATCCAAAAGGCTCACTCAATTGAAAGTTCGATAGGGAACCATAAAAGCAATTTTTTTTTTTAATAATACACCCCAAACAACCATAGCAATCACTTTTTTTTTTACTCCATCATTCCTCCCAAATTTCTATTAAGCTCAAATAATCCCAAAAAGAAAATCAACGTATTCATAGGGCATGGGACAATGATATAATTTGATAAAGGCTAGGCTAATTATATATGGGTGCTAATGAAAAATTGGATAATAATTAAGGCTCAAAGGGGTGACTAGGGATAAATAAACGGGGTTAGCTTGAAAGGCTCAATCAATCCAAAAATTGCCTATATCATTTTCTTAGTTAGATTTAGCTTAGGATTTCGCCTCAAGAGAAAATCAAACAAATTCTATAATTTGGGTGAAATCTAAGAAAATCACATACTTCACATGAATGTTCTCTAGATTTACACACAATTCAAAAATTAAGGACTTTTAGTGCTCAGTAAGTGGATCAACATAATCAGAATTAAGATTAACTCACACATCAATTGCAAGTTTAAATAAAATTTAAATTTTCCTAAGAATCGTAAAAATTCACAATAAGAAATGCAATCATGATAGAAAAAATTTAGTAGCCAAAATTTTTGTCTCCCCCCCAAACTTGAATGAAGCAGTGTCCTCAATGCGAATAATAGAAATAGGAAGAAGAAAACTCCCCTGGTTGTAGGATAACTTCATAAATGACCTTGATGATTAAACTCTTGAAATGTGCTCTCTAAAAAATGAACTTGGATAAGACAGAGAAAAGTTAATCTTTGTTTTTTTTTTTTTGAAAAACATAAACTTTACAATAAATAAATAAAAAAATAATTAAATTGCTTGGGTTGCCTCCCAAGAAGCGTTTGCTTTATAGTTTTCAGCCAAACTATCTCAAATGTCGCTAATATGGAGGATGAAGTTCAAAGGTGGTCTTCTGCTTGTTGTAACCACCTTCAAAGTAGGGCTTCAAACGTTGACCATTCACTACTTCTTGCATCTTTAGGTTCAAACGTTTTTTAGGTTGGATAGTGGGTTTATATTATTCATCCATAAAAATTTTGTGCATGCAAATTGAAGGATTAATTCCCTTGATATCAGCAATTTTCCATCCAATTAGACCCTTATGCTCTCTTAATACTTTGAGCAGTTTCTCCTCCATCAAATATGTCAAAGAAGAAGATATAATTACCGGTAAAGAAGAAACTCCATCTAAATAAGCATATTTCAAATGAGAAGGTAATAATTTGAGTTCAAGAATTAGAGGCTCTTCAATTGATGGTTTAGGCTTTGTAATGTGTTGTCCCAACTCCTCAAATTTAATTGCCTTTTGCCTTGAATATGGTGGAATTGCCTACATGAAATTTGAGTACTCCTTTATCTCATCATTCTGAATATCTTTGTTCCTTGGTTGAATCAGACATGCTTCAAGTGGATCTTTAAAAATATTTTTCTGAAAAACTTTATTCACCAACTTGTCAACTGTCTCAACTCTAAAACAATAATTATCATTAGATGAATATTTCATTACTTTAAAAACATTAAATGAAGCAATATCATCTTGAACTCTAAGAATTAACTTCCCTTGTTGTACATCAATAATATCTCTTCCTGTTGCTAGAAAAGGTCGACTTAAGATAAGTGGTACCTCAAAATCTTCCTCCATGTCAAGAACTATGAAATCTGCAGGAAAGATAAATTTGTCAACTTTTACCGAAACATCTTCCACAATACCTCTCGGATATTTAATTGATCGATCAGCCAATTGAAGTGAAACTATGGTTGCTTTTACCTCCCCTAATCATAATTTCTTGAAAACTGAATAAGGCATCAAATTAATACTTGCACCTAAATCACATAATGCTTTTTCAAAGTAAGAATCCTCAATAGTGCAAGGAATAGTAAAACTTCCCGGATCTTTTAATTTCAGAGGCAATTTGTTTTGTAGGATGGCTGAACACTCTCACAGTTTCATAATCCTCAAGTTTCCTTTTGTTTGCCAAAATCTCCTTTAAATTTTTTGCATAACTAGGCATTTGCACTAAGGCATCTGCAAAAGGAATGTTAATGTGCAATTTTTTAAATACATCAAGAAATTTAGAAAATTGCTTATCTATTTTGTGCTGCTGGAGTCGCTGAGGGAATGGAATTGGCAGCACATATGGCTTGGGATTATCTGGAAAAAGTTTACTCTTGCTTGGCTCCTTTGATTGTTTATTGATCACCTCTTCCTTGTCTCTGACAATCTCTTCTTCTCCCACTTGTTTACCACTTCTCAAGGTAATAACCTTTATGTTTTCAATTGGATTTTTCTCTGTGTTGCTCGGCAAAGAACCTTGTTGTCTCCCTGACATCATACTTGCTAACTGACCCACTTGCATCTCCAGATTTCTAATTGAAGCCTCTTTCTATTGAAATCTCACATCCGTGCTTTTGATGAAGTCATGAGTTGTATTAGCAAGTTTGGTGACTATATCTTCCAAATTTGACTTTGTCTCTTCCGATTGTTTTAATCCCGGTGGTCTCATAACATTCTGATTATTCCATGAAAAATTTGGATCATTGCACCATCCTGGATTGTACGTGTTGGAGTAGGGATTATTCTGTGACCTGTTAAAATTTCCAACAAAGTTAGAATTTTCACTAGATTGTTTAAAAGTATTACCTACCTGACACTCTGTGCTAACATGTCCTCCACCACAAAAGTCACATGTCAAATTCTGAATTTTCATGGCTGAAACACTCATATTAACTAGCTTTTTGTTGAGTGCTTCAAATTGTGTAGCAATTGCAGCAAAAGCATCCACTTCGTGAACTCCGCTAACTTTTCGCATTGGTAGTCTCTCAGTGGGCCACTGATAACTATTTGACGCCATCTCCTCTAATAAATTGTAGGCTTCTTCTGGTGTTTTATTATTTAGAGTTCCTCCTGCAGCTGCATCAATCATAGAACGAAGATTTGAACTAGAGCCATTATAAAAAGTTTGTACCTACATCCATATGGGTAGTCTGTGATGTGGGCATCTCCTAATAAATTCTTTGAATCTTTCCCATGCTTCATATATTGATTCATTATCCATCTGCATCAAATTAGTAATATCGTTACGCATCTTCTTACCAAGAAATTTCTGAGCCATATCATTCCATGTAGTAATTGATCCTGCAGGAAGAGAAGAAAGCCAACTCTTAGCTTTGTCTCTAAGAGAGAATTGAAATAATCTCAATCTAATAGCATCATCTGTAACTCCATTATATTTAATGGTGTCACAGATTTCAAGAAAAGTATCGATGTGAGCGTTTGGATCATCGCTTGGTAGCCCACTGAATTGCATTGATTGTTGAAGCATCTGAATGAGTGACGGCTTGATCTCAAAGTTGTTTGCTTGAATTGCAGGTCTTCTGATACTTGATGTGGTGCCTTGAACTGTTGGTGCAACATAATCTCTTAAGAGTCTACGTGGATTTTCATTATCACATTCTGCCATCTTTTTAGCGTGATTTCTCTGTTCTCTTAGTCGCCTTTTGAATGTGCGCTCGATTTCTAGATCAAGCTTAGCAAGTTTCCCTTGTTGGCTACGTGTCATAAACTGATGTACACCCTGAAAAATAAAACAAAACAAAAGCTAGATTAAACTTAGAATTATCTGGTATCAATATTAATTAGTATTAAACAAACGATCCCCGGCAATGGCGCCAAAAACTTGTTCGTAAAATTCTAAACGCAAGTGAACGTGTCGAACAAGTAATATAATGATGAGATAAAGTATCGTCCCATGGAGATCGATGATTAATAAACTAATTAAATACTAAAATTGATTAACTCTAAAATTTATCTAATATATCAAAATATAATTGAGAATAAATTAAAAACAAAATTTGTAGACTAAACGCAGTAAATCAATCATATAAATATGTTAGAACATCTGATTTCACCATAACCACTAGATATGAATTTCAGATTGTTGTGGGTACAATAACAATATCAAACATGTGATAGCGGAATTTCCTAACCTATTTACTATCCTATCTCTAGGTATAACAAACCTACTCAGTTTATTAATCTACTATATCTCTATGTGAATTAAAATAAACATAAGTGCATTAAAAATTATGAATATTCCTGGCTTACAATTAGTCTTTTGGATCACCTTATCCACGTTTAATTCATGGTTATATATTATAATGAACAATTGCATATTATCACTTCTCAGTCTCAAACATGCACATCAGATCATTCAAGTGGTGGCCAGTCACTCAAAAGCATTATGCACAATAATATATAACTCACATGAATGAAATCAATTGTAAAATATAAAAATCATGAAATTCACATCATCATGGTTAGGCTACATCGTAACCCTAACAAAATAAAATTAGAACATAGTAGAAGAATAAATAAAAATATAAATCAAGCTCAGCATCTTGAATCAAAGAACAAAAATTCTGTCACCACTTTTGTCTTCTCTTCAAAATACTTGAAAAACTCTCGAAACAATGAAAAACAATCTAACAGAAAACCTAGCTGCTCTCTCTGGCTCTCAATGTTCTCCTCTTCCAAGTTATCTATCTCTCAACGCTTGCAGATAACATTAGGGAACAAAATCAAGGATTTTCTAATTTGATATCCATCTTCCATTACTTTTTGATTTGAATTCCTGATTTTTGCCATTCTTTTCCTTATCTTCTCCATATCTCATTATTCTGCATAAACAAGGAAAATTCAAATAATCAAAAGGAAATCCAAATATTTTATCATAGATATAGCATTAATTTTTGCCTAAAATAGGTAAAATACCTCTATTTTTATAGAGTTATCATTACACAATTTGCATTTTTGTTGAGCACATAGTTTGATAATATCAACATCTTCAGTTGAAATGGTCTCTTCTGCATTTACTTCCATACGCTTCCAATTATCACTGAGATACAATTTCTCAAGGTTGGAATTATTAGCCAGGGAAGTAAGCGAAAGTGAGCCTTCAAAAGCATTTCTTGACAAGTCAATGATTTCGAGTGACTTGAGATTATAGAGGAGACACGAAGGAATGGCCCTGCTAAAGTTGTTATTATGAACATCAAATCTATGGAGTGAGGTCATATGGCATAAGCATGAAGGAAGAGGACCCCAAAATGATTATAACTAATATCCAACTTTCAAGGTTTCTCAATTCGCACAAGCTTGTTGTAGTAGACACCGCAACTATGAGTATCATCACTAAATTGTACTTTATATGGTAGTTTGCGTCAAGAATGGAGGATTGAAAGAACGTGCAATCTAATATCAAAAAATACAAACAAGAAATTTGGTAAGAGAGCTTTCGAGTGGAGTCACATCACCACAATGCTTCATTTCCACTATTCTTTAGAACAAAAAAGGAGAAGCTTGATTTCAGGCATTTTGACAAATTTTGAATTGGATTGGAGTCTAAAGTTGATATTATCCGTAGATTTGAGGCGTAATTATATGGGCAGCATAAATGATTGTACAATCTTGTTCTTTTCAAAAACGATTCAATGCGATCATCCATTGCGCGCAGCATGAGATCACATGCTTTATTGGCCGACATGTCTGCCAAGTCAGCAGTGGTGGTCCTCCAAACATCATGCGGACCAGCGGTTCACTTTTTCTCCCCTCTTTTTCCTCTTTTTTAATTGTGCATAATTTTTCCTCTCTTTTTTTTTTTTTTTTTTTTTCATTTTAGTTTCTTCTTCTTCCTCGCACTTCCATTTTTTTATTGTGCTTACTTTTTTTTTTGTAATTCATTTATTATAAAATTATAAATTATTCTTTAGATAAGCTATATTTAGAAAAAAATGTTTTTAATATGAGCCATATCATTTGATAAAATATTATTTTTGTTAACAATTTTTTCAAATTTATACTCAATAAGACATAAAAGTTGGAGACTGACAAAGCAACTATTTACGTGGCTGGCGCTTTGCAGGGACATATGTTCTTTGGTAAAGATATTTTTACATGTATTTATCCTTTTTCATTATTAGTGTTAGTGACTTTTGCATATGTATCATTTCGGGTCGTTACTCATTAGGTATGAAATACACCAACTAGAAATATTCGCTAAGTTGGACGAACAAAAAAACATGGGAGAAAAGTTTAAACTGAAAACTCTAGCTAAATAGACGTGCAACAGAGCAATAACATAAGAGTAATACTATTATCTTCTTCACAAATTCAATTTAATTTTTATTATAATTTTGTGGATTTCCTCATTAATGTCGTAGTCTTTAAATATGATTTTCATTCAACTAAGTCAAAACTCAAGATTATTTTCTCATTATCCGTGAGTTAAATTTTTGTGAATTGTATGATTGAAACCAAAATTGAGTAAAACTTATGAAATTCTCTCTTATCTTTTTTTTTTTACATTGCCTCAAATGAAACAAGCTATTTCAGATAAGTGAATTTTAGAGGAAGACAAACTAAAAAAAAAATAAAAAATAAAAACTGTAAATATTCGTGTGTGAAGTAAGTTAATTTTTTTCTGATGTTTAAGAAATTAATGTATCGCGGTATTTAAACTTAGAGAGTATTAAATAAAAAAATATTTCAAATATTACACAAAATAAGAAACAAAATAAGCTGCCATTCACATTATTCAAATTTAATTTTAAAAACTAGATAAATTATGTATTTATAACTACACTGAAATAGGTTATATTTCAAAATATGAATATTATCATGTAATAAGATATATTCCTCTTTTTAATTTTGATTTTAGATTACATGAATAAGTTAGGTAGTTCAAGGTACTTTCTGTTAGTCCACTTTTTCATCCCATGTGGCAAATTTTTCTCCGCAATTTATGCACATGGCAATTACATCTATGAGTGAAGTGGCATGTGTGGAGTAAACTTACATGAAATGGTTAAATTTTATATTTTGAGATATATTGTCTTTACTTTTTTTTTGTCAAATTTTTATAATGAATGAGAGATAAAAGTCGAAAAAGATAAATGCCGGAAAAGATTTTTGAGGTACTTTCTCTTTATACTTAAAATTTAAACTTAAACTCAATAAAGATAAAAGCTTGTTGATGACAAATTAATAAGACAAAGCTTATCAGTTGAAGTGAGTTGCCACATGATGAGCATATGAACAAGCATAGCTCCGATTTTAACTGTGTATAAAATTGGTAGATAAGTGAAAGCTTACTTATTAAGTGACAATTATTCAAATAAGAGATAAAATCTTCAATGACAAACCAAAAAGGTAAAGCTTATTTGCTAGGTAAATTTAAGCTAAATTTGGAATGATAAATAGAATATATTTAAATAGTATATGTTACGGAGTTAATTTCAAATTCATAACTAACTACTATTAGAAATTGTTTTCTTGATAAACTGTTTATAAGTTGCTTTCAAATTTAGTTATGTCATATAAGAATATACTTTCTCCTTATTCATTATTTGAAATTCAAATTAATAGGAGAGAGAATTTTGGGGGATGAAATTCAATAAGATAATACATGCTTTTTGGTCGCACTGGGTCACGTGGAAAAACCTATGCAATGTGCCTTTCCAAATTGTAATCATAAAGATAAAGTGAAGTGTCACGTGGAATATACTTTCTCTTTATTTTTTTTTAATATTAAAATAATAAGATATTGAGATTTGAGATGACGAACAATAAGCTAAAAGCTTATTTGTCAAATATAGGCCATGCTGCAAATGTATGTTATGTATCTTGTCAAGTTGCTATCACAAAGGCAAGATGAAGAGCTACGTGTCAAGAACATAAGAGAACATTTTCTGAGCTCTGATTTTAACCGTATGTAAGGGATAAATATTAGATTAGTAGATGTATATTTGTCCAAATGAACGTCATATAGATGAAATGTTTATTTATTTTTAAGTGGTGCTAATCGATAAAGGCTATCTATGGGCTTATCATAATATGACGCCTGAACATATTGTTTGTTGACATGCCCAATCTTGAATATCTTTTTTTTTTTTCGTTTATTCAATCATATTATATGATAATATTTTAGCATCAGACCAATCAATATAGCTAGTTCGGATTATGAAAGAAAGAGATATTTTCGGTCAATGATACTTTGCCTTTTGATGGCATAATCACTATTTGTCAAATGCAACCGTTCCCCTCCGTCATCAGTGTCAAGTGTTACTTGATAATCACATTAGTAAATTTTGAAAACTTGACTCGCTTATTGTACTTTTATTTATACATGTAATTTAATCAATAAGTATTACCATAAAAAAAAAAAAAACAGATGACATGCGTCTTTTTTACACTTCGTGAAATGTACAAAAATAATTTTTTTACTATACTGTCAAAGTCTAAAATATAACCTATTTAAAAATAATACAAGAAACTATGTCTCCAGAGTTGTGCATGTTGCGGGTGTTTCCAATTTAAAATAAAAAAAGGCCAAAGTGAAAGATCCCCAAGATTTAGAATAAGCAAAAAGATAAAGTAAAAGTCAATCTAAACATGTATGTCCACTAAGGTTGCTTTATTTGAGCTTTAGGCTTTATTTATTTTGCGGAAAATAAATAATTTAGAAAATATTTTCCTAAAATTATTAGTTAAGGAAAAAAATTTACAATATCAACAACAATTTATATTTAAACATTTTGGTAATTAATGAAAATATTTTTCATTCATTCATTTTGTAAGCAATATATGCAATGATTTTTTGAAAAATATTTTTCAAATTAATCTGTGAAACAAATAGAAAATTAGTGTCATTTAATTTCTTAGGCTTCATGGCTCAGTTGAATTTATCGACACTTGCAATCCCTGAAGTTTGACCACCATTGTGGTACATGTAAACGTTAAATATTGTTTGATTTTGAAGCCAAATTAACTTTTGCATTTAATTTGGTTAAGATTCATGTACAATATTTGAACTCCTCTGGTATATTGTTATTTCGAACTATTTGTATCTTCTTAGCAATGGCTCCTTGCATCCGTTATGTCATCACACTATTCTTTAGATTGGCCCATAAGAAAAGTTGCACAAAACTAAAAGCATAGGGACTAAACTTTAATCTTCATAGATCAGGGATGAAGTTAAAGAAAAAAATCAAACTTTTAAGGATGATCCCTCGATTAAGACATGACATTGGTTTACTTATTGTCCAACAATTGTATGTGCTTCTATGATAAGTTATTAATAATGATAAACAAAAACATTTTCATAGAATTAAGGCATGGCCTTCTATTTTACATGTACCTTCAAGTAGGTTGGAAAATAGATTATGAGCCTCCGCTAATGTTTTCTTATACAATGAGGGGACTCCTAGATCATTAGATGATAGATCTAGCACATTCAATTTCTCCAGGTGTAGCGTTCTATTAAATCTAATTATGGAAAGATCCATGCATACCAAATAATTAATTAACTATGTACAAATATCATATGTCTAACTTGTTGATAGCGCGTAGTAGAAGCCCAATACCTTCTTCGAGGAGATTGCGAAGAGGGAGCCTAAGTTCGAGCCTCTTAATATACTCCCCTTCACTCAAAAGCTTAAGCCAAGGAGTTATAGGTCAACTAGGATATATTAACTGCTGTGCACTACATCAATTTTCTAATGTGGAATTTTTCTAGCATAACTCATTCACACATACATCCTAACAATCTCCCCCTCACGTGTGAGCTCAATGTTAGGCTTGCTCTCTCTTAATTCAGGTATCATTCTGCATCAACTTATGGGCTTACGTTACTATACCACAACGCCCACCTGCTCAGAAACTTTAACCATCGACTCTAATATCATTTATTGGGAGCACCCAGTAGAAACCTGATACCTTCTTCCGGGAAGATTGTTAAGAGGGACTAAGTCTCAGCCCGTTAATATATTCAGTTGGACCCGCATTCACTCAAAAACTTAAGTCAATAAGTTATGGGTCAATTAGGATATATTATCTGCTCTACACTACATCAATTTCCTGATGTTGGATTTTTCTAACATAACTCACTTACATGTACATCCTAACATAATTTTCTTCAATTTATCGAGAATAACTATATGCTCAAAGCTTATGATGAAGAGAATTGATTTGTAAGAGCATAAAAAGTCTCTGTCAAATGAATTTCTAAACCAATTTCATTAACAAGTAACTTATAGCTTTAACAATGTCTATCGTATGTAGCATACTAGTAGAGCTGATCGTATGTAGCATACTAGTAGAGCTGAATTCCCTCATTTGCCCTCATGTCACATTTGACTTTACTTCTACGACCACCATGTGGCAAGATGGCATAATTTTGCCATGTTGTCCGAATTCGACCAACAAGCATTAAGGAAGTTAAACAAAATATAAAATCCTATCCCTTCAAAGATTACCATGAAACTTTTAAACTTGCAATATGCCTTTAAAATTATAAATAATAAAAAATCATGACTTTATTTATAATGTATCATATTTACATTCTATTCAGAATTGAAAGCAATAATTTGAACAATGTATATATATGTTCACATAATTCGACTAAATTTAAAGAAGGAAGCTTTTAGTATAGGGTGCAGATGTTTCCACGGCCTAAATGGTTAGAGTTCCAACGAAAACTTCCAGGGAAATGTGTTGTTGCAGGGACAGAGCGACTAGGAAGATGATTAACAATAGTGGGGAAAAGTAAAGAAAAGAAAAAAAAAAAAAGGAAAAAAAAAATAGAAAATTTAGAAGAGTAAGCAAAACAATGTTATTGATAAAATTAAAAATTTTATGTCTAAATTGACATCTGTGTAATAAGTTTAAAATTAAATTGGTAATTTTCTCGACCAAAGGAGAAGGGGAAAAGTGGAAAGAGGGAAAAGGAAAAGAGAAAAATAAAGAAAAGTAAAAGGAAAAGAAAATGGGAAATCAATTTGGACCGAGTCCATGTGCTGAGGTATTAAAGTTTGAAGAGAGTAAATTTACAATTATCCTTAATATAGAGAATTTTGTTTGTACAATAGACGGAGAGTGTTTTGGTGATTTGAGTATGGCTTTTAATTTGGGCCATGTCCATCTTCTACTATAGCGTTCGACCATTTTATCCTTTTATGTCCCATATGTGGGAAAATTATTTAAAAAGTCCTAAATTTATTGTAATTGTACCAATTTAGTAATAACTTTTTTTTTTGTCAATTCAATCCTAAATCTTTTGTATTTATACCAGTTCAGTCTATTCGGTCAATCTTGGCCGGCCGGCACTAATGTGGCACTATTGGCATTGACATGGCATTTTTGAAATAATTTTTTAATATTTTCTGATTTTTTTAATGAATTTTCCTTTTATTTTCTTTTCCCTTCCCCTTCTCCTACCCTTAGCATCCATGAGAGTCACCCGGGCCCTTGCCAGATCTGGCCAGATGAGGACGCCGTGGCCCTCGCGACCCTCGCCGGCGCTAAGGGTAGGGGAGAGAAAAAAATAAAGAAAATAAAAGAAAATAAAAGTTATAAAAAATTCAAAAAATATTAAAAATAGATTTATGACTTTTTTTGGTAATTCTCCATTTCATTTGTATACAGATTATATCCGAATTAAAAAATGTGAGGCCCATTTTTTGTCCCGGTGGTGCATGATGATTTCTTGAATTGTTCCCATTCCTACCTCTCGCTGCTGAGGCCGTTCTATTTTTCTCACATTTTTCTTTTTTCTTTTGCGTTATAGCGTCCCCACCGGCAATTATGCTGGAAAAGTAAGAGAAACTGACGTAGCATACTCGACGTACGCGAAGCAAGATGGGGAAAAAGAGGAAATTCGGAAGCCGAAGAGACGGAGAAGCAGCATGTCGAGAACTTTGGAGGTATGGTCGATAATACAATGGACGACAGAGAAAGCGGAGCTGGAGGAAGTGCACAAGAGGCGGGTGGTGAAACCATAAAGGTGCTAGCCCAACGAATTAACGCCAGTGGCAGCTCCGACCTCGGCTCGAATTTGCCATTCCTGGACGAGGCCTACTCGGAGTTCAGGAAGGAGCTTCCCAGCGACATCCCGTGGACCAATTCTCTCGCGTTGGCATCCGAAGAAGAAAGGGTCGTTCGGGTGGCGAAGTGCAAGATGACCCAGAAATTGGGTGCAGGACGATAACAACTACATCTTGAGAATAGATAAAGAGATCATGGAGCTCTACAATGACATCAATGAATTCCAAAGTAGATTAGATAGATTTAACAGAAGACGCGGATGGTGATAGAGACCTCTGCTCTAGGTCATCACCCTTTGTCTTCGACTTTTCCGCTGGCGCCATTGCGATTTGTTCTCGGTGTCTTAGAGCACAAGGTCCGCTCGCACAATCTACAGCCTCACATTCCAGATCTGAGGTCGGCTGAGCTCTAGATCTGAGATCTAAGGCTCAACTCGACCAAGGATTTGGGTCGATCCAAGGCCAGAAGGACTAGCAATAGGCGCAATTGGGTTTTTTTAGGCCAACTGCCACCGTTGCGTGGGGGCATTGCCACAATGGCGACAAAGTGGAAGAGAGAGGTCTAGGGTTTGGGTGCAAGGAGGACTCTTGGGCAGCCTTGTTGAGCTCCGAGGCCAAGTGCTAGGTCACCGGCATGGCAACATCATATGGCTTGAACAGAGGTAGGACTGTGTCAAGGAAGTGAGACGGGGCAAGTAAGGGTAGGTGGCGATGACAACACGTGGCCTCCTAGTGATGAAAATTTGGGAAGTCGACCAGGGAGTGAGAGAGAGCTTGTTTACTCATTTGGGAGCACTTCATCCCCTATGCTTCGCTTCTGTTTTCAGCTCTTTCAAATTTGGATACTTTCAATAGAAGAGCAGTGAAGCCAAGGGAGAAAGAGAGAGAGTGTGTGCTCACTTGAGTATCATAACTTTCATATGGTGCTCGCTTGAGTATTACAACTTTTTTTTTTTTCCGATAACTTGTGTGTTATATAACTTTTCAATTGATTACTTAAGTGCCATAACTTTTTAAAAATATTCATCACAAAAGTCATGCAACATCACATTTATGACACTTGCTTAAATGTTTTTTAAAATATTATAGTACTCAAGGGATTGATTGAATACGATTGCACTCAAGTGAACATTTTTGAAAAGTCATAATACTTAAATGATTGATAAAAAATTATGGCACTCAAATGAGTGTCGTATAAAAATTATGACAGCTGTAATATTATTATCCACAAAATTCTACCAGTAGAGTATAACTTATCCTCCAAGCAAATTTTGCATCAAATGTTGGACAAGGCTTAGTTCTCATAAGATAATTCATTGTCAAGCAAAGAAGTGGGCCAGCAATCCACGCTTTTATCGTCAAACTGAAGCAATCCCCACCGCTCAATTTTTTATTTGTTAGTGGGATTTATGAGATGGTAAAACCCGGTTGGTTTGATCTTATTGGTCACAGCTACTAGAAATAATTTGTGCAACATTTAGAAAATTATGAAAATCTACAGGAACAAATGGGTTCCAAAAACTTTATTTCTGTACGATGTACCATTTTGGAAATCACAACATCCATAAAGTCATGTAAAATTAGAGAACGAAAATTTATCAGAAAAAATTCCCTTTTGCCCTATAGAAAAATTCTTTTCGATATTTTGCCTAAAAACTCTGATAGTTGGAAATTAACAAGAGCAAATGGGTTTCAAAAGCTTTATTTTCGTACGATTTATCATTTTGGATAACACAACACCCTTAAAATCAGGTGAAATCAGAGAACAAAGATTTGTTAGAAAAAATTCCCTTTTGCATCACAGAAAATTCCCTTTCAACCTCAGGTTATTGTTCATGCTTCCTCTCCAAGCTGGTTCCCGATTTCCTGTTCACCCGTTTTGCTCTCCAGCTGATTCCAAGTGACTCGACCAACCTTTAGCACTGATTTTGGGAGGCTGAAGTCGTCCTGACCCACTCTCCATCCTAACCGTAGCTTTCTGCCTGGTACGTCTTCTTTAAGAGTTAATGGACTGAGCTAGGGTTTTTTGGGTCTTCCATGGATTCGTCTGCTGTGAATCCGGCCCTCGCGTCCTCTGCCTCCGAAAGCCTTAAAGGCAAAGCCCAGCTGAGGGATGAGGATACTCGTGGGAGGAATCGTTCCAGGCCTTCCTCTCTTAGAGGTCCCTCGTCGACTGATGAGGTGGCCCAGACGAAATCGCAGGCCCCGCGTGGTGCTTCTGTGCAAAGGGGGCGAAGCAGAGCTAGGCGTCCGCCTTTCCCTCCTCAGCCCCAAACTGACCTTAAGGGCTCGAAGCCTCCTGCTGTTCGAACTTGGGCTAGTGTTGCGAAGTTCGCAACAAAGGAATATGAGCTTTCTTTTACTCCTCCAATTGTGGTTGGAACCAGGCCAGTAGTCAATCTCCCGAATGACATGTTGGCCGCCGAGGCGGCTTCCCAGGATCGACGTAGCTAGAAGACCGAACATGTAGCAGGAGAATACAAAGGTTTGTGTACCTTATTAGGAATCCATCGTTCTTTATGCGGAATGACGATGATCCAACAAAGAATCCGAGCCTTTAATGCGAAGATCTTCTCCTCTATTACCCTCGGTTCCTGGCTCGATGAGACCACCACTCACGACTTGCCTTATGTGAGGTGAGAGAGATTTCATGGAAGAAGTGGGGCTAGAGGAGGGACCTTAGCACTATTTATAGAGTTTTGGACGGGCCCTCTCATCACGGGCCGGGCCCAACTCGGCCCACACAATGCCAGGCCCATATTCGGCCCATTAAGAAAACCTTATGCCTTACCTTATTAGACCAACCCCGTAAAACGGTAATTACAATCTAAATTAATGTAGTCCACATAAGGAAAACTCTTACATTCTCCCACTTGGGCTACATTAATTGAGATTGTACTTTATGTGCGCACCTTTATGTTGGTCTAGTGGCAATTCTTAATAGTCAATCCTATCCTATAAAGTCTCCAACACCGAATCATGGCGGTAACTGTATGTATTCATACGAGCCTTCCATGGTCACGAATGCTTTTAACTTTATTGATATGGATTCAATATGGTTGTGTGGCAAACGGATAACACATCATAAAGAGTAATACCTTATGTGTTATCTCCTTTGTCGGTCACTATTCTCTTACCTTAAGTGTCACGAGAAAACCGGATGTGCCACTAGAGAATATCCTTATGGTTCTAATGAACCCACATATGTCTTATCTTTATGGTTAACCTTTCTTTATGTGTAATCAAGACATATGTTCAAGGCTGATGACCAGATGTCTCCAGCCTTCACTCAAGGCTTACACAATACCTTGAGATTTTCATTACATATAATCAATTCAATATGGTAACCACACATTCATGAACACTTTATTGAATGCGTAACTTATATAAGCTTTATTAGAGCAAAATTAAGACAGCTCCCACTAAACAACGGCATCCAATGATGTTCCTTAGCCCATGTTTACGACATGTCGTTTAAGTACACAAGGGCAAAAATCTTTAATTAGTGGGTCTACAACCACATCATCGTGGAAATACTGCTCTCTTTGCGGTGTCACCATTCTCTGTATCATTTCTTTATGGTCAAAAACCTGACCGTGATATATCTAGACCCCTCGAGACCCTTATTGTTGTTGACAAACAACACTGAAGAGTTATTGTCTCGATACGGCCGTATGGGTCTATTCAAAATATCAAATATAATCAACTCCTTAATGAGGTTCCGAAGTCAAATAACTTGAGTAGCAGCTAAAAGGCATGTTATAAACTCCATTTATACGGTAGAGGATAACATAAATTTCTGTTCAATACTTTTTCATAATACCACACCCTCGCTAGTAAAATCTGCATCCGAATACTCTACTAGCTTTAGATCTTGAACATGTTTATCAGCATGTAGTTTTCTTATCCTTTTCAATGTCTCAAAACCTCATTGTCAGCAATCCGGTGATCATGTCCTAGACTTGATCGATATTTATAAAAAATCTTACCACAAAAGCAATATGTAAACTAGTGCGAGACTTAAGCATGTATGACACTTGTAAATGCACTAGCATAAAGTGTATCCTTTATTTGGATTTTCCCAAAATTTGAACAAGGACAATGCCAGATATTCAATCTATTACCCTTAACAACAACAACAACTCTGGCTTATTGAATATTTTCAAAATACAATTAACACATGCGATCTAAGATAAATATAACATATGCCAAGAACGATCTTTATAGGTCTCAATGCCAAGGACAAAAGGTACTTGACCGGGGTCTTTTAAGTCAAAATTCCTCAACAATATTTATATTATCTTATGCAGTAATCAATATTGCTTTCACAAGTAAGTTATCACTTACATGGAATCGAGAAAACTAAATTTTCTCCCACTCGACCTTGCAAGTATATACATTGATCTACTTTATTCTTAGCAAAACTGAATGAAGTGATAATGCTATAAAACTTCAAGCATCGTCGATCTACAGACTTTCTTAAGGCCATAAATAAGGGTTTTCAGTTTACACACAAGCTTACTGAATCATCCGCTGCAAAACCTTTAGGTTATACCATATAGACTTCTTTATCAAGGTATTCATTGAGAAACACAATTAGAATCATTTATCTAATATAAATCTATAAAAAAAAAAATTGAGCTAGTAATATCATATTCACTCTGAAATAGTCTTTAGAAAAGACTAAACTCCTCTCTGAGTGAGATGTTTTATTACTAATTTGGATTTAAATTTCTCAATATTTCTCTTGAAATTTCTCTTAGTCTCATTCACCCATTTGCAACGGATGAGCTTGTGACCCTCAACCAATTTAATAGGCTCTTAAACATTATTACATTTTATAAATTGCATCTCATCTTTTCATTATGTCTAATCACAGATCAAGCGAGGACAAGAAACAACATTTACATATACAAGTCACTAGATCGACCACGTAGCAGATATCATAGTCATGCTCTTACAAATAGACTATATGGTACAGTGGTACAACTGAACATCTTTCCATAACAGATCTCTTGAGTGGAGCTACTATAATTTTATCTTACACTTGGGAGGCTTGAAAAACTTCATCAGGAATCATATCAATGACAATATCCTGAACCTCACAAGCTTAATTTGTGCTATAAAAGACTCCATAATTTTCTATATAGGGAAAGACAAAGACACAAAGGTCCCCACCATACCATTATCTTTAATAGTCTAAGAGCAAGTATCCTCTGCTTTCGTCGAACACTAGAGACTTTACTGTACGTGATTCCACATTTCTTATGCCTCTATTGGGATAATAAAACCTAGTATCCCTTCAAATGATCTGGGTAAGATACCGAGTGGTACTGGATTCCAACTTATTTAATGTTGGATTATATATCCAAACTTCTGCAGGACACTCCAAACTTTAAGATGATTCGAGTCACGTTTACGTCCGATCCACAACTCAAAATGGGAGCTAATGGAGCATCTTTGGTAGTAACACGGTTTAATACATATTGGGTTGTTTCGTCCCGTAGAAAACCTGATAAATTAGTCCTAGTAATCATACTCACTGTCATGTTCATCATGGCGGAATTACGCCTTTCGGCCACACCAATTTATTCCAAGATTTTCGGATATACTAAACTAAGTTACCATCCCAGAATCTTTCCAAGTATTTGACAAATGGCCCTTTAAGCTATCCAGCATTGCCATAGTCAAAACACTCACTACCACGGTCATATCTGACAATCTTTAAGACTCATCCCAGCTGTTCCTTGATCTTAATACGAAAGAATTTGAATAAAACCAAAAGATTCAGATTTTTCTTTAATCAAAAGGAGACAGTTGTCAACATAACTTTACCATATATGGTCACCAATATCAATGTAAATAACCTCTAACAGGTTAGGACTTCATACTTTGCAGTTTTCTTCTTTATCTTAATCATCTTACTTCCATAGAAGTCTACTCAAGTCTTTACGTAACATTTAAGAGTAGACAAAATATCGACATTATCAGTCTTTCTACTCTTTCTCTAGACATATAATCAAGATATTCATGTTACATGCAAAAGATCATTCTTAAGGTAAATCTTTATTGGAAACAACATTTTCAACTGTATGACAACATACATATCTTTGGGAGATGAACACAATTTGTACAATTCATTGGACCCATTATAGCATCCAACTTCATTTGACTTGGAAAACATTGAAACAGTATTGTTCTTTATCTCAAAAGAATATCCATACACTTCCGGACATGATACAGAAACTAGGTTCGAGTCTAAAAGGAAGGTACATAAAAGTGTTTTTCAACGTCAAATGCTAACCAATATCAATAGTTAAAATAACATCTCCCACTAAAACGACATTAAATGTTATTTCCCGTGATGAGTTATGATTCATTTTAATTTGGCTTCCTTAGATTTATGAATCCCTTTATGGTAAACAATATAATTTGTTGTACCGCTATCTAGCCACCAAGAACTGTATGAGGCTTTTGATAGGGATTGAATTCATAAATAAATGCCAATGAATCATTAACTCTAGACTTATGCTTGGACAAGCAAGCTTTATTACAATATCTTTATATGTCATTTCTTCCCACAAAAACAGTAAATGACACCATTTCTCTTAAGGGTGATAACCTGAGACCAGATTGTCAGAATGACCGATGGTTTCATGAATTCCTTAATGAGTATGATTTTTAGACTTGAAATCTACCATCCTTAGAACGTAATGCTTAACCTCATTAGAACCATCACACCTTATGCTGAAGAGTCCTTGCACTTATACCAATCTCGGTAATAGACAAGACACACTTTCAAGTCACTAAGGCTTCTATAATCCTTTTAGCTGTGCAATCAGCTGGTAAACTATTTTCAAGTGTTCTCAGAATGAAACATCTCAAATATGATGGACAAATTCAATTGCTCTTTCCCAAGTAGCAAGGAATATATTCTAATTCCATATAACTAACAGTGAGATTCTCAGCTTATTCAAAACAAGAATAATATGAACATTTACCAGCATCCATCCTTAACAGAAAATCCTCTTTGCTACTTAAAATTTGACCAATAGGAACCTTAATCACAATGGAGTTGCCACAACTAATAAAGTAACTTAATGACAAGCAGCATATGTAATTGGCACCATGTGAGTATTGTGTAACTTAAAAAACTTTATAAGTACACATCTTGAGAGTTACACGCACTATCATATAAACACCTTTGGGCAGAATATATGACATGCAATTGCATACTCAACCTCAATCACAATGGAATTGCCATTACAAATAATGTAATTTAATAACAAACAGCATATGTAATTGGCACTATGTGAGTATTGTGTAACTTAAAAACCTTATAAGTACACATCCTGAGAGTTACACGCATCATCATATAAACACCTTTGGGCAGAATATATGACATGCAATTGCATATTCTCCACATGACAGCGGTCATGAGAATGTATTCCGACCTTTCACGAATTCACCACCTTTGGATGTATGAACCACTAGGGTCAGTCATTCCTCAACCATATGCTGCACATGCATCCCTCCATGAACTAATACACAATCACCTCCTTTGGGAGTATGACCACATATTAGAACAGGAGACATCCCATCGAGAATACGAGCGCGTTTCTCGAGATCCAATCAAGTGTGCCACTTTGGCGGTCACAACCCAATTGAATCATAGAAACTCTCTCATATCAGGGATATAAACTTTATAACTCACATTTATTCCATACGTGTGATTTTAGACCGGATGACGGGGGCAATTTGTCACTAAAATCACATATAATGCCAATCACATTGCTCCATTCAATAATACATGCTAAATCTTATACATGTTATCGATGAATCGATCCTCTACACATTCCTTATGTGATGATATACATGTGAATTTGCAATGTATTTCCAAAGTTATAGAGAAATCCATGAAAAATAGGCAAAACATACCTCCAAAATCACGTACCTTAGGCTTTCACATGCATTTTCACATTCATAAGTTCATCAAAATTATTAAATAGATACATAATAGTGTAGAGAACATCCATACGAGCACAACGGTCCAAACCACGCTCCAATCCGACGTCGTACGCGCCCTCACGCGCCGCTGGAACGTGAGGCGCGTGAGGCCCACCACGCGCTGTGCTCTATTCGGACCAAACCGGTCCGACCGGCCAACGGTCTGAACCGGTCAACGGACCGACCGGGTCAACGGTCCGACCGGTCAACGGTCCGACCGGGTCGGGCCGTCGGTGGCGTCATCGATGACGTCACATGCCACGTGGCGGCCGCACGTAAGGCGGCTTACGTGGCGTCATCATGGCGTCATCTTCGGACGCTTGTCGGCGAATGACGTCATGGATGACGTCATCGCCGGACAGCTGTCCCGGCGAGTCGGCGGGATGACGTCGGATGACGTCACCCTCGTAGAGCGGCGCGCGCGTGCGGGCGCGTGAGCTACGCGCCCGGGCGCGTGCGCGCGCGTGAGTCGGCGCGGCGGCGCGTGGCACCGCCTCCGAGCTCCGTCTCGGCGCGTGGGGCGCGTGCGGCCGTTTCCGGCCTCTTCTCGACGCGTACGAGCCATCAAAATGCTCGTATTGATTCGTAGAATCTATATATATGATCAAAATGTACTTTTACCGGACCAAAATTCACGAAGACAGGCGAAACAGTCCAAGGGTAGGTGAAATCCGAAGTTCTCGTTACCGGGGCAATTGGCCTCCGCCAGAGGCGTACCACCCACCATAACGCTCGGCTCAACAAGAAGAATTCAAATATGTTTTCAAAATCAAGTTTCAACGGATGAAAGTTTCTAAAAACGGGCCAGAGGCACAGTTCGGGTTCTAGGCTACGAGGCTCGATGCAAATGTTGGCCGCGAGGCGGCTTCCCGGGATCGACGTAGCTAGAAGACCGAACATGTAGCAGGAGAATACAAAGGTTTGTGTACCTTATTAGGAATCCATCGTTCTTTATGCGGAATGACGATGATCCAACAGCAATCCGAGCCTTTAATGCTGAAGATCTTCTCCTCTATTACCCTCGGTTCCTGGCTCGATGAGACCACCACTCACGACTTGCCTTATGTGAGGTGAGAGAGATTTCATGGAAGAAGTGGGGCTAGAGGAGGGACCTTAGCACTATTTATAGAGTTTTGGACGGGCCCTCTCATCACGGGCCGGGCCCAACTCGGCCCACACAATGCCAGCCCATATTCGGCCCATTAAGAAAACCTTATGCCTTACCTTATTAGACCAACCCCGTAAAACGGTAATTACAATCTAAATTAATGTAGTCCACATAAGGAAAACTCTTACATGACATTCTTGAAGCAACAAACCCAAAATGGCATGAATGCCTAGTTGGGTATTTTGTGGGGAAAATACTCCCCTTTAAACTCACTGAAGAGGCGTTGAAATTTGCCGGGGGGGCCAAGCTTGTAGAAGTAATGGCGAATGACGATGGTTTTTTTTTCTTTCACATCCCTGATCAGGATTACCGAAGACAAATTCTGGATAGTGGACCCTTGACGGTAGCCAGGGTGCCCTCAATTTTGAAGCACTGACACCCTATGCTGGACTTGAAGAAGGATGACCATACTTCGGTCCTAATTTGGGTAAGACTTTGAAACCTTCCCTATGCCTATTGGTCTGCTCCTGCTATTGGTTATATCACTAGTGCTATTGGGAAACCACTCTATGTGAACTTGCGTACAGAGCAAATGAAAGTGTTGTCCTATGCTAGAGTATGTGTTGAAATCACTACTGAGCAACCTCGAGTTGAATTCGTGGATGTCAATCTGAATGGGGAGCTACATTCGGTTAAGGTTGATTATGAATGGCGGCCTGTTGCTTGCCCGTCTTGTGGCACCTTTGGCCATAGATGCTCAGCTCAACCTCCCCCCTGCTCCCACTGAAGATCCATAAACTTTTCTGGTCCGTGACTCTCCTGCCACACAGAGTTCTCCTCCCACCTCCTTTCCAGCTGCGACTGACGAGGAAGGCTGGAAACTAGCTCGTACAACCAAAAAGAAACAGCCCTTTAAGCCGAATGGAGGAGCTCCATCATCCCCCACGAAGAGTGTTGATGTTGTTCTTTCTCCTGCTCTGGATCAGCAGATTCAAGTGTTGCCAAGGATCCCTGATTCTCTGGCTTCATCCTCCTCTGTCCCGCCTGTTCGCCTAGAAGACATTTCTCACCTAGACAGCTCGGATGAAGAAGTTGTTGTGGAAGGTGTTGTTGATGGTACTAGGAGTAGCTCAGATGAGGATATTCCTACCTTGGTTATACCGAGTGCCCATAATGATTCAAGTCCAAAGAAAAATGTGCCTGCTGGCCCTAAGTCGTCTTCTCAGAACACATCTTGGCTGGATTCTGGCCAAGATACAGCTCCTCCTGCCTCCTTTGTCTCTTATACTATATTTATAGTAGCCAAATTTTTTTTTTTTTGGGCCCCTCTCCTGTGTACATATGTTTATTGGTGCTTGGAATATAAGGGGTCTTGGTAACCCTCTCAAACAGGTAGAAATTAGATCCTTTGTGAGATCTAACAACCTTAGTTGTGTTGGCATCTTGGAAACAAAAGTTCCCCCTTCCATGTTCCCCTCGATTTCTGTTGTTCTTATTCCTGGATGGTCTTAGTGGTCGGCTGGATTGGCTTTCCTCTCGGAAGAGCTTTTGCCTCTCTATGATCTATGGGGAGCACACCTTTGTGCTGCAGCGCACATTATGGGCAGACATCATCCGTTCTAGTCTTGCTTATTTGGATATTCCCTGGGTTCTAGCTGGAGATTTTAATGCTATCCGTGACTCCTCTGATAGGCTCGGGAGCTCTAATTCGTGGATCCCGGCTTTCGATGAGTTTGGGGATTGCTTAAACCAAGCTGGGTAGGATGACCTTAGATACATTGGTCACAGATTCACTTGGGCCACTTCCTTGGGGATCAACTGTAAGCAACGGAAAATTAATAGGGTTTTGGTTAATCCGTGTTGAAATTCAGAATTTTCCTTCTCCGAAGCATCATTTCTTGCTCCTGGTGTCTCGGATCATTCACCTATGGTGGTCAGGATCCTTGCTCATCCCAACACTCGGAAGCCATTTAAATTCTTCAATTTTTGGATGACTCATCCAACCTTTTCTTCTTTAGTTGCCCAGGTTTGGGACTCTCCCATTACTGCTACCCCGATGTATATCCTTTGTTGCAAACTTCGCCTCTTGAAGGGCATGTTAAAACAACTCAACAGGGACTCTTTCTCAGATCTCTCCTTGAGGACTGCAGATGCCAGGTGTGCACTTCTTGACACTCAGGATGCCCTTTAGAGGGATCCTTTCAACAAGATGTTGGCTGACAGCGAAAAGGAGCTTCTTAGGACCTTTTCGGACCTCCGTCTTCAAGAGGAATCGTTCTTCAAACAAAAATCCAGGATTTGTTGGTTGAAGGAGAGTGATCTCAACACCAAGTTCTTCCATCACTCCGTGAATAAAAGACATCTTCAAAACAGAATCATCTCAGTTTTTGATGGACAGACTCTTTGTCTCTGATCCTAATGAAGTGCAACGCCTCTTTGTCTCGCACTTCCAGAATTTATTGGCTGCCTCAGACGCTCCTGCTTTGCCATCCGTTGACGATCTTCGTGTGGTCTTGGGCCATGCTCTCGATGACGCCCAGGTCAGCCTCCTCTCGTGGCCTATCACTGACTCGGAAATTCAAGATACTTTATTCTCCCTTGCCACTGGCCAAGCTCCTGGTCCAGATGGCTTCAATATGGATTTTTTAAACACTCCTGGGAGATAGTGGGTCCTCTGCTGACTCTGGCTATTAAAGATTTCTTTGTTACGGGTAATCTTTTGAAAGAGATTAACTCCACTATCTTAGCCCTTATCCCCAAGGTCCCCAATGCTACTAATATAGATGATTTTCGGCCTATAGCTTGCTGCAATACCATCTATAAGTACATTACTAAGTTTTTGGCTAACCGTTTATCTGCTGTTATTCCTTCCTTGATAAGCTTGCCTCAAAACGCCTTTGTTAAAGGCAGGCGTATCAGTGACAACATTTTGTTAGCCCAGGAATTGTTTTATGATTTCCACCATGAACCGTATCGGCCGAAGTGTGTCATCAAGGTGGATTTCCGAAAAGCTTACGACACTGTGAACTGGAAGTTTATTGAGTTAACAATGCAAGCTTTTGGCTTTCCTTCCGAATTCATTGATTGTGTTATGGTGTGTATTCAATCACCCAAATTCTCCATTTCTTTAAATGGTGAACTCTATGGATTTTTTCACAGTGGCCAGGGTATTCGTCAAGGGGATCCAATCTCTCCCTATATCTTTATTCTTATTATGGAAGTGTTCTCGAGCATCATCAACGTTCAAACTCGTCATCTGGCTTTCAACTTCTTCTGGAGATGTAAGGCATCTAGACTTTCTCATCTCTTTTTGGCTGATGACGTTCTCCTTTTTGCTGAAGCTAGTATGGCTTCTATCAACCTTCTTAAGGATGGGATCGACAGATTCTCATTCTGGAGTGGACTTGTTCCAAATCAAAGGAAAAACGAGATCTTTTTGTCGGGGGGCTCCCCATCCCTGCATGAAAGCATTTTGGGAGTCTTTGGTTTTCAGTTGGGATCCTTGCCTTTTCGTTACCTTGGGGTGCCTATTGTATCCACTAGGTTAGGCAAGGCTGATTGCATTTCCCTCGTCAATGCTATTACGGCAAGAGCCAGGTCTTGGACTCAACATTTCCTCTCATTTGCAGGTCGGCTACAGCTCATTAGATTGGTGCTCCACTCTATTTGGGTATATTGGTCTAGTGTCTTTATCCTTCCTTGTTCGGTTCTTAACCGAATTGAACAGATTCTTTGACAATTCCTGTGGAGAGGCCTGGATTTAGGTCTTGGGGGTGCCAAGGTTGCTTGGAATGATGTTTGTTTGCCAAAAAATGAAGGTGGCTTAGGGATTTGCACTCTGCGTGAGAATAACAAGGCGGCTATGCTCAAGACATATGGCTCCTCTTCACCGATAAGGAGTCTCTTTGGTGCAAATGGATTCACTCAAATTTCTTGAAGCGGAAAAATTTTTGGGTGGTCCCTCATCCTTCCTTTTGCTCATGGGCCTGGAAAAAATTGCTTGATCTTCATGGAAGTTTTCATCAATACTTTTGTTGGCGCATTGGGAATGGACTTTTGCTTCATTTTGGTTTGACCCTTGGCACCCAAGGGGTCCTCTTAACGGCTTCTTTTCTGATATGGAGATTTATCGATCTGGCATACCACGCATGGCATCGGTGAAGGTTGGTCTCTCCTCTTCTTTCGTAGCCACCATCTTGGTAGATTGGGGAGACCCTCTCCCAGTGCTCAGCCAAGAAGATGACGGTCTCCTCTGGCTTGGTCATCTCTCGGGCAGCTTTTCCACTGCTTCCGCTTGGAATTTAATCCGCCCTAGATGGCCTATAGTGTCCTGGTCTTCCTTTGGAATCCCACTTTGCTTCCTCGTTATCAGACTCTCCTATGGCTAATCACGCGCAACCGGCTACCGACTCAGGTAGCACTTCTCTCTTATGGCCATATCTCTTATGTGATGTGCGCCTTCTGCTCTTGCAGGCCTGACTCGACTGATCATTTGTTTTTTGGATGCCGAATTACTGGTACCCTTGCACGTTATTGGGTGGCTAAGTGTAATTTAGCTTGGCAAAACAAGTGCTGGGTTGATAATATTGCTTGGGTTACCAAACATCTTGCTGACAATAGTTTCCACCAATCCTTGGCTCGCTTTACTTTTGGAGCTTTATGCTATCTTATTTGGAAGAATGAAATGAGAATATCTTTCGCAACCGCCCCCTTTTCTTGCCGGCGTTGAAGATGCATCTTTATAAGGCGATTAAGGATAAAGCCTTGTCCTTCAATCACATCCCAGACATTCCCCAGAATAGAAGACTGCAACAAAGTTGGGAATTGCCGTCGTCAATCTTTGATTGATTGTGTTCTTTCCCTTCTTCTTGTTGTTTTTGCCTCCTAGTGGCTGTTTGCCTCTTTGTATTGTGGTACCACGGCACCCCTACATTCTCTTGACTCCTTTGTCTTTTGAGTGTTTTTTTTGTTGGTGTTGGGCTTCCTCTCTTTGAATATTCATTTGGTAAAATCTATATTATACTTACCTTTACCAAAAAAAAAAAAAAAAATTCCCTTTTGATATTTTGCTTAAAAACCTCCGACAGTTGGAAATTTGCAGGGACAAATGGGTTCCAAAAGCTTTATTTCCGTACAATTTATCATTTTGGAGATCACAACACCTTTAAAGTCATGTGAAGTCATAGAACAAAGATTTATCAGAAAAAATTCCCTTTTGCTCCATAAAAAATTCCCTTCGATATTTGCCCAAAAAACCTTTGACAGTTGGAAATCCGTAGGGACAAATGGGTTCCAAAAGCTTTATTTCCATATGATTTATCATTTTTGACATCACAACACCCTTAATGTCAGGTGAATTAAGAGAACGAAGATTTGTCAGAAAAAATTCCCTTTTGCTCCATAGAAAATTCATTTTCGATATTTTACCTTAAAACCTCTGACAGTTGGAAATCTGCAGGGACAAATGGGTTCCAAAAGATTTATTTCCGTATCACAACACCCTCCAACTCAGGTGAAATCATAGAACGAAGATTTGTCAGAAAAAATTCCCTTTTGCTCCATAGAAAATTCCCTTTCGATATTTTGCCTAAAAACCTCCGACAGTTGGAAATCTGCATGGCCAAATGGGTCCAAAAAGCTTTATTTTTGTACAATTTATCATTTTACACATCACAACACCCTTAAAGTTAGGTGAAATAAGAGAACGAAGATTTGTAAGAAAAAATTCCCCTTTGCTCCATGGAAAATTCCCCTTCGATATTTTGCCTAAAAATCTTTGACAGTTGGAAATCTACTGGGACAAATGGGTTCCAAAAGCTTTATTTACATACGATTGATCATTTTGGAGATCAAAACACCCTTAAACTGAAGTGAAATCATTGAAGGTAGATTCGTAAGAAAAAATTCGGTTTTGCTCCATAAAAAAATTCCCTTTTGATATTTTGCCTTAAAACCTCCAACGGTTGGAAATCTGTAGGGACAAATGGGTTTCAAAAGCTTTATTTCCATACAATTTATCATTTTGGAGATCAAAACACCCTTAAACTCAAGTGAAATCATTGAACAAAGATTTGTCAGAAAAAATTCCCTTTTGCTCCATAGAAAATTCCCTTTCGATATTTTGCCTTAAAACCTCTGACGGGTTGAAATCTGCATGGATAAATGGGTTCCAAAAGCTTTATTTCCATACGATTTATCATTTTGGAGATCACAACACCCTTAAAATCTCGTGAAATCAGAGAATGAAAATTTGTCAGAAAAAATTCCCTTTTGCTCCATGGAAAATTCCTTTTCGATATTTTACCTAAAAACCTCAGACAATTGGTAATCTACAGGGCCAAATGGGTTCCACTACAATGATTAATTATGTTCGATTCGAGTACTTATCTTATTGCAAAATACTTTGATTGGACGAACGAGGAGTGTAGACACTTACTAGGCACGTGGTTAGAGTCCTAGTAATATCCTCCCACTACTTGCGAGCTTACGGGGTGTTGTGTTACATAGTCGAGTCGGCTTGGCGAGGCCCCAGAGGCATGCACATGAGAAGTCCCTTTCTTCTTCCCCTTTGTCCTTCTTTCTTTCTCTGCTCTTTTTCCTTTCCTCTCTTTCCCTTATATTCTATGAGCTCTCGGCCTAATGAAGCATCCCCTTATCCTCTTCTTTATTGACTTTTCAACCTTATTTTCCTTTTTTTTTTCCATGTGGGCCACACCTTTGAAATGTTAAAATATTACATCATCAGCAATGATCAATTATGCCTGATTTGAGTACTTATCCTTTTGCAAGATCCTTTTGATCGGTTCTATCCTAATGTTTTTACCTGGGATCACTGCTTGAAACAATGAAATGCTGCATTCTCGATTTGTTCATTCTTTCGAAGTAGTCGTCTTGGCTTCTACCTCTCCGTTGCCTTATCTGGAGTGATTATATTATTCAAATTGAAATACTATTTTTGCCACAAAATTTAGTTGATAACTATTGATGTTGCATGGGAATGTAAATTGTCAATGTGCGGCTTTGTAATATACTCGAGGCCATTTCCCTATCGACGACGAAACTTATCCCCCATTATCCATTTCTAAAGCATTATTCATGCACGTATCGCCTCAAAAAATTTTGAGGACATGATGCAAATAGCTCCTTCGATTCTGTGTAAAGAGTTCGTGAACATAAGCAGTTCAATTCATACCAAATTTGTTTTCCTTCATCTAACTCGATTGCTAAAAATATGTGGCGTTGAGAACTGTAGAGTGGATAGTGAACACACAGAAGAAGAAAAAGGAGAGACGATTTTTACATAACACGGTTTGACTTGGCCACAATTCTCAAAATCAGAAAGATGTGGCCCAAGCAAATGTAGCTGTGGAAATAGCAATTCCATCATAATCAGTCCCTACTGACAAAATACACTAAGCTACATAGAATTCATTTTTCATGAGTTGGATTGTTACTTTTCCCTCCAAGATAATTGCTACCCGCACAAAGAAGCTGTTTGTTACCTGTTGAAAATATGTCACGAGTTTGACCCCTTGACAAGACCCGACCTTAGATGAATTGTTATTTCTGGATGCTCGAATGTATGCGGTGGAAATTCAAATATCTTTTGTGGTGTTAGAGTCCAAATTGGAGAAAGATTTCCCATTTTGTCTTGATATCAAATTACTGAGAACATAAAAAAAATTATGAGACAGCCATATTATCACGAAAGCGTTGGTGTGGTTCGAATTGATATTGAGTTATTCATACTCCTGTTATTTCGCAGAAAATGATTGATTTGAAAAACATCTTCTTAAAAATGATCGCTTGTATTGTTTACCAAAATGAGTGAATGAAAAATATCTTCGTCGTTCGTGAGAATATTTAGATGTAAATCATCGACCAATTACTTTACGCGATTATTTTTAAGAAAATATTTTTCACATCATTCGTTCTTCGTGGAATAAACACATGTCTCGAGGTTTCAATTACGGGCACCGGGTACAAAATCGACAGAAAAATCGGTTTAGTGCCGTTCGACCCGAATTTTGCAATTAGATGGAATCACCCACAATTTAATTACATGCCTCTGTCGAATCGATCTATCTCCGATCTCTAATCGATTTAATGGTGTCGTATTGATCTTTGCAAATTAGCACGATTGAGTAATCGATTTTGATTGAATTCTCAAGTCCATCGCGTTTATATTCCTTAATGGCATCACCTAATAGATTAGTTATCTCGTGAGTGATCAGCTCAGAGAAAAAGATTATAGGTGCGTCGATGAAAAGCCCAATTCATTCAATCGAAAATAGAATAAAAAATCAGGCTGTCACACTATTCCTCGAGGAGTTTGGCTAGATGATAACACCAATGTATCTTAAGATTATTCAGGGGATTATCTGAAGATTGAACTTCTAGATAGCGCTACTCTAATAGAATTCAAAAAGGACAACCTAGACCAGATGTCATCATCACAAAATCTATGAGGTGAACCATTCTCTCAAGATCCTTTTGATTCTGAATTGTCATCAAGTCTAGAGTGTCCCTCATCATCGATGAATGTGGACAACTAGCTCGAGCTACCTTGTGGTCATTGTCAGCTAGTTACAATGGAGGAAGGGGAGGAAAAAGAACAGAAAAGAAAATTAAAAATTCAATTTTTTTTTTTGCAAAAAGAAAAGACAAAATAAAAATAAAAATTTGGATTTTTTAAAAGTAAAAATTATTTAAAAATTCAATTTTTATTTTGCCTAAGATAAATTCATGAGGTTAAAATCATTTTTTTAATAAAATCCAAACATTTGAAAACATTTTCAATCATATATCACCAAATAAAGGAAAATGAATCGTATTCCTTGAGAATACTTTTGCAGAAAGCATTTTTCTTTGTTATTAAGTTTTCTATGAAACAAATTTCTTTGTTATTAAGTTTTCTATGAACCAAACATACCGTTTTTGGAAAATGTTCATGGAAAACATAATATTTTTTGAAAAATGTTTTCTAGAAAACCATTTTTGAGTAAAATAGTTAGTTTTCTTTTGTTTGGTGATATGGGATCGAAAAAATTTTCTAGTGTTTATATTTCATTTGGAAATGATTTCAATGTCATAACTTTATCTTAAGCAAAAATATATATAACGAATTTTTAATTTTGTATTTTTATTATCTTATTTTTCTTTTTCTTTTTCCTTCTTCCTCCCTCTAGGCGGAAAGTGTTTTTTTTTTTTTATGACCCGGGAACCGCCGTACAGTCGTCAGCCGGCGACGCAAACCCGAGGCGACGCTAGTGCAAGGACTCACCTCCCACGGCGCCGCACTTAAGTCACGCAATTGCATGCGCGGAGAATCGAATCCCCCCAAGCGGGATGGGGGAAGTCCGCCCGAGCCAACGCGCCCACAGTGGGGTGGATTCTAGGCGGAAAGCGCTTCACCTTCTTAAATTAGAGAATTCACTTTTCTAATTTTATACGTAAATATTTTTCTTAATCGGAAAATATTTTTGATTGACTAGTCATTTTTTCCCAATCAAACGGGTGAAGGTCTAAAAAATAAATATCCGAAAAACACTTTCCCTCAAACAAACGCATGCTATGTTAAAGTTACAACTCGAACTAAAGTTGCTACTTGATTATATATTGGGATCAAAATGGAGGCTTGATCTAAAGCTTGCGTCTTTTAAGAGGACTCCACTCCATGCAACTCCGCTCCATCATCAAAGGGGAAAAAGGCAAAAGGTTAAGGAAGCTAGGGGTGTCAATGGGTCGGGTCGGGTCGGGTTTTATTGTTACCCAACCTGACCCGAAACACAATGGTCACACACTGTGACCTGACCCGAACCGACCCGAAACACATCGGGGGTTTCCTCTGTTTTTTTTTTTTTTTCACCTTTCTTTTCTCTGGGGTTCGGGTTGAGATGGTATATGGGTAAGGAAGAGAATCCATCCTGCACAAATGGCTCCCCATTTCCATCAGATGAAAATCTCAACCCATATTCCAAACCAGAGAAGGAATTAGAGACAATTAGAGCCGTGACAGAAGAATCACTGGAAGATGCTGAGTCGTCGTGATTGCCATAATTAGAGACTTCTTCTTTGAGAAGCAGAGAGCATGTTGAGAGCCCATCTTCTTCTTTGCTCTCTTTGTCCATGTCTCTTTATTTCTGATGAGCAATACGGCCGCGAAAGATCGACACGAAAAGGTCTTGGGCTAAGCTGACCACCCCTAGTTTCCCCTTGCAAACGCTACCCCTCCACGACCCTGTCACGGAATGAACAAAGGATGCACGAAACAACCAATATTTCCAGAAGCATATCAAATTTAAGAAGATGTCCCCAGATCTAGTTGAGGCATTTCATCGAACAGTTGGAGCATGCTACTGGAACGAGAGATTTCCGCATAGACCGAGACTCAAACCTGGACCGGGACTCATGACAAACAACAAGCATGGACCAGGATAGCAGCACGTACACAAGCGAGGCTGGAACTCGCACGAACTGGAGAACGCCAGCCCGGTCTTGCAAGCCCAAAACAGAACGCGAGGAGAAAGGAACGGGGGTTGTCGGTGGCGTTCCCTACCCGATTGTCGATGGCGTCGAACGGCGGACGAGCTCGTTAGATCGGGCTGTGTCCGTCCGCCTCGCTCGTCTCCGAGCCGAGGTCCTCGGGTAACTGGTTCCCAAAAATTGGACAAGTCAAAAACAGGCGAAACTCAGGGCCAGAATCTACCAAAGCTCGGCGCAAGGGAGGAGAAGGGGGGAAACGTCTGTATGCACGGTGACTCCGGCAAAGGCATGGTGGTCGCCGGGGGCTCAGTCGCTTTTTGCTTTCTCTCCCTCCCCAGAACCTCTCCGACCTCCCTCTCTCACTCGCTTAGATCTGTTGCTCGCTCGCATATATCACTCTCTTCCTTCCTTCTCGGGCTTGCTCACTCTCAGCACTCCCTCGATGTCTCTCAGGGTCGTGAAGGGATTTGGGAAGGGGAAGGGGAGGGGTTTTGGCGAGGGACAGCAACGATAGACTGATTAGGCGGCGGCTAGGGTTCCGGCGTTGAGACGAGGGGTGGCGACGGCGACAACGAGGCGGAGGCGCATCGATCGGAGGAGAGGCTGAACTGGCGTCGTGAGCGAAGGCACAATCATGTCGTCGGAGAAGAAGGCAGAGCTGAAAAAGATGAGAACGTGTTTATGTTTGTTAACTTGTTTGGATTTGGAGTTAACGTGTTTCGAGTCGAACAATGTTTCAACCCTACCCGACCCTAAACATATATTCTTTGCTTGTTTTATATTTGTCTCTTAAATAATATCAAGACCTGAAATAAGTATAATACTTGTTTCGTGTTTGGATCGTGTTCGGGTCAGGTCGGGTATTTTTGACACCCCTAACGGAAGCCACGATTGCGCTACGCTCGACCTAAAATAGTCACGAACAGCATCTCCCCCAATAATGTAGCGGGATCACGTTGGTTCATTGAATGCTGTCAACATGTAAGAACGAGACACGTGTGCACTTTCCAGTCATTGGTCTCTCTTTGCATTCCCGTTGATGCTCTCAATATCATACAATACAAGCCGGTAAGTAATTTCTCTGTCCCCTGAAAAGGAGAATAGTCAAACGTCATCAATCAACAGTGTTTTCCCACCACATCCGACACCTCCTTTGGCCTTCATCGTTCTCTGCAAAATCCTTCTCTCTCTCTCTCAGTTTCTTTCTTTGGTCCTTCTCCATCGTCGCCAGGCTTTCAAGGGCCTGCATGGTAATGTTTCTATTCCTCTCGATTTTTGTTGTTTTGTTCCTCGGAACAAAAAAAAAACAGAAATCCATTTGATAACGCCAAGTTATTTTTCTGTTCCTCAAAATAGAAAGTTAGCTCGGGAATAAATTTGGAGCAGAAAAAACAAAAAAAAGTTACTTCTTGTTCTCGGTGGCGGTCGGCTGTGACGATTGGCGGCCGGTGGTCGTGCAGCGGCGGCGGCGGGCGGTGATGGGCGGCGACGGCCGGCGGTCGACAATCCGTGAGCAAGAATATAAAACGAATAAATACAAAAAAAACTGTTTCGTACCAAACACATTTCTATTCTTTTTCTATTTAAAGAGTATAAATTTTGTGTAGTTACCAAACACCTCATTTTACTTAGAAATTGTTCTTCGGAATAGAAATAGAAAAGAACTATTTCTGAAAAGAAATTCTTCCCTAGTCAAGAAACGTTATCATGCGCAGCCCAAATCATCAGAACTTGAAGCCCAGAAATGGGAAACGCCCTCGGATTCCTATACGCCCATTGCTATAGGCCGTCCACCGCCGGAGTAGCGTATGAGCTTCACACAATTCCAGTTATGAACCCAACACTTCCTCAACATTCCATGATCTCTTTCTATGCATTTGCTCTGTAGCATCTTCTGAGTGTCTTCTTTTTCTGCTACGTGAGAGCGCAACCATTCCACTGATAAAACGTGGCGCACTAGACTACCTCGAATATTTTGATAGGGAGGGTTTTACCCTTCAAGTTTTGACAAATCAGATTTGAACTGGCTGTCCTATATCTGGGCAGATGTAACCACAGCACATCTTCCATAAACATTGGCCCAGAGTTCCTTAGATGTACAATCCACGAACAAATCATCTTTAGATTCAGAGTGAATTTTGCAACGAAAACAGCTGTCATACAATCTTCTGAATATCTTCAGTAAACTTTTCTCACGTGGATGCAAGAGGTGTGGTAGATGGGAACGGTATCAACGTTTACATTAGCACTTCCAATCCGAGAGAATCGTGCTTGGTCCCTCAAGAAGTCCAGATCGTGTCCCTCGACAAATCAGAAGCCCGTGCTCGGAGGGACTACAATTGAGCAGATGCACTGCGCCAAAATATTGTGGACGCAGGATATCAGTGCACCATCCTGATCACTTAAGAACAATCGCAATCATCATCCGTCGCATTTCTTCTCTCCCTGCACGAGTAATTCACTGGTTGATCATAGTTGTCTATCTGCAGGGTAATCAATGTTCAGAATAAGGAAGTCCTTGCTCAGAAGTACCAAAATAGGCTCAGGTAAAACTAGGCATTTGACGCATTCCAATTGGCAAACTTTTCTCTTTATTCTTCCTAGAACTATTACCTTATGAAACAGGGAAATAGATGCTCCAGAGGGTGACATGCCATACGGCAAAGAGGCTAAGGAGGAGCTCGCAAAGATTGTTCAAGGAAAGTGTTTGAGAGTTCTTGTGTATGAAGAAGATCAATATGGCCGGTGCATAGGAGACATATACTGCAACGGCATATTTGTACAGGTAAACCCGACTTCTCCCTGGCCTCGACTTTTTGACAAGTATATTCAACGGCATACGAGTAGTCAGTCAGGAAGCAGGCCAAGGCAGGGAGAGAGACGAGTTAACTAACCGAACATGCTTGTACAAAGACTGATGAATTAAACTGGCTTTACACTCAATTGATCTCTTTCCTTTTGTTTTCTAAACAGAAACTTCATTTCACGATTGAACCTTGGCAGACAGCTGAACCTGAAAAATAGCTTAGTGCTTTGGGGGAGGTCAGGCTGGACGAGCCAAAGCCCTCCCATTGAGCTGGAATAGCAAGTGGAAATTTACCATATCCACAATGGCTTCTAGTGACAGTGATTACATACCAGCATCTTTGTTGAGCCGCTTCCGTAATTGCACTGTGTTGTCAATTACACTTTTTCCTGTGCAATTCCTCATTCATTTTCATCTCCAACCACAGGAGGTGATGCTCAAAAAAGGGATGGTGTGACATTACACAGCCTATGACCAGCGTGCAGAGTTTGCTAAGGTAGTCTACTGATTCTTCATATTGCTGTACCCGATTATATGAAGTCTGTCTCTTGAATGTTGCATGAGCAGTGAGAGAAGAATGCACAGGCAAAGCGCGTAAGTTCGTGGGCTTCACCAAACCCTGAGGAGCCATGGAAATGGAGGAAGAAGAATAAATGAGAGAGGAGATGACTTCACTCGAATCTGTTTCAGCCTCTTGCCGTTCTGGGTAAATGCAGCTGGGCAAGTGGTGATGTACAGGGACTACAATCTACTCAAAGCTTTCCGACTGATATAGAGAAGGAAATGCTTTATCATCTGTTGTATGTATGCTAATCTAGTTCCAAAGCTAGAACGGCCTTTGCCAAATCAATGACAAAGATTGGTGAAGGATCGAGTGTATGAGATTCAGTTTGTTCCGTGGGTTGTGAAGGTGTGGCTATAATTGTCACACCCCAAAACCATCATGAATGGGGGATGACACGGCCGTCCTTCCACCAAAGGACGCAGCCTTAAATCTCCTCAAAATCCAACTCCTAAAAGTCCCCATATCCATATCGCTCTCGTACTTACTCATCGTTGGTCGAGGAACCTGAAAAAGATTGGAAAATAGAGGGGTGAGCAATCACGGCTCAGTGAGTAGTGCATCTCTTCTAAGCGGATCGAGCAATCACTATGCATATTTAAAACACAAACATAACTCACTTCTATCAAACCCAGAATTTAACAAACCTTCAAGGCCAAAATATAACCTTTCTTACTTTAACACAATATGTTCAAAGCAAAAATATTCAAGATAATAATAGGCAAATGCCAATGGTCTAACCCATTGGTCAATCTCATAAAATATGTATCAATGGTTTATTTCATTGATTAATCTCATCAAACCACACATTGATAATCTAATGAAATTACACGTTGATGGTCCATTCCAACGACTAATCTCAAATTATACGTCGATGGTCCATTCCATTGACTAATCTCAAATCACTCGTCGATGGTCCATTCTATCGACCAAACTCATATCACATGTCAGTGATCTATTCCATTGACCAATCTGTTGCTCAATATCAAACCATGGTCACGATACAACGCTTGGTGACGAGGCGACCAAGATTCCCCCCTTGGCAAGGTCTCCACCTATCATTAGCTGGTGGCTCGGCCCACAAGGATATCCTAGAATAGTATGCACATACCCACAAGCCCCTCGCTGGGCTCACAGCGATATTGAGCATTCACATCAATTCAAAACAACATAATCCATAGTTCTCAAACCAAATCCATAAAACATTTCATATATCACGAAAAGATTTCGCAACTCAACTTATCCGCCAGAAATACTTTCCATAAAACATTCTCAAATAATTTCAAGACCCGTCTCATAAATTAATTTCAAATCAAATACATTTCAAAAAGTTTATCACAAATCAAAATCTATATAACCTTCCATAAATCATCTCAAAGTCGAGCTTTTCGTGAAATGGTTTCACAAACCCAAAACATGTAATATTTCTCAACTTCGTTCATCAAACAGAATATATATTCATAAAAAGTTCTCACACTATTTTCAACTATCAAAACTTAGTAAATGCCCGATCCAACTTTTATGCAATAAACATGCTTATTTATAATAACTCATAAAATATCAAATCTTTATTATTTTGAAGACATGAGCTTATAAATTCTTAGAAGAGATAGCACCACTCACCTAGGAAAGTCGAAAATCAATCTATGTGGTTACTTGAGCTAACGCACTCGTATTCCTATTAATAAATCGAAAACGATATTAAAACCAGGTAATATGCTACTCTCCAACTAACGACTCAACTAAAACAATTACTCAAAGCCGTCCTTAGCGCGAAGTGCGAGCACGAAACTTCATCATGCCATAATTTTCTCCACCGAACTCCATTTCAAGCGTACTTATAGTCGATGGAAACCCATCCAACATACTACAAGAACCCCAATTTGGCCAACTCAAAATCAAGCTAAAAATCAACAAAATATAGCCCTGAAATTCTGGTCGTTCACTGTTCATCACGCGCAATAAACTGAAAAAATTTTGTTTCGGGCAAACCGTGAGCTCAAATCTCGATCCGTAAAATCCCACAACTCCACAACATCCCAAGCTATCATTTCTACAAAAATATGCAGCTCAACGACTCAAAAATCATACTTCGCCGCTCGATTTTCCCAAAATTCCGAATTTCAAGCCCTAGGTCCAAAATTATTCCGATTGAACGAAGGGGGAGCATGAGTGCTTACCGAGCGTTGCGTTACGTGGCTTGGCGAGGCTCCCATGACGAGAACGCGCGAAGCCCCTTTTCTTCTTTTCTTCTTCTTCTTCTTCTTCTTCTTCTTCTTCTTCTTCTTCTTCTTTTTCTCTTTCTTCTTCTTTCTGTGTTCGAGCTCTCTACCGTCCCTCTCTCTCCCCTTCTTTCCTTCTCTCTTTCCCTTTTATCTCCTCCTTTTTCTTTTCTTTTTCCTTTTTTTCTTTCTTTTCTTGCTCTCTCTCTCTCTCTTCTCTTTTCTCTCTCTCCCGAAAACTCTCGATTCCTCTCTCTGCTGAAGCTTCTACCTTTTTCTTTTTGACTGGGTCAAAACCCATATCTTACATTCTCCCCTCCTTAAAAAATTTCGTCCTCGAAATTTAGACATACATTAATTGCCAAACAAGTGAGAGTATTCGTGTCTTGCCTTTTCCTTGAGCTCCCAAATGGTCCCTCTCCCGATATGATTTTGCTATTGAATCTTCACATATATTCTCGTTATATTTTCATTGAGGATGCATCTCATCATCAACCAGAAATTCATGAATTACTCCATGCTTCGATCCTGCTACAACTTGGGCCTTTTTTTTTTCCCTCTAGCTTCTGAAGGCTTACCACTCCTACCAAGCCCACTTAACAAGGCTATGCAAGGTAGAGTGTTCAGTTTGCAGCCATACCTTTCCATCTTCTTAAGCAGCTTTCTAGCTTGATCTACTTTACTTACTTGACAAAACCCAACGATAATAATGGTATATGTCACACATTTGGGATACAACCCTTCAAGGACATCTCGTTCACTATTTCCTTTGCCTTGCTAGATTCCCCTCCTTACAAAATGAATGAACTATGGCACTATGTTCCACTTTGCCAATTGGAAACCTCTCCGTTTTGCTTCCCTCAAAATTCAAGAGCCTCGTCTCCATGACCATGCTTGGCAAGCACATTGACCAAATGATCATAAGTAATCTTGGTTTGGTAATAATTTACCCCCCTTACCATTTTCTGCAGCATCTCCCTCACTTCTTCATCCCTTCTCCTTACATAGAAAATCCATGACAGGGTAGCAACTGCCCTTATCTGTAGGCATGCCATTCGCAAGTTCTACAGTAGCTTTGATCTCAAGTATGGTGCCTCCCTTTCCATATACAATATTGTCTTTGATGCTACACACGAATAACACAGGCTTCTAATTAACAAGCCCGAGTTTGTTCTTGATCCCTTTTAAGCTGAAACTCTTTAAAGTTAATACGATTGATAAGTACTTCACTGGCTTGGGGTCGTAGAATCTCTCTAACAAATTGATCACTATGGATGTCCTACTTCCGCTTTGTCTCACTAGAGTGGCAGTTGTACCACTCGGGATGCTAAGAGAGAACCCATTGAACGTTTGCTCATTGGGCCTGGCTGCGTGACCGAAACAAACATCCGCCAACTCAATATCTCATTGAATTCATCTAGTTTCTTTCCCTTAGTGTCAAAAGAATCGATCTCCGGCTTCCCACGGATGGTCTCGAACATCTTCTATACAGCAGCTCAACCAATAGCAAATGTACTAATGCACGAAGAAGCCTGCCTAAGAGACATGGAACCAATCAATATTGCCATGATCACATCAGTCACTGCGTCCTTGTTATATCTCTTGTCTAACATCAATTTCGTGTTGTACCATATTGCCAAAGCAAAAACACTAAAAATGATGAGCATGACTCCTCCAAGATTTAGTAGGCTTCGGTGGACACTTCGTTTGTATGCATTCACAAGGAATTTGCTGTAATCTGCGATTGCTCATTTCTCTATGGTAAATGATGTAACCGTCTTAGTTGAACCACTTGTTTTGTTCAACAAAATTTGCTGCCTTTACATAAGCCTTTGCCCGCGGGATGCCATCTTGAGATGACGAGGGACATGACTCTAGTCACAGTCACTAGCAGAGGAATCATGAAAAGCATAACCCGGGTCAATAGCCACCCCTTGATAAATGCCAACACAAAGCCTCCAACAAATGTCGACCTCAGCTATATGAACTTTCCCATGTTTTCACCCAAGCGTCCTAGATGAGAACTGTGTTGCCCAACATTCTCCTGGCCAACTCTCCTGTGTTAGTCTATTTGTCAAAGAATGCGACATCTTGTCTCAATATAATTTGCAAATAAAGACCTCTTATTCTTGTAGCCGGTTGCTTACCGGTGACCATCCAGCAAGACACATAAAGAAATGCTGCCGCACCACAACTAAGCACCAGATAAACTTAAGAGGAATCTGAAGATTTCACAATCTCAACATAAGAACTTCCTTTTCGAGAAATGAGTTTCTCTGTAACAATCCATAAAGTCCATATTTGCAATGGTTTAACCTTAGACACAAGAGTAACAATATCATTATTAGCCTAGCTCTAGCCGAACGTATTGATCAGTTGTCCGAACAAGGTGATCATAAGTGGTAGAGAAAGGTCATTACCCACTATGCCTATCAACCCAAACAACTATCAATAGCATATCAGTAGAATCTGCAAATGAGAATAGCTTGAGGAATGGAATAGAGTTCCCTTTCTCATCTCTTTTGCTCTTGTTGGAATCCTGTTCATTCCCATTCACAGCAGGGCTCTTTGCCATTGCTGCCGCCACCTCGAGGCTCCTTGATATGGCAGTTTCATTGTTTCCTGAATCTTTGGTTGCTTCATTTTCGATAGCCATGCCACTGTACCCGGGACACAAATCTATTATGCAACTTCATTATTTGTATATATATAGAATTCCCTGGGGAGTTTCAAAAAAGTTAGCTTGCAAGTGCTGTCTTCAGGGATCCCGATTATATACGATCCTGATAAGAAGTTTTCACCATTAACTCTTCTATTATATGCACACTCAAAAATTGATTGTCCAACAAGCATAGCATGGTACCACGAGTCGCTCTCTCTCTCTCGATTGAAGACTCGTAGCCCAACATTTCTTATCCTTAAACTCAACACTTCCGCCACGATAACATCCTCCTTTATCACACTTGGCACATCAAGGCTTTACTTAATCTCTACATTATGACCCTTCAAGTCACAGTGATCTTCATAGTACCCCCGGATGTTCCACAACTTTAAACATTGTTGCACGAGTTTCGACCCCAAAAAGAAAAGACCTACATCCTAATACATAATAAAGACTAACGCGCTAAAACTAACACACCCTCACAACGTCCCATAAAATTTACACCCAAAAGATCATAACCTAAGCTCTGATACCACAAGATGTCACACCCCAAAACCATCATGAATGGGGGATGACACGGCCGTCCTTCCACCAAAGGACACAGCCTTAAATCTCCTCAAAATCCAACTCCTAAAAGTCCCCATATCCATATCGCTCTCGTACTTACTCATCGTTGGTCGAGGAACCTGAAAAAGATTGGAAAATAGAGGGGTGAGCAATCACGGCTCAGTGAGTAGTGCATCTCTTCTAAGCGGATCGAGCAATCACTATGCATATTTAAAACACAAACATAACTCACTTTCATCAAACCCAGAATTTAACAAACCTTCAAGGCCAAAATATAACCTTTCTTACTTTAACACAATATGTTCAAAGCAAAAATATTCAAGATAATAATAGGCAAATGCCAATGGTCTAACCCATTGGTCAATCTCATAAAATATGTATCAATGGTTTATTTCATTGATTAATCTCATCAAACCACACATTGATAATCTAATGAAATTACACGTTGATGGTCCATTCCAACGACTAATCTCAAATTACACGTCGATGGTCCATTCCATCGACTAATCTCAAATCACTCGTCGATGGTCCATTCTATCGACCAAACTCATATCACATGTCAGTGATCTATTCCATTGACCAATCCGTTGCTCAATATCAAACCATGGTCACGATACAACACCTGGTGACGAGGCGACCAAGATTCCCTCCTTGGCAAGGTCTCCATCTATTATTAGCCGATGGCTCGGCCCACAAGGATATCCTAGAATAGTATGCACATACCCACAAGCCCCTCGCTGGGCTCACAGCGATATTGAGCATTCACATCAATTCAAAACAACATAATCCATAATTCTCAAACCAAATCCATAAAACATTTCATATATCACGAAAAGATTTCGCAACTCAACTTATCCGCCAGAAATACTTTACATAAAACATTCTCAAATAATTTCAAGACCCGTCTCATAAATTAATTTCAAATCAAATACATTTCAAAAAGCTTATCACAAATCAATATCTATATAACCTTCCATAAATCATGTCAAAGTCGAGCTTTTCGTGAAATGGTTTCACAGACCCAAAACATGTAATATTTTTCAACTTCGTTCATCAAACAGAATATATATTCATAAAAAGTTCTTACACTATTTTCAAATATCAAAACTTAGTAAATGCCCGATCCAACTTTTATGCAATAAACATGCTTATTTATAATAACTCATAAAATATCAAATCTTTATTATTTTGAAGACATGAGTTTATAAATTCTTAGAAGAGATAGCACCACTCACCTGGGAAAGTCGAAAATCAATCTATGTGGTTACTTGAGCCAACACACTCGTATTCCTATTAATAAATCGAAAACGATATTATAACCAGGTAATATGCTACTCTCCAACTAACGACTCAACTAAAACAATTACTCAAAGCCGTCCTTAGCGTGAAGTGCGAGCACGAAACTTCATCATGCCATAATTTTCTCCACCGAACTCCATTTCAAGCGTACTTATAGTCAATGGAAAGCCCATCCAACATACTACAAGAACCCCAATTTAACCAACTCAAAATCAAGCTAAAAATCAACAAAATATAGCCCTGAAATTCTGGTCGTGCACTGTTCATCACTCGCAATAAACTTCAAAATTTTGTTTCGGGCAAACCGTGAGCTCAAATCTCGATCCGTAAAATCCCACAGCTCCACAACATCCCAAGCTATCATTTCTACAGAAATACGCAGCTCAACGCCTCAAAAATCATACTTCGCCGCTCGATTTTCCCAAAATTCCGAATTTCAAGCCCTAGGTCCAAAATTATTCCGATTGAACGAAGGGGGAGCACGAGTGCTTACCGAGCGTTGCATTACATGGCTTGGCGAGGCTCCCATGAGGAGAACGTGCGAAGCCCCTTTTCTTCTTTTCTCTTCTTCTTCTTCTTCTTCTTCTTCTTTTCCTCTTTCTTCTTCTTTATGTGTTCGAGCTCTTTGCCGTCCCTCTCTCTCCGCTTCTTTCCTTCTCTCTTTCCCTTTTATCTCCTCCTTTTTCTTTTCTTTTTCCTTTTTTTTTCTTTCTTTTCTTCCTCTCTCTCTCTCTCTCTCTCTTCTCTTTTCTCTCTCTCCCGAAAACTCTCGATTCCTCTCTCTGCTGAAGCTTCTACCTTTTTCTTTTTGTCTTGGTCAAAAACCATATCTTACAATAATTAAACATTGATAATGCCAAAGATGAATCCTTAGATAACCACAGGGATCCAAAGTCACTCAATGCGTCCAAAAGGACGCCATTACATCTGGAAAGCGTGCAAGGTGCCAGTCTAGGATTTCTTGAACGGTGGTTATACTAAGAAAAAACATGCAAGAGTGAAAACCGGGGCGAAGGAAAGATAAACAATGATCAACAAACTGCAAGTGAAAGAAAACCGGGTGTCATGTGGAAGTGGAAGGATGATTAATTATGCTTTCTATAGAGATCTTGCCTTCTTTTTTCCTCTTGGTTTCTGATGGGATCCAAATGGCATCTGGGGTTTGATGAATTATATTGGTTATGGCATAGGGGTGACCACCAGGAACCATCCAGATTGGACTGAACTAGCCAACTGGCTGGTTCTAGGAAGCGTCGGTCTAGTTCCCGGTTCCATAAAATTAAAATCGGTGATTTTCGGTTTGGTTCTTGGTTCAAGGATAGAACCATTCACCTGGATCGCCCGGACCAAATCGATTTTTTTCCTTAAAATTTTGAACGAACAGCAGTGATTGTAAAACTAATCACTTTCCCTGTTCCCTCTCATGCTCGCTCTTTCCCTCTCTTGTGGTCACGCCTCTCACGCTCGCTCTTCCCTCTCAACTCTCACACCTCTTTAACAATCGCAAACCCTAATCGGTAAATCGTCTCTCCCTCTCTCACCTGAGCCGTGTCCCTCTCGCTTGAGTTCGACACCTCTCTCTTGCATCTCATCTCGACTCTCGACTCCCGCATCCCTCTCTTGCTCTGCTTTTTTCATCTCATCAAGGAAATATCCAGTGCTTTGGTTGTCCTCATCTATCGCTGTGTTAAATCCATAAACCTTTGCACTTTTGCTCGGTAATAGCCGTTTCGTGGGGTGTTCTTCGAATTGGGGTTGCGAGCTTCCCATGCATGTCGGAATTAGATTCCCTGTTTTGTCGTGCTTGATAATCCCATTTCTAATTGAATCATTCCTTGTGTAGCTGGGTTTTAGCTCATCCTCCATTTTAGTTAGTGGACTTCAATTTGAATTTCTATTCTTGGATCTCGTCGACCACGGAGATAGGGAAATTTGCTCCTTCAATTAATACATTGCGACCGGTTCAATTAAAAGTTCGAGCACTTTTACTAGAGAAAAAAAATATTTATGCGACAATTGAGAGCCAAGCTAAAATATGTTTCTTTTTTTTTTCTAGAAGATAGAATTAAGTTTAGGTGCGTTTGTTTGGGGGAAAGTGTTTTCTGGGAATTAATTTTTTGGATTTTCTCCAGTTTGATTCACGGAATATGATTAGTCAAACGAAAATACTTTCATACATAAATTTAGGAAAGTGAATTTTTAAATCTAAAGAGATGAAAACACTTTCTGAAATTGTTCATCTCAATTTTTTAATATTTTATTCTTTTATTTTCTTTTTCCTTCTTCCTCCTTTGCTAGTCGTCGGCCTTGACAACGGCAGGCGACAAGCTATAGGCACTAGTTGACAAGGCTCAACCTTGTTGTGTCCGGTGAGCTCACACCTCGACCTCGCCACCTCACGACTTGGCCCTCAGGCTCCCCGAACATGGTGAGGCTTAAGCTCACTCGAGGCTGACGAGCTCAAACTTGCCCATGACCGATGGTGGAGGAAGGAGGAAAAAGAAAAGGAAAGAAAAGAAAAAATGAATAGAAAAAGAAAAGACAAAAAGAAATTTAAAATCAATTTAAAATTTGAATTTTAAAAAGAAAATAAAAAGGAAAAATAATTAAAAATTCTAATTTTTTAAAATACATTTAAAAAATTCGATTTTTTTATCTGTGATAAAGTCATAAGATTAAAATGATTTTTCCAAACATGTAAAAACGTTTTCGATCATGTATCACCAAACAAAGGAATATTAATCATATTCTTGAAAAGAAAATTCTAGAGAAAGGATTTTTCCTTTATAATTAAGTATTTTGCTAAATAAATGCATCCTAAGTTGGAATTGCAACTCAAATCAAAGTTGATATTTTATTATAAAAAAAATTATCTGGATCAAAATGGAGACTCGATCAAAAGTTTGCGTCTTTTAAGAGGACTCCACTCAGTGCAATTTCACTCCATCATCAAAGGCGAGAAAAGCAAAAAGTTAAGGAAGCCATGTTTGGGTTACGCTCAGCCCAAAATAGTCACGTAAGAGCATATTCCCGTAGCTGAATCACGTTGGTGAATTGCATGCTGTCAACATATAAGAACGAGGCACGTGTCCACTTTCTTCTCATTCTCTCTTCTCTTTCTCGTGTACGCTCTTAATTAACACAACACAAGCTCGTAAGTAATTTCCCTGTCCCCCGAAAAATAGAAAAAGTCAACTTCATTTATCCACAGTTTTTCTCTTCTAAACATGTTGATATTAACGTACTGGCGTCCGCGTCATCATCTATCTCCATCCGTATCCCTAGAACGTAGTAGGGCACTTGCTTCTGTCTTTTTCACTTGTAACGATGAGGATGAACTCTACTATCAAGAGACGCAGGCAAATTCTATTTCCCCGTCATCAAGTCGATCGTCGGGCATCAATTCGGGTTACTCAGCAAGTAACCTGGACTCTAAACCGGATCTGATCCATTTCTCCCGCGTAATCTTATGGAGGCTTTCCGCCATTTCCGGAGTCAAATCGTTCTTCCAATCTCCAACTTCTGCTCTATGAAAGGACGATCCGAACTTTGTGCATGCCAATGAACCCTTCCGTTATCATCCTCATTAACCTCCATTAACCTCCGTCTTTACTCAGCCACTCAAAGCTTCACTTTTCTGCAACTCGCTCAACCTAGTTGCAGTTTTAGGAGGCAAATTATCCAAAAAGTCTTAAATTTTTTATATTTTAAAAATATATATTTTTTACGTTTTGCCAATTGAGTCCATCTAGTCAATTTTAGTGGGAAATTGCTATTAGTTGGCGTTGATATAGACAATTTAAAAAAATTCAAAATTATTTATTTATTTATTTATTTTTCTTTTTTTAAACTAATTTGACAACCCTCGCACAAATCCAAATGAGGTTGCCCTCAACATAGGCTAGGACTTCTACGTATTCTACTATACTCGCCCTCACTAGGGGTGAGCAACAGTTCAAGGTCAACCTAGGACCGACTAGTCTTGGTCTAGTTCCAAGGTGGATTGGGTCGATCTCCATTCCTACAACCCTTAAATCCTGTACTATGCGGGTTAGTCTCCAATCCGGAGACTTTAGGGTTGGTCAACCCACTATATATATACATACATATAAATAATTGACCTTTATTGGTCTATATCACAATTGACTTCACAAACCAAATCATAACTTTTATAAATCAATTCTCTCCACAAAATCAATTTAGAATCCACAACATAAATCGATTTCACATATCGAATTAAATCAGCTTTCATAAACCATACTCAAGTCAACACAATTCCTTCTCAAAAAGGTTTCGCAAACCCAAACTATATCCTCTTTCCAAACTCCGTTCATTGACAGAATATATTTCTCACACTATTACAAAATTCATTTCATAAACTAGTAACATTTTGAAACATTTTTCTCATTGAATGTTTTCCAAATCATGAAAGAACTCATTCCATAAATCAATTCTCATCATAATGCACACATTTAAACTTTCACAACACCTTCCATGACATGTTCTTTAAACCATTTTCGAATGAATAAAAAGTAATAAATGCTTGATTCATTACTTTTGCCTTTTAGCCAAATCACGATTTGCACATAATATACCTCATACTTTTCATTTTCAAAAATATGAGTTTGTAAATTCAAAAAAGAAATAGTACCACTCACATGGGAATACTCACGTTCAAATGATAAAGATGACTCAAACTGTCAAACTCACAATCTTATTAAATAAGCGAGAAATAACGTTAAAATTGAGTAAAATGTTACCTTAATTATGACTTAACTAAACTAAGTTTAAACGCTTATAAAAAAACTCCCACACCCTAACAAATCACTCACCCAAAGCGATTACTCAAAGCCATCCGTATCACGGAGCTTGAGTGCAAAATTTTGTCATGTCATAACTCTTTCCTCTGAATTTTGTTTCAATTGTATTTATAGTCAATAGAAAACCCTTTCAACATACTACAAGAAACCCTATTTAGCCAACCCAAAATCATGCTGAAAATCGACGAAATATGGCCTCGAAGCAGCTGGACGTGCATTGTACATCCCGCGCGAAAAATTTCAAAATTTTGTTTCAAGCAAATTGCAAGATCAAATTAAGTTCTGTAAAATCCTATAGTTCCATAACATCCTAAACCATCATTTATATGTGTGTGTATATATACACACATATATACGCAACTCAATGACTCAAAAATCAGACTTTATGACTCAAAACTTATATAATTCCAAATTTCAAGCCCTAAATATAAAATTCCAAATTTCAAGCCCTAAATCTGAAATTACTCCGATTAAATGAACGTGAGACGCAAGCACTTACCAAGCATTGCCATAAAATGTTGAATCGGCTTGATGAATTGTCCGGATCGTGAGCACGCAAAAATTTTCCCCTTTCCCCCTTTCTTCTCTGTCCTTTCTTTTCAATCTCTCCCTCTTTCCTTTTTCCTCTCTCCCGGAAAGCTCTCGGTCTCTCTCTTAAAAGGTCGAAGCTTCTACGGTTCTCTTTTGTTGAGGTTTCAAACTTTTCTTTTTTGGGGCCCACCAGCCAAACATTGGAGGGAAGACGAATGGCATTAGTGGCAATGGCACGCAACCCCAGTGCCGAAACACCCATGGAAAAGGACACGTGCCTTAAAGGGATGAATCTGGCAGGACATTGGGTGCAAATGACCTTTATTGATCCCACTTGTTAGCTCATTTCTTGAGGACTAAGTGTTTTTTTTTTTTTTTTTTGGGCTTTCTTGAGGACTAAGTTCACGGACAAGCTTAATGATCATAGGATCGAATGGACCAATAGCGAAAAGAGGTTGGGACCCCCCTAGCCATAATGCTCGTAACTTAATTTGATAGCGATTCGAGATCTTTATACGGTCTCTCTCTCCATAAAAACGTGGAATATGATCATTTATGGGAGGAATGGGCTATTGGATTCTCCTACTCGAAATAATGATAAGTCATTATCTAATCATTGATATTGAAGGAGTGTCGTGACTTACCCCTCGGGGGGAGGGAACAGGTTTAGGAGTTTTGCCTAAATGACGGACCTAAGACCCAAGATTAGGCGCGGGCTTTCCTAAGCCCATACCTCGCATGACGTTGGGATATTCTTAAAAATTTTGCAAAAATGAGTCGCCACTAACCTATTAGGGTAAGCTAGAAACCAAGCGAGGCATGGGAGTATACCTCGCTTCCTACGCAACTAGAGAATCTAGGATCGGGGACTTGATTACACTAATTAATTACACCAATTAAACAATAAGTGCCATTTCGGTACCTAATCTTGTTCAATTTATAAAAAGACGTTTTTGTTAGGCAGTTTGGATTGATTTTACACCTATCTATTAACATGTGAGGTGATCATACTGGTGCGCAATCATTAAAATAACAATTAGCAACCAAGATCCTAATTGCAGTAAATTGAGCACATGCAATTAAACATAATTAAATATGCAAGTTAAATATGCGATATAATCAATATACAAGTAAATAAAGGCCTAATCACACTAAGAGTGCAAGACATGTCAAATCCTAACCAAACCCTACATTTTTTGGATTTTCGATTTTTTTTTTTTTTAATTTTTTAATTTTTAATTTAATTTTAAATAATAATAATAAAATAATAATTTTTTTTTTTGGCCGGACCAGGTCGAGTCTGGCTAGACCAGACCGAGTTCGGCCCGGTCGGTGTAGATCGGGTTCGGTCTCCAATCGGACCCGGTTTGGTCCGAATGGGGGCCGCTCGGCCCGCCCGAAAAGGGTAAGGCCCGACTGACCACGGCATCTCCCGGCGGCCAATCGCTCCAGCTGGATCTCTGGATAGGGGACTAAGGGGTGGACTTTCAGCTCGGCATTCTACCGAGGAAATGGTGCACGCTAGTGGGGTTAGGGGTTTTCGACTCGGCTGAAGCTCGAGCGCAAACCCTGAGGCCTAATGGACCACACCAAGACATCAAGCAAGGCGACGGGGATGGGTAGGGGTTGGAGCTCACCCGAACTGGTTGGGATGAGCTCCGGCAGCTCATTTCCGAAGACGCACGCTAAGGGGTCGATGAAAGACCTACCTGGGTTCCAGCGGGAATGGCGGCGATCAGCGGCGGTCGGCTGCTCACCGACGGCGGTGGGGCGTCTCTGGGAGTCCTCGGCTCCTTGGCTGACCTCCATGAGCTTTTCTCCTCCCGGGTTCTCTCCTCGTTTCGTCTCCCTCCCTCTATCTTCTCGCTTGTGTTCTGTTCTCTCCTTCTCTATGCTACCGGGCTCTAAGGACTACAACGGTGGTCGGCAGCTCACTGGCGGCAGCTGGACGTTCCGGGGGCTCCTCGGCTTCTTCTCCGACCTGTTCTCCTTCCTTTCCTCTCTCATTTCTGCCCACTCCCTCTCGGTTCTCTCTCTATCTCTCTCTTTTCGTGCTTCCTATGTTGGTCCCCTTTTTCTGTTGTTCCTCTTTGGTTTTTCTTGAACCAGCTCGCGCGCCTGGCCCCCTGCAGCACCGGCTGCCCCTTGTCGGCCTGCCCCTGTCTTGCGGATCGCGCCGCTCGCGTGCCACCAATCCCCCTGCTCCTCTGTCGCTGCTGCCCTATTCTTGTTGTCCCCTTTTGTTCTCCTGCAGATCTATGCGCGAAGACCACCAAGGGGAGAAAGGACGGGCGCGGGCCGGGTGGAAGGAGGAAGGAACTGGGCCGGGCCGTGCGCGCGTGAGAGAAAAGAAGGAAGGAAGGGGGCGAGCCAGGCCAAGGCCGGATCCAGCCCGACTCGACCCCTAAAGTTTTTTTATTAATTTTTTATTAATTTTTTAACGACTAATTCCTAATTTTGTACACGATTGAATCCTAAATAAAATCGTAAAATTTAGGTGTCAATAGTTGACCCTTTTTGAATGGGAGCTCGAAGAGGTTCCATTCAAAGATAGAAGACACTTAAATTATTTCAGCGGTAGAGAGACCCTAGGTGCATAAGCACGAGTTAGGTCGAGCTATGGAAGCGCGTTGTGTCAATAAGAAGAAGAGAGACTCTGGGCTACAGAAGCACACCATGTCCTAGGAAGAAAAAGAGACCCCGAGCTACAGAAGAACACCATTTCATAAGAAAAAGGAAGAGACCCCTGGCTATAGAAGCACGCCGTGTCATAAGAGAAAAGAAAAGACCTCGGGCTACAGAAACATGCCGTGTCATAAGAAGAAATAGAGACTCCAGGTTACAAAAGCACGCCGTGTCATAAGAAAAAGACCCCGGGCTATAGAAGCACACCGTGTCATAGGAAGAAAAAGAGACCCCGGGCTACAGAAGCATGGTGTGTCATAAGAAGAAGGAAGAGACCCTGGGCTACAGAAGTATGCTGTGTCATAATAGAAAAGAAAAGACCCCGAGCTACAGAAGCATGCCGTGTCATAAGGAGAAAAAGAGACTCCGGGCTACAAAAGCACGCCATGTCATAAGAAAAAGACCTCGAGCTACAGAAGCACGCCGTATCATAAGAAGAAGGAGAGACCCTAGGCTACAAAAGCACACTGTGTTATAAGAAAAAGACCTCGGGCTACAAAAGCATGCCGTGTCATAAGAAGAAGACCCCAGGCTATAGAAGCACGCCGTGTCATAAAAAGAATACCCCGGGCTACAAAAGCATGCCGTGTTATAAGAAAAAGACCCCGGGCTACAGAAGCACGCCGTGTCATAAAAAAGAAGAGCTCGGGCTACAAAAGCACGACGTGTCATAAGAAGAAGACCCCGGGCTATAGAAGCACGCTGTGTCATAAGAAAAAAGAAAGACCCTGGGCTGTAGAAGCATGCCGTGTCATAAAAAGAAAACCTCGGGCTATGAAAGCACACCGTGTCATAAGGGCACCGATTCTTCTAGATCGATGACTGCAACTCTTCAAGGATGCAAGTTTCGAAAAGCTCTGACTCTTCAAGGACGGAGTAAAAACTCTTCTAGGTTTTCTAGGGTATGAACTCTTACAAGGTTCACGATACTTGCTTCAAAGCAAAGTTTTCATTCATCAAAAGTTGTCTATCTCATACAAGGAATTGGATGGCTTATATCGTCAAAGAAATAAAGATAGAGCGTTGAAACTAGGAGAAATAAAGACAGAGCGTTGAAACTAGGAGAAATAGTAATGAGCATGGAAAATATAAACTAGTAAAAGCGTCATGCGAGCTCCCTAGGTGTCTTTCAAGCTTCCGGAATGGACTCAAGATATCGATACGGATTCTCGGTTTCGTCGAGCTTGAATGCGGGCCAATCTTCTTGACTGAGAGAGCTGGTCTTCAATGTGGGCTGCATTAGAGACTGAATAGATCGATGACGAAGAGCAATCAGGCCCTCACTAGCCAACAATACCCGTAACCTAATTCCATGGTGAACTTGCTCATTGGATCTTTGTATGGTCCGTCACCGTAAAAAAAAAAAAAATGAAACACAAGCTCAACGGGGTGTTTGATCTATTTACAATAATTCTAGTGGCCCGCACTCTAACCAGGGCCCAATATCATGCATCGGCCCATGGCACCACATCATGCGAAGGTGAGCCCAAAATTTTTTCAAACTTTTGTGAAGGTTAGTTGTCTAAAATATTTTAATTTTATATTTTTAAGTATGTAGACACTGGACCAAGTTTACTCACGACAGATAAATCCAAAATAAATTTGCACGTAGTAACATGACCGTAACTTAATTAAGACACAAAGGGGTGATAAGATGATTTTGAGAATCGATCTCCACTCCAACCATGAAGAAAAGAAGTGGATCGGTCCTCAAATCATAGAAAACATTGACCTAATTTCCTTAAAAAGAATTTATTTTAGCTTGGATCTAAATTTTGGTCCAATTTCTTTTTTGTATAATAGAAAAGTATCAACTCTAATTATCTCATAAAAAGGTATCAACTTTAGGCTCCGTTCATTTCACGAAAAATATTTTGCAAATTTTCCGGCGTTCTTTTCATGGAAAATGAATTCTTTGGGGAAAATGTTTTTCATGAAAGGAAAAAAGTCTTATTAATTAAGGGAAAATATTTTTCACTTTTAAAAAGTGGAAATCATTTTCCCCACTTGATCTCTCTTATCTAACACCTCTACAAATCCTCATTTCCTCCTCCCCTTTCTTTTTGTTCTTTTTTTTTTCGAATTATTTTTTGATTTTCTTTTTCTTTTTTATTTCGAATTATTTTTAATTTCCTCTTTCTTTTCTTTTTTTCTTTTTTTTTCTTTTTTTCTTTTCTTTGTTTCCCATCTTCTTCTTTCTTGGCTAGTCGTTGGCTATTGCTAGGCGAACCTCGAGCTCGTCGATCTCAAGCTCGCGCTTTGCACTCTTCCTTATCCTTTTCTTTATTTATTCTACCCTGTAATTGTACATTGCTCAAGTAAATGGCTCTACATGCTTTGCTTCTTTTTTCTTTTGTTTATTAGAACACAAAAGACGCAGGGGGAGAACATGCCACTTAACTGGAAGATTCTTATGAGGGCTATACATGCTTTGCTTCTTTTCTCTTTTGCTTCTTTTTAAAATCCATACGAACATTTTTTAGAATAGATGAGCGTTTGGCGACAATGAGGGAACACAGATCTGAAGTAAGTTTGCATGGATTTAAAGGCATGTTCATATTTGATGGATTTATAAGTCGGTAAGTGATGCATGCCTAAGTGATGAAGTCTTAGAAAATATTTTTCTTACCGACCATCAGAAAATATTTTCCGAAACATTTTCAGGTTTTAGCCGAATACCAGAAAATATTGTCATTTTCTAAGAAAATGACTTATGGGAAAATATTTTCCGAAATGGCCAATTTTCCGCGAAATGAATGGACCCTTAATTTGAGTTTCAATTTTGATCCAAACTTTTTTTGTTTCATAAAAAAAGCGCTAACTTTAAGTCGAAGTCCCAATTTTAGCCCAATTTTTTTTTATCATAGAAAAACACAAACTGTCAATTAATACCCAAATTTGGGCCCTGTCAAATATTCGTTTGGCAACGCCGAGCATACATGGAAGGACGCGCCATATCTTCAAGAATATTATTAGACAAAATCTTAATGAGCACCAGATTTGGCTATCAACTGAAAATTTATACTTTTTTTTTTAGACGAAAGAGTTTGGACAAAATTGAGGTCCAAGCTAAAATTCGTTTTTTGTATGAGACAAAAAAATAAATTTGAGCTAGACTTACAATTCGAACCAAAGTTCATACTTTACTATGGGAAAAAAAAGTGTTTGGACCAGCATGGAAAGTCGATCTAAGGTTTGTGCCTTCCGAGAGAACCGCACTCCGCAACATGATCACATGAGTTCTCGCTCCATTTCACTCCACCATCAAAAGGGGAAAAAGCCAAAAAAATTGAGGAAGCCGGGATTGTCTTACACTCAACCCGAAATAATCACGAACGGCATCTTTTGACATAACGTAGCTGGGAATAAGTTGGTAGATCGCATGCTTAACAAATAGGAACGAGACACGTGTCCACTGTCTTCCCGTTGGTCTCTTCCCTTCCCTGTCCCCTCCTTGCTCCTATTATTATAAGCTCGAATGTAATTTCTCTGTCCCTCGACAAAGAGAAAACTCAACGTCATCAATCCACAGTTCCATTATTCTCTGCAAAATTCCTCTCTCTCCTTCTCTCTCTCTCCCTCTCTCTCTAAGCTTCTCTCTTTCGTCCTTCTCCACCGCCGCCTGCCAGAATTCATGCTGTGAAGAGCTTGAATCCCAGGAATGGGAAACGCCCTCAGATTCCTGTACGGCCAATGCTGTAAGCCGTCCGCCGCCGGAGACTCCGACTCTCTCGGCCCTCACGGCATCTCCGCCGCTTCCGTCGGCGTCTCGGCCCTTGCCCAGGATCTGCTCAGCTTCGAGATCACCTCCAAGGCAAGTTCTTTTCCCTGATAATGGTGACGGGTCGCTGTCATTTCGGGGGCTGAGATTGGAGCGAAATGAAATTCATGCAACTTTTCCCTTTCTTTCTTTTTCTGTCTTTTTACGCTGTCGAGCGTTTGAAGGTTCCGGAGGGGCTAAGCAACCATGTGGCTTCTTCAAGGAATGCTCAAGCTAATTGGTAAATTGATTCACTTTACAAGTTACGTTACTTAAGTTTCTTGAAATGTGACTCTGCCCTGTCCTGGAGAAATTAGCTTGATCTCATAATCTTAAAGTTCAAATTTTTAATTTTTGTTGCTGCAATTGTTCAATGAAAATGAAGGTATAGAAAGCTACTAGTGGCATGGAGAGAACCAAACCCACCTCCAAAAACACCCGAAGAAGCATCAAGGCTTATTGTCCAGACCCTGAAGGGGCATCAGAAGGCTGATGTTGAGGTTAATTAACAAAAACATGTGAAAATCTAGAATTTTTCATTAGCTTTTCACTCCCATTAACTTCAGGGGAATAAGGAGCTGATTTTCTTTTTCCCCCTTCTAATTATTGGCCGTTGTACTTTATCTGATGTGGTAGGGTTTATTGGGATTCTATGGCCTGCCTATTCCGCATGCCCTGGTTGAGACGACAGCTGAAGTTCCAGTGGCATTGCCTCCAGGAGTTGTGTATGAGTTTCACACACTTCCAGTTATGAACCCAAAACTTCCTCGTTACTCCATAATCTCTTTCTATATATTTGCTCCCGTAGCATCTTCTGATAACTTCTTTTTCTGCTATGGGAGGAAGCATTCTATTGATAAACTTCAAAAAGCAGCAGAGCTGCTACAACATAGCAATGGTAGCTACAAGAGTAACATCAGTATCATCAGCTACAAGCACAACAACTATAAAATGTTCCTACCAGTGTCCTACAGACGTCCAATTGTTTGGGAAGCACACAATTTGGCTAGCTTAACATCATTGAATCTATACAACACATCATTTTGTATTCTAGACAAGATATCCAATTCGGACTCACTATCACAAATCTGGACAGATCTAATAACGCCAAGTCTCTTATAAGCATCAGCCCTCCTATCTGTCATATGATCCATGAAGAAATGATCTCTGGGCTCAGAGTGAAGTTAACAAGAGATTCAGCTGTCATACAAGCTTCTGAATATCTTCAGTAAATTTTTAACAGGTGGATGCAAGAGCTGTGGCAGATGGGGACACCATCACTGTGTACGTTAGCACTTCCGATCCAAGAGAATCGTGCTTGGTCCCACAAAAAGTCCAGATCGCGGCCCTCGAAAGATCAGAAGCCCGTGCTCAGAGGGACTACGCTCGTGCAGATGCACTGCACAAAAGTATTGTGGATGCAGGATATCGGTCTGTTACACGCTCTGTCACATTTCTTCTATCCCTGCACGAGTAATTCACTGGTTAATCATAGCTGTCTATCTGCAGGGTAATAAATGTTCAGAATGAGGAAGTCCTTGCTCGGAAGTACCGAATTCGGCTCAGGTAAAACTAGGTATTTGACACATTCCAATTGGCAATTTTTTCTCTTTATTCTTCCAAGAGCAATTTCCTTATGAAACAGGGGGATAGATGCTCCAGAGGGTCCGATGCCATACGGTAAAGAGGCTAAGGACGAGCTCACAAAGATCGTGCAAGGAAAGTGTTTGAGAATTCTCGTGTATGGGGAAGATCAATATGGCCGGAGCGTGGGAGATATATACTGCGATGGCAACTTTGTACAGGTAAACCCGAGTTCTCCCTAGCCTTGACTTTTTGACGAGTATATTCAACGGCCTACGAGTCATCAGTCAGGAAATTTAATCATGCCAAGGCCAGAAAGACGAGTTAAATGACCAAACATGCTTGGACAAAGACTGATGAATCAAACTGGCTTTACGCTCGATCGTTCTCTTCTCTTTTGTTTTCTAGACTGAAACATCATTTCATGGTTGGACTTGGGCAGACAGCTGAACTGAACCATAGCTTAATGCTTTGGGGGAGGTCAGGCTGGAGGAGCCAAAGCTCACCCATTGAGAAAGAAAAGCAAATGCGAATTTACAATATCGACAATGGCTTCTAGTGATTACATACCAGCATGTTTGTCAAGCCGCTTCTGCAATCGCACTCTGTTGTCGGTTCCACTTTTTCCTATACAATTCGTCATTCATTTTCATCTCCATCCACAGGAGTTGATGCTCAAGAAAGGGATGGCGTGGCATTACGCAGCCTACGACAATCGTGCAGACCTTGCAGAGGTAGCCTACTGATTCTTCGTATTGCTGTTCCCGATTATATGTTGTTGAGAGTGTTTCTCCTTGTGGAAGAGATGTGCCAGTTAATAAGTACGAGTATTTTCTAGTACTTTCAAAGAAAAAGATTGGGTATGAGTGAATGCACGATTATTAGGCGTATTTTGGAGTACGTCTAACTCCAGATTAATTAACACTAACTCTTTTCATTTTTATTTTGTTCCGTACGATTATCTTATTAACATTTATTAGTTCAAAGTTTGTTTTTATTTATTAAATTATGAAAATTCGAAATTTTATCTATTAAAATTAAAAATTATTATTATTTTTATTATTATGAATTTTTATATTTGTGACACTAACTCTTTTCATTTTTATTTTGTTCCGTACGATTATCTTATTAACATTTATTAGTTCAAAGTTTGTTTTTGTTTATTAAATTATGAAAATTCGAAATTTTATCTATTAAAATTAAAAATTATTATTATTTTTATTATTTTTATTATTCTGAATTTTTATATTTGTGTCTTTTCAAAATAAATTTTGGAAATGACACTCGTTCAACTTGCAACTTTTCCCGAAAGATTCATTTGTTCATTTTTCAACTTTTTTTCGAATGGACACCTTTGTTCATTTTGCAACTTCTTCCGAAAGGAAAATATTCGTTCACTTTGCAATATTTCACAAAGAGTTGCCTATGTTTTTAAGACTAATTTATATATAAATATGTTAGTTTTTGGGTGAACGAGTATGAATTCATTTCGAGTTTTGTTTCCAAAATTACAGCCAACATAGAGAGATCCTAGAAAAATATTAGAATTACTATATAGTATTCTCATTTGAGATTTGTTGTATCCTGGAGGATATTTGCCGGTGACCATTAACAATATTGTGTGACAAATAAATCCTTTAAAAAAGTGATGTCACGCCTCAAAGTTTGACTTGATTGCTCTATTGATTCGAAGTTATATTTTCCAACATATGTGATGTTGAAGTCTATCTCTTGAATGTTGCATGAGCAGTGCCAGAAGAATGCGCGGGCAGAGCGCGTAGGTTTGTGGGCTTCACCAAACCCTGAGAAGCCATGGAACTGGAGGAAGAAAAATAAACGAGAGGGAAGATGACTTCACTCGAATCTGATTCAGCCTCTTGCTGTTCCGGGGAAATGCACTTGGGCAGGTGGTGATGTACAGGGACTACAATCTACTCATAGCTTTCCGACTGATGTGGACAAGGAAATGCTTTATCATCTGTTGTATGTATGCTATTCTAGTTCTAAAGCTGGAACGGCCTTAGCCAAATTGATCACATAAGATCAGTGAAGGATCGAATGCACAAGATTCTGTTTGTTCCATGGGTTATGAAGGTGTGGCTTTGATTAAACACTGTTGTGGGTGCATTTGTTTGAGGGTAAGAGTTTTCTAGGAATTGATTTAATAGACTTTCATCTGTTTGGTTTGCAAAAAATGACTAGTCAACCGAAAACACTTTTTGAAATTGATTTTCTCGAATTTGTTCTTATTTTATTTTTTTTTGTTTTTTTCTCCTTTTCCTTTTCCTTCTCCCTTTTCCATTGGTCGCCAACCTTGACAACGGCCAGCGACATGCTACAAGCATTGGTTGGCAAGGCACAACCTCACCTCGAACTCACAGCCTTGCGACCTAACCCTATCCTCCTAAAGTGCTAGAGTTAATCAAGTCCAATACTCTCTTTACTAATCTCAAACACCTTATGTGGGAATGTCAAGATAAAATCTTAAAAAAATGTAGGGCAAGTCTTCAATTAAGTGGCATGCATCTGTACTATCTGTCTCTTTATCCTTTAATTTATTCTCCAGATGATGAATTTCTGGAAGAACTCAAATGGTTTTATTGGTAAGCATTTAATTGTCGTACTTTTATCATTTAGTTCCTAACAGCCAAAATGCCAACCATTATCAACTAAGCAATAAGAGAAATCGGTGATTGTGGGAAGCACCACTATTTTGCAAAAATGCTTTGTTGGTTTAAACCTTTAGAAGCATCAAAAGCCTTCTCCACAGAACAACTAAGGACATGCAAGCCAGATCTAGAGCTAGACATAATCATTTTCTAGAGAACTCACATCTGAAAAATTTGATCTTCCTTTTTTCTTGAAACTCTCAATTTCAATTCAACTTGTTTTTCGAAAAATATCCCATTAGATCGAATCAATTCATGATCATTGACAACATTCTAAGATAGCAAACACTGAATAGAAATCTTGAGAATAAGTAAGAGTCATGAGGGCATTTAATTGAGGAACTCTTTTCTTCAAGAGTCTCACACGGCATAAAAGTTGAAATCAAAACTTTTGCTACTCTTATTGGTCGTCTCATGCATACGTAGTATGAAATACATATTACGGTATTAACTCATTTCCCATGGAGCATATGTCTACACCTTCAATACCGTACAGATGATAGTTTAGACACACCTAATGTCTAACTTGAGTTCACGTATCTACTCTTTCACGGAATTCATTAAAACTCACATATGGTATCATATACAGATAAAGTAAAATATTTGGGTTATTTTACTTTCGGACATAGTAAATATTATGTCCTCATCTTAACACTTAGTTAAGGTGACATATATATTTTAAGATTGAGCTCTTGATTATCACCTAGATAATAAGCTTAAAAACCGTCTCATTTATTTATCACATAGTAAATAGAGGCGATTACTCGTGTGAGTGGGCTAATCTTTTATCTGTCCGACATACTTTCTCAATTTTATATAATGCACAAAGCATTAAGATGCATAAATGTTAAACAAAGATTCATAAGCATTAATAATGAAAACACAAATTCATTAAATGTGAACATTTAAGGGAAATTACAATATTCAGTACATCAACCTCTATGCAGTCTTAGAGATTTCACATGGCCACAAAACACATCTCTAGGTATTGGCTTCGTCATAGGATCTGCTACTATTCTATGCGTAGATATGTATTGTAAGTTCACATCTTTTCGTGCAACCATATTTTTGAGAAAATTATACTTAGTATCCATATGTTTGGTCTTGCCATGATATTTTGGATCTTTGGTGTAGGCTATTGCTGCTTGGCTATCACAGTTAACCAACAATGAGTCTGCAGCATTCTCAATAACACCTAAATGATCCAAAAATCTTTTAAGCCAAACACCTTCTTGTATTGCTGCTGATAGTGCCACAAACTCAACTTCTATCGTGGACAAGGCTATACACGTTTGTTTCTTACTGCTCCAACATATGACGCAATTATTCAATAAGAAAACAAATCTAGAGGTAGATTTCTTTTCATCTAAATCTCCTCCCCAATCAGCATCTGAATAGCCTTCAAGTCGTATATCCTTCCCTTGGTAACTTAGCTATAATCAACAGTTCCTTTCAGATACTTCAGTATTCTTTTAACGGCTTTCCAATGTGCTTGACCTGGATTGGATTGATATCTACTCACCATTCCAACTGTACAACATATGTCAGGTCTTGTACACATCATAATGTACATCAAACTTCCAATAGCACTGGTGTAAGGAACATGTTGCATTTGTTCATTTTCTTGTGGAGTCTTTGGACACATTCTATGGCTCAATCCTTCACCTTTTGTAATAGGAGTATCTATGGGTTTATAATCTTGCATACGAAATCGTTCAAGAACCTTATTTATGTATGTTTCTTATGAAAGAGATAATGATCTCTTCGAACGATCTCTTGAAATCTTAACTCCAATAATATATGCAGCCTCACCCATGTCTTTCATCTCAAAGTTGGAAGATAACCAACTCTTGACAGTATTAACAAACTCCATATTGCTTTCGACAATCAGTATATCATCAATATATAATGATATGATCACAAATTGATCTTTGGATCTTTTGATATATACACAATGATCCTCATCAATCATTGAAAAATTATATGCCATTATGGCATTATGAAAACATATATAGCATTCTCTTGATGACTGCTTAAGGCCATATATCGATATCAAAAGTTGACATACCTTTTCTTCTTGGCCTTTCATAATGAAACCAACGGGTTGTTTCATATATATTTCCTCCTCTAATTCTCCATTGAAAAAAGTAGTCTTTACATCCATTTGATGAAACTCAAGATCCATACTAGCTACTATTGCCAGAATAATGCGAATCGAGACAAATCTCACTACAGGAGAAAATGTTTCCTCACAATCAATTCCTTCCTGTTGATTATACCCCTTCTCCACAAGATGAGCTTTATATCTTTCTATTGAGCCATCAGCTTTACGCTTTATTTTGAGAACCCACTTGTTCCCAATGGCTTTGCGTCCTTTTGGAAGATCAACTAGTTCCCAAACATGGTTTGCTTCATTGACTCCATCTCCTCTTCCATTGCATGCATCCATTTTTCCTTACTAGGACAATTTAGAGCCTCATTTACATTTCTTGGCTCATCTTTATCTTGTGGAGTTACCATAAAAGTTTCCCCTTCAATGTCAAAACGTCGACGGGGAATACTTTTTCGACTTGTTCGACGTATGGGAGATTGTACACTTTGTACATCATTCCCCATTATGCTCCCACTCGGATTAGATAATGACGATATCGTCTCATCATGTGGTTGTAATTGAGAGTTAGTTGAATTAAATTCATCACTTCTCATGGTACTCCCACTTGAACGAACTCCACTAAGTTCATTATCTTGATCAAAGGTTTCAAATAGGGAGTAATCCTCACCTATTTCACCATTCTTAGGAAATTCATTCTCTAAGAATGTGACATCCCGTGATTCGAATTCAGTTATATTCCCACTTTCCTGCTCACCTATAAACACATACCCTTTCGAGTGTTCTGAGTATCTTATGAAAATACTCTTCTTGCCTCTGAGACCCAACTTCCCAAACTTGTGAGATGGCTCATGAGTATAGGTAGCATAACCCCACGGTTTAAGAAAACTTAAGTCTGGTTTCTACCTGTCCATAACTCATATGGAGTGGAAATAACTGATTTGGAAGACACACAGTTAAGTATATAGGCAGCAGTTAATAAAGCATCACTCCAAAAGGTGATAGGTAAGTTAGCATGTACCATCATAGACCTAACAATTTCCAGTGGGGTTCTGTTTCCTCTTTCCGCAACACCATTTTGTTGAGGAGTATAGGGAATAGACAACTGTCTTTCTATTCCTTTTTCATCACATAAATTTCTGAACTCATTAGACAAATATTCTCGACCTCAATCAGATCTTAATGCTTTTATTTTCTTATCTAATTGGTTTTCTATCAAGTTCATAAACTTTTTGAAACGACTCAATGCTTCAGATTTATGAGAAATCAAATAGACATATCCGAATAGAGTATAATCATCTATAAATGTGATGAAATAAATAGCGCCATGCCTTACTCTCACATTCATTGGATTACAGATGTCAGAATAGATTAAATGCAAAGGAAATTAAGCTCTTTTACATTTTCCAAATGGTTTCCTTGTAATTTTCCCTATTAGGCAATGCTCACATATGAGCAAATCGACTTTTTCAATGTTGCCCAATAAGCCCTCTTTGGCTAGCTTATTCATACGTTGTTGGCCAATATGACCAAGTCTAGCATGTTACACATTCACATCATTATCATATGAATTAGAAGACAATTAGACGGAATAACAAACATTGATATTACCACAGTCAATATTTAATATAATAAAACCATCTAGAAAATAATCACAACCATAGTAGTTTGTATTCAAATATGAATCCACACCATTATTATGGAAATTCAAACTAAAACCAAGCTTTACCAACACAAAAACAAATACTAAATTTCGACGAATCTCCAGAGTACATAATACATAAAGTGAGAACAAAGTGCGTCCACCGCGCATGTTTAATTGGCAGGTGTTAATCCCTTTTGCTTCAGCTCTAGAGTTGTTTCCTACATAGATCCATTTAGTTCCAGTTGGTACTCGTCGAAATTCCACGAAGGATTCTCTATCCTTCGCTACATGGTCTGTTGCTCCCAAATCTACAGTCCACAAAGGATTAGATTCAGTTAAGAACACAGAACTTGACACATAAGCAAAGTTCTCAAAGCACAAGGGGTGTTTACATTCTTTGGCTCGCAACAGTCGTGAGCATAGTGACCATTCTTGTCACAATTATAACACTTCACCCTTGACAGCTTCTTCATACGAGGACGCTTTCCTCTTTTATGTTGGTCAACTTTTGGTTTATTCCCTGAAGAGCTTGCTCTCTTGCCTTTCCACCTTTTGAACCAATTAGGACATTGCTTGGAGCTTGAAACTCCATGTGAGCTAGAACTAGCTTAATAAATGTTAGTTTTTTGCTTAGCCGCTAGGAGACGGTCTTTTTCTAGCTCAAGATGGCGCACTGCATCTTCAAAGGTTTTGATGTTCTCATTGTGGGTCGGATGCACATTCATATGCTCCCAACTCTGAGGCAAGGAATGGATCACTGCTTGCACTTGCTACTCATCAGTCAGGACATGGCCAGCATCCTTCAGCTCGTTAATCATGTTTGACATCTTTCTCAAGTGTTGTTTCATGGTCTGACCATGAGGCTTCTTGTAAGAGTCAAACCTTATAGTGAGCTGCCTCAGTTTAGTCACCGATGTATGACCAAATTTTGCTGCCAACGCTTCCCATATTTCCTTGGTATTCTCAAAACGCCTGAACTCTTGCATGACATCATTCTCCATGCTACTTAGCAACGTAATGCGAGCAAGGGAGTTATTTCTCTTCCACGCAGCAAATGCATCCTTATCTCTTTTATGTTGTGCAGTGTTCCCATCTTCAGGTTCTTCCATAGTTAGGTTAAGAGCTTCTAGTGCCTCTTGCTCTTCCAACACATATTGGACTTTCATATGTCATATTTCATAATTATCGTCGTTCAGCTTCTCACCTTTGTTCAATTCAACGACTATGCTCTTAGTGGCTAAAGCCATTGATCTGAAGACCAGATCGCGGCCCTCGAAAGATCAGAAGCCCATGCTCGGAGGGACTATGATCAAGCAGATGCATTACACCAAAGTATTGCGGACGCAGGATATCAGTGTGCTATCCTGATCACTCATGAACAGTCACGATCGTCATCTGTTGCATTTCTTCTCTCCCTGCATGAGTAATTCACTGGTTGATCATAGTTGTCTATCTGCAGGTTTATCAAAGTTCAGAATGAGGAAGTCCTTGCTCGGAAGTACCGAATTAGGCTAAGGTAAAACTAGGCATTTGACGCATTCCAATTGACAAACACGTCTTTGTATTCTTCCTAGAACTATTGCCTCATGAAACAGGGGGATAGATGCTCCAGAGGGTGACATGCCATACGGCAGAGAGGCTAAGGAGGAGCTCGCAAAGATGGTTCAAGGGAACCGTTTGAGAGTTATTGTGTATGAAGAAGATCAATATGGCCAGTGCGTAGGAGACATATACTGCAACGGCATCTTTGTGCAGGTAGACCCAACTTCTCCCTAGCCTCGACTTTTTGACAAGTATTTTTCAACAGCCTACGAGTAGTTATTCAGGAACTTTAACCAGGCCAAGGCAAGGAGAGATGAATTAACTAACTGAACATGCTTGGATAAAGACTGATGAATCAAATTGGCTTTATGGCTCAATCGATTTCTTTTCTACACTGTAATGTCGCTTCATGGTTGGACTTTGGCAGACAGCTGGACCCAAATAGCTTAGTGCTTTGGGGGAGGTCAGGCTGGGTGAGCCAAAGCCCGCCAATTGAGCTGGAATAACAATTGCAAATTTACCATATCGGCAATGGCTTCTAGAGATTACATACCAGCATGTTCGTTGAGCCGCTATCGTAATCACACTATGTTGTCGGTTCCACTTTTTCCTGTGCAATTCCTCATTCATTTTCATCTCCAACACAGAAGGTGATGCTCAAAAAAGGGATGGCGTGGCACTACACAGCCTACGACCAACGTCCAACGTTTGCAAAGGTAGCCTACTGATTCTTCGTATTGCTGTACCCAATTATATGTGAAATGAAGTCATGTCTTGAATGTTGCATGAGCAGTGGGAGCGGAATGCACGGGAAAAGCGCTTAGGTTTGTGGGCTTCAGCAAACCCTGAGACGCCATGGGAATGGAGGAAGAAAAATAGGCGAGAAGGGAGATGACTTCACTCAAATTTGATCTAGCCTTTTGCCATTCTGGGTTTTGGAATTCAAGTCGGCGGAAGACGACTTACCTTTATCCGATGCGTAAACGACAATTAACCCCGGAACGAACGTTGAATTACGGATAAATCACGAACAAAAATACTTCACGTTGGTCTGAATGCAATCACGAGGAAAGCACCCGATTTCCACAGCGTAAATGCCAATTGTTCTTGTAAAGAAGAAATGGAACGCCTTCTCTTTTTCGATGGAAATGAGACAAACAGAGGAGAGGAATTTCCGAGCGTATGTTCTAGCAACCGGTCCAACGGTTGTCTTCAGAAGACTCTTATTCATCTCCCTTCATACCCTTTCAAGGGGTGTCTTTCCATCGTAGCATATCAAGACGAAACGGTGCGTTCCAATCGCACCCCATCATGGACGTACCAATTAAGTACAACATCTCCCACTCATACATGATGGGTTTGATAGCGCTCTATCAAGAATATAAGGCATTCAACATTCATCAACTTTATAAAACAATTCATACTGGTAAGTACGCCGTGCGATCAGTGAGTACACCTGCACTTGGGAGCTCAAATTATGCACTTGTTAAGGATGACATAATGGCGACAACCCTGGAAAGAAATAAATAATCGATGTCTCACAGTGCCCCAGACATACTATGTCATTCATTAAATATATCCTATGTACGATTATTCTATTATCATTAATTAGTTTAATTTGCGCAAATTTTAAGTTCTAGGTGAGAACTCCTTCAAATTCTACCAACCTACGAACTCCCACTAGGAAAAAATAATTACATGACTTCATGTAATTTCTACATTTTTCCATTAACATAAAAACATAGCATGATGTGAATCAACGTACAAATAATAATCATGCTGTAATTATAATCAAAACCACAATTCAACATGTAACGGAAAAATAAGGATTTCCCACCATTGTACGAATTTTCTTAGAACTAGAAAATAACAAGTATAGTAAATTATATACTTGCTACCATCAAACCAAGCTCTACACAGCATATATGACATCATTTTTATATAGGCTAGCTACTGTATTTTCTAAAACATAAGAAAATACAAGCTACAAATGAATAAACTATGCATTTATACCTTAAAAATATGTGTACTTAGGGTTTCGTACACAATTTCATACATTTATAAAATTTAAAAATGCAAAATAACTATACCACAGTGTAGATCACATCCATACGAACCAAACGCCGTCAACCACGCTCCAATTGGAGCTTCCACGCGCCCCCACGCGCTGCCTGAGTGCGCGGCGCGTGTGGCGCACGAGCCAGCGAGCCCAAAGGGCTCCTAGCCGGTTCGACCGGCGATCAGTTCGACCGGTTTGACTGCCGAACCGGTCAACCGATCCGACCCGTTGACTATCAACGATTCAAACTGTTGACCGGTCAACGGTCGGCCAACTGTCGCCGGCTGTGACGTCATCGATGACGTCATCCGCGCGGTTACCGATCGTTGGATGACGTCATCCGTGACGTCAGCAAGGGTCGGTTCGCCGACGCGCGTGTGACGCTCATGTGTGGCTTTCCCAGCGCGTTGAGCGCGTGGCGCCCATACGCCGTAGCTTTTGGCTGCGCGTGTGGGCGCGTCCGGCGTCGTCCGGGAGCGCTCGACCCATCGTCGGACTCATCTCGACGATTACTTTCACCCTGTATATTTAAAAAATTATTTTAGCCGAAAAAATATTTTGAAATATCGCCAAAACCGTACGGGTGTACGCGACCCCGAACCCATTCTTTGCTTCGGTTCGTTTTCGACGATTCATATAGCAATTCCGAGCGATAAACATCCAAACAGTGTAGATTTTATGCTCTTGATCTCGATATCAAATGGTGAACGAGAAAATTCAATGAAAACAAGGCAAAAATCACGACCGGGCTCTGATACCAATGTTGGAATTGAAGTCGGCGGAAGACGACTTATCTTTATCCGATGCGCAAACAACAATTAACCCTGGAACGAACGTTGAATTGCGGATAAATTACGAACAAAAATACTTCATGTTGGTCTAAATGCAATCACGAGGAAAGCACCCGATTTCCACAGTGTAAATGCTGATTGTTCTTGTAAAGAAGAAATGGAACGTCTTCTATTTTTTGATGGAAATGAGACAAACAGAGGAGACCAATTTCCGAGCATATGTTCTGCCAACCGATCCAACGGTTGTCTTCAGGAGACTCTTATACATCTCCCTTCATACCCTTTCAAGGAGTGTCTTTCCATCGTAGTACATCAAGACGAAACGGTGCGTTTCAATCGCACCCAATCATAGACGTACCAATTAAGTACAACACTGGGGAAATGCGGCTGGCTCACAGCTTTGCTGCTGATATAGAGAAGGAAATGCTTTACCATCTGCCGTATGTATTCTAATCTAGTTCCAAAGCTAGAACGGCCTTAGCCAAATCGATCACGTAAGATCAGTGAAGGATCTAATGCATGAAGCTCTGTTTGTTCCGTGGGGTTGTGGAAGGGGTAGCTATGATTAAACATTGATACTGCCGAAAATGAATACTTGGAAAATCACAGGGATCCAAAGTCACTCAATGCGTCAAAAAGGACGCCATTACATATCGAAAGCGTGCAAGGTGCCAGTCAAGGATTTCTCGAACGGTGATTTTACTAAGAAAAAACATGCAAGAGTAAAAACCAGGGTGAGGAAAAGATAAACAATGATCAACAAAACTGCAAGTGAAAGAAAACCTATTGTCGTGTGGAAGTGGAAGGATGGCTAATTCTGCTTTCGATGGAGATCTTGCCTTCTTTTTTCTCTTGGTTTCTCATGGGATCCGGATGTCATCTGGGGTAGATGAATTACACCGGTAATGGCATGCATTGCTCCAAACTTTGATACAAATATCGGTATCCGGAACAGGATACAGAAAAATCGTCACGTAATCCCGAACCTCCATTGATCACAGCTATTAGATCACTTCTCGATGACTCATAGCTCAGTACCCCGAAAAGCTTAATTGTTGAAGCATGGGGGGTCTTAGAGACTGAATAGATGGACGATGAGGAGCAGTCAGGCCCTCACTAGCCTACAATATCCATAACCTAATTCCATGGTGAACTTGCTCATCGGATCTTTGTATGGTCGTCGCCGTAAATAAAAAATGAAACACAAGCTGAACGGGATTTTTGATCTAATTACAATAATTCTAGTGGCCCACACTCTAACCAGGGCCCAATATCATGCATCGGCCCATGGTACTACTCACCACATCATGCAAAGGCGAGCCCAAAAACTTTTCAAACCTTTGTGAAGGTTAATTGTCTAAAATATTTTAATTTTATATTTTCAAGTACATAGACACCGGACCAAGTTTACTCACGATAGATAAATCCGAAATTAATTTGCACGTAGTAACATGACCGTGACTTAATTAAGTCACGAAGGGGTGACCAGATGATTTTGAGAATCGATCTCCACTCCAACCACGAATAAAAGAAGTGGATCGGTCCTCAAATCATAGAAAACATGACCTAATTTCCTTAAAAAGCATTAATTTTAGCTCGGATCTAAAATTTTGGTCAAATTTCTTTTTGTATAATAGAAAAGTATCAACTCTAATTATCTCATAAAAAAGTATCAACTTTAATTTGTGTTTCAATTTTGGTCCGAACTTTTTTTGTCTCATAAAAAAGCGCTAATTTTAAGTCGAAGTCCCAATTTTAGCCCCAATTTTTTTATCACAAAAAAACATGAACTGTCAATTAATACCCAAATTTGGGACCTGTCAAATATTCATTTGGCAACATCGAGCATACATGGAAGGACGCGCTATATCTTCAACAATAGTATCGACAAAATCTTAATGAGCAATCGATTTGGATATTAATTGAAAATTTGTACCTTTTTATAAGACAAAAGAGTTTTGGACAAACTTGAGGTCCAAGCTAAAATTCGTTTTTTGTGTGAGATAAAAAAAAAAAAAAAAAAAAATAAATTTGAGCCAGAATTACAATTCAAACCAAAGTTCATACTCTATTATGGAGAAAAAAATGTTTGGACCAGAACGGAAAGTCGATCTGAGGTCTGTGCCTTCCGAGCGAACTGCACTTCGCAACATGATCACATGGAGTCTCGCTCCACTTCACTCCACCATCAAAAGGGGAAAAAGCCAAAAATGGAGGAAGCCGTGATTGTCTTGCACTCAACCTGAAAAAAATCCCGAACAACATCTTCTGACATATAATGTAGTAGGGGTGTGCATGGTCCGAGTAGGCGGTTCCCGATCTAAAATCAGGAACAGCCCGCTAAGAACCGGTTCCGAAAAATTGGAATCGGGAACTGCCTACTAGTTGCATGGATTCACCCGGGAACCGGACCGCGTCCGGTCCGGTTCTCGGGTGGATCCATAGAACTGGTCCAACCTCCACGCCTTTCTCTTTTCACCCTCCCCGCATCTACTTAATTTGGCTCTCCCGACCATGGTAGTTTTATTCTCCTCAAGTACTAGCGCCACGGCGGCGGCGGTTGTGACCCTCGCGCTGCTTCCATCCCAACCACCACTGCCATCTTCGTCATCGCCTTCGCCGTCTCTTGCTTCTCCCTCGAGACTGACAATGAGGAGGATAATGGGGATGATGAGCCATTCTTAGACTTGGAGTTCACCCTTGTCCCCGAAAATGAGGACGATGGGGGGAGGCCTAAGGAGGGGAAGGAGGAAGAGGGGAGGTAGAAGCGAGATGAACCCAACAACGAAGAGGACGATAGTGATAGTGAATGCCGAGGTGGTGACGAGGATGGCGACGACATGGAGAGAGTTCAAGTTTGAGATGGGAAAAGAGAATCAACTCATTGTTTCATCGAGTTCGGATTAGGACTCTGTCACACCCCAAAACCAACATGAATGGGGGATGACACGGGCATCAAAGGACGCAGCCTCAAAGCTCCCAAAATCCAACTCTTAAAAGTCCCCACATCCATATCGCTCTCATACCTACTCATCGTTAGTCGAGGAACCTGAAAAAAATTGGAAAATAGAGGGGTGAACAACCACAGCTCAGTGAGTAGTGCATCTCTTCTAAGCGGATCGAGCAATCACTATGTACATTTAAAACAAATATAACTCACTTTCATCGAACCCAGAAATTTAACAAACCTTCAAGGCCAAAATATAACCTTTCTTACTTTAACACAATATGTTCAAAGCAAAGGTATTCAAGATAATAATAAGCAAATGCCAATGGTCTAACCCATTGGTCAATCTCATAAAACATGTATGAATGGTCTATTCCATTGATTAATCTTATTAATTCACACGCCAATGGTCCATTTCATTGGTTAATCTCATGCCACATATCCATGGCCTAATGAAATCACAAGTCGATGGTCCATTCCAACGACTAATCTCAAATCACACGTCGATGGTCCATTCCATCCACTAATCTCAAATCACACGTCGATGGTCCATTCCATCGACCAAACTCATATCACATGTCAATGGTTCACTCCATTGACCAATCTCGTTGCTCAATATCAAACCATGGTTAGGATACAATGCCTGGTGACGAGGCGACCAAGATTCCTCCCTTGGCAAGGTCTGCACCTATTATTAGCCGGTGGCTCGGCCCACAAGGATATCCTAGAATAGTATGCGCATACCCACAAACCCCTCGCTGGGCTTACAGCGATATTGAGCATTCACATCAAGTCAAGACAACACAATCCATAATTCTCAAACCAAATCTATAAAACATTTCATATATCACGAAAAGATTTCGTAACTCAACTTATCCGCCGAAATACTTTACATAAAACATTCTCAAATAATTTCAAGACCCGTCTCATAAATCAATTTTAAATCAAATACATTTCAAAAAGCTTATCACAAATCAATATCTATATAACCTTCCATAAATCATCTCAAAGTTGAGCTTTTCGTGAAATGGTTTCACAAATCCAAAACATGTAATATTTCTCAACTTCGTTCATCAAACAGAATATATATTCATAAAAAGTTCTCACACTATTTTCAAATATCAAAACTTAGTAAATGCTCGATCCAATTTTTATGCAATAAACATGCTTATTCATAACTTATAAAATATCAAATCTTTATCATTTTGAAGACATGAGCTTATAAATTCTTAGAAGAGATAGCACCACTCACCTGGGAAAGTCGAAAAATCAACTTATGTGGTTACTTGAGTTAACGCACTCGTATTCCTATTAATAAATCGAAAACAATATTAAAAACAGGTAATATGCTACTCTCCAACTAATGACTCGACTAAATTATGCTTATTCATCGATAAAACGACACCTATGCGCTAATAAATTACTCAACCAAAACAATTACTCAAAGCCATCCTTAGCGCAAAGCTTGAGCACGAAACTTCATCATGCCATAATTTTCTCCACCGAACTCTGTTTAAAGCCTACTTATAATCAATGGAAAGCCCATCCAACATACTACAAGAACCCCAAACTAGTCAACTCGAAATCAAGCCGAAAATCAACAAAATATAGCCCTGAAGTTCAGGTCGCGCACTGTTCATCACGCGCAATAAACTTCAAAATTTTGTTTCGGGCAAACTGTGAGCTCAAATCTCGATCCGTAAAATCCCACAGCTCCACAACATCCGAAGCTATCATTTCTGCAAAAATACACAGCTCAACGACTCAAAAATCATACTTCGCCGCTCGATTTTCCCAAAATTCCGAATTTCAAGCCCTAGGTCCAAAATTATTCCGATTGAACGAAGGGGGAGCATGAGTGCTTACCGAGCGTTGCGTTGCATAGTTAACATGGCTTGGTGAGGCTCCCATGATGAGGACACGCGAAGCCCCTTTTCTTCTTTTCTCTTCTTCTTCTTCTTCTTCTTTTTCTCTTTCTTCTTCTTTCTGTGTTCGAGCTCTCTGCCGTCCCTCTCTCTCCCCTTCTTTCCTTCTCTCTTTCCCTTTTATCTCCTCCTTTTTCTTTTCTTTTTCTTTTTCTTTCTTTTTCTTTCTTTTTCTTTCTTTTCTTTCTCTCTCTCTCTCTCTCTCTCTCTCTCCCGAAAACTCTCGATTCCTCTCTCTCTGCTGAAGCTTCTACCTTTTTCTTTTGACTCTGGGTCAAAACCCATATTTTACAGACTCAAAGAGAGATGAGTAGATCCAAAGGTGAATTGGAGAGGAAGAGGGAGCTTGGGAAGATTTTGAACTAAAGAGAGACAAGATGGAGTAGGAGAGTAGTGAATTGAGACAAGATGGTGATTGGAGCCCTAAATTTTAGATTTGCTAATTTCGAATTTTTTTAATATTAAAAATTAATATATTATTATAATATAACCGCTTCAGCGGGTGGGCGGATCCGCCCATGGAACCGGGAACTGGACCGGTTCCCTTAAGAACTATCGGTTCTGGGCGGTTCCGATCCGGTTCCGGACAGTTGGGCAGATCCTGGTTCTTTTGCGCACCCTCATAATGTAGCTGGGAACAAGTTGGTAGATCGCATGCTTCCAACAAATAGAAACGAGACACGTGTCCACTTTCTTCCCGTTGGTCTCTTCCCTTCCCTGTCCCCTCCTTGCTCTATTATTATAAGCTCGAATGTAATTTCTCTGTCCCCGAGAGAGAAAACTCAACGTCATCAATCCACAGTTCCATTATTCTCTGCAAAATTCATCTCTCTCACTCTAAGCTTCTCTCTTTCGTCCTTCTCCACCGCCGCCTGCCAGAATTCATGCTCTGAAGAGCTTGAATCCCACGAATGGGAAACGCCCTCAGATTCCTGTACGGCCAATGCTGTAAGCCGTCCGCCGCCGGAAACTCCGACTCTCTCGGCCCTCACAGCGTCTCCGCAGCGACCGTCGGCGTCTCGGCCTTCACCCTGGATCTGCTCAGCTTCGAGATCACCTCCATTGATCACAGCTATTAGATCACTTCTCGATGACTCATAGCTCAGTACCCCGAAAAGCTTAATTGTTGAAGCATGGGGGGTCTTAGAGACTGAATAGATGGACGATGAAGAGCAGTCAGGCCCTCACTAGCCTACAATATCCATAACCTAATTCCATGGTGAACTTGCTCATCGGATCTTTGTATGGTCGTCGCCGTAAATAAAAAATGAAACACAAGCTGAACGGGATTTTTGATCTAATTACAATAATTCTAGTGGCCCACACTCTAACCAGGGCCCAATATCATGCATCGGCCCATGGTACTACTCACCACATCATGCAAAGGCGAGCCCAAAAACTTTTCAAACCTTTGTGAAGGTTAATTGTCTAAAATATTTTAATTTTATATTTTCAAGTACATAGACACCGGACCAAGTTTACTCACGATAGATAAATCCGAAATTAATTTGCACGTAGTAACATGACCGTGACTTAATTAAGTCACGAAGGGGTGACCAGATGATTTTGAGAATCGATCTCCACTCCAACCACGAATAAAAGAAGTGGATCGGTCCTCAAATCATAGAAAACATGACCTAATTTCCTTAAAAGCATTAATTTTAGCTCGGATCTAAAATTTTGGTCAAATTTCTTTTTGTATAATAGAAAAGTATCAACTCTAATTATCTCATAAAAAAGTATCAACTTTAATTTGTGTTTCAATTTTGGTCCGAACTTTTTTGTCTCATAAAAAGCGCTAATTTTAAGTCGAAGTCCCAATTTTAGCCCCAATTTTTTTATCACAAAAAAACATGAACTGTCAATTAATACCCAAATTTGGGACCTGTCAAATATTCATTTGGCAACATCGAGCATACATGGAAGGACGCGCTATATCTTCAACAATAGTATCAGACAAAATCTTAATGAGCAACTGATTTGGATATTAATTGAAAATTTGTACCTTTTTATAAGACAAAAGAGTTTTGGACAAACTTGAGGTCCAAGCTAAAATTCGTTTTTTGTGTGAGATAAAAAAAAAATAAATTTGAGCCAGAATTACAATTCAAACCAAAGTTCATACTCTATTATGGAGAAAAAAATGTTTGGACCAGAACGGAAAGTCGATCTGAGGTCTGTGCCTTCCGAGCGAACTGCACTTCGCAACATGATCACATGGAGTCTCGCTCCACTTCACTCCACCATCAAAAGGGGAAAAAGCCAAAAAAATGGAGGAAGCCGTGATTGTCTTGCACTCAACCTGAAAAAAATCCCGAACAACATCTTCTGACATATAATGTAGTAGGGGTGTGCATGGTCCGAGTAGGCGGTTCCCGATCTAAAATCGGAACAGCCCGCTAAGAACCGGTTCAAAAATTGGAATCGGGAACCGCCTACTAGTTGCATGGATTCACCGGGGAACCGGACCGCGTCCGGTCCGGTTCTCGGGTGGATCCATAGAACCGGTCCAACCTCCACGCCTTTCTCTTTTCACCCTCCCCGCATCTACTTAATTTGGCTCTCCCGACCATGGTAGTTTTATTCTCCTCAAGTACTAGCGCCACGGCGGCGGCGGTTGTGACCCTCGCGCTGCTTCCATCCCAACCACCACGCCATCTTCGTCATCGCCTTCGCCGTCTCTTGCTTCTCCTCGAGACCGACAATGAGGAGGATAATGGGGATGATGAGCCATTCTTAGACTTGGAGTTCACCCTTGTCCCCGAAAATGAGGACGATGGGGAGGCCTAAGGAGGGGAAGGAGGAAGAGGGGAGGTAGAAGCGAGATGAACCCAACAACGAAGAGGACGATAGTGATAGTGAATGCCGAGGTGGTGACGAGGATGGCGACGACATGGAGAGAGTTCAAGTTTGAGATGGGAAAAGAGAATCAACTCATTGTTTCATCGAGTTCGGATTAGGACTCTGTCACACCCCAAAACCAACATGAATGGGGGATGACACGGGCATCAAAGGACGCAGCCTCAAAGCTCCCAAAATCCAACTCTTAAAAGTCCCCACATCCATATCGCTCTCATACCTACTCATCGTTAGTCGAGGAACCTGAAAAAAATTGGAAAATAGAGGGGTGAACAACCACAGCTCAGTGAGTAGTGCATCTCTTCTAAGCGGATCGAGCAATCACTATGTACATTTAAAACAAATATAACTCACTTTCATCGAACCCAGAAATTTAACAAACCTTCAAGGCCAAAATATAACCTTTCTTACTTTAACACAATATGTTCAAAGCAAAGGTATTCAAGATAATAATAAGCAAATGCCAATGGTCTAACCCATTGGTCAATCTCATAAAACATGTATGAATGGTCTATTCCATTGATTAATCTTATTAATTCACACGCCAATGGTCCATTTCATTGGTTAATCTCATGCCACATATCCATGGCCTAATGAAATCACAAGTCGATGGTCCATTCCAACGACTAATCTCAAATCACACGTCGATGGTCCATTCCATCCACTAATCTCAAATCACACGTCGATGGTCCATTCCATCGACCAAACTCATATCACATGTCAATGGTTCACTCCATTGACCAATCTGTTGCTCAATATCAAACCATGGTTAGGATACAATGCCTGGTGACGAGGCGACCAAGATTCCTCCCTTGGCAAGGTCTGCACCTATTATTAGCTGGTGGCTCGGCCCACAAGGATATCCTAGAATAGTATGCGCATACCCACAAACCCCTCGCTGGGCTTACAGCGATATTGAGCATTCACATCAAGTCAAGACAACACAATCCATAATTCTCAAACCAAATCTATAAAACATTTCATATATCACGAAAAGATTTCGTAACTCAACTTATCCGCCAGAAATACTTTACATAAAACATTCTCAAATAATTTCAAGACCCGTCTCATAAATCAATTTTAAATCAAATACATTTCAAAAAGCTTATCACAAATCAATATCTATATAACCTTCCATAAATCATCTCAAAGTTGAGCTTTTCGTGAAATGGTTTCACAAATCCAAAACATGTAATATTTCTCAACTTCGTTCATCAAACAGAATATATATTCATAAAAAGTTCTCACACTATTTTCAAATATCAAAACTTAGTAAATGCTCGATCCAATTTTTATGCAATAAACATGCTTATTCATAACTTATAAAATATCAAATCTTTATCATTTTGAAGACATGAGCTTATAAATTCTTAGAAGAGATAGCACCACTCACCTGGGAAAGTCGAAAAATCAACTTATGTGGTTACTTGAGTTAACGCACTCGTATTCCTATTAATAAATCGAAAACAATATTAAAAACAGGTAATATGCTACTCTCCAACTAATGACTCGACTAAATTATGCTTATTCATCGATAAAACGACACCTATGCGCTAATAAATTACTCAACCAAAACAATTACTCAAAGCCATCCTTAGCGCAAAGCTTGAGCACGAAACTTCATCATGCCATAATTTTCTCCACCGAACTCTGTTTAAAGCCTACTTATAATCAATGGAAAGCCCATCCAACATACTACAAGAACCCCAAACTAGTCAACTCGAAATCAAGCCGAAAATCAACAAAATATAGCCCTGAAGTTCAGGTCGCGCACTGTTCATCACGCGCAATAAACTTCAAAATTTTGTTTCGGGCAAACGTGAGCTCAAATCTCGATCCGTAAAATCCCACAGCTCCACAACATCCGAAGCTATCATTTCTGCAAAAATACACAGCTCAACGACTCAAAAATCATACTTCGCCGCTCGATTTTCCCAAAATTCCGAATTTCAAGCCCTAGGTCCAAAATTATTCCGATTGAACGAAGGGGAGCATGAGTGCTTACCGAGCGTTGCGTTGCATAGTTAACATGGCTTGGTGAGGCTCCCATGATGAGGACACGCGAAGCCCCTTTTCTTCTTTTCTCTTCTTCTTCTTCTTCTTCTTTTTCTCTTTCTTCTTCTTTTCGTGTTCGAGCTCTCTGCCGTCCCTCTCTCTCCCCTTCTTTCCTTCTCTCTTTCCCTTTTATCTCCTCCTTTTTCTTTTCTTTTTTCTTTTTTCTTTTCTTTTTTCTTTCTTTTTTCTTTCTTTTCTTCCTCTCTCTCTCTCTCTCTCTCTCTCTCCCGAAAACTCTCGATTCCTCTCTCTCTCTGCTGAAGCTTCTACCTTTTTCTTTTTGACTGGGTCAAAACCCATATTTTACAGACTCAAAGAGAGATGAGTAGATCCAAAGGTGAATTGGAGAGGAAGAGGGAGCTTGGGAAGATTTTGAACTAAAGAGAGACAAGATGGAGTAGGAGAGTAGTGAATTGAGACAAGATGGTGATTGGAGCCCTAAATTTTAGATTTGCTAATTTCGAATTTTTTTAATATTAAAAATTAATATATTATTATAATATAACCGCTTCGGCGGTGGGCGGATCCGCCCATGGGAAGGAACCTGGACCGGTTCCCTTAAGAACTATCGGTGCTCGGGCGGTTCCGATCCGGTTCCGGACAGTTGGGCAGATCCTGGTTCTTTTGCGCACCCTCATAATGTAGCTGGGAACAAGTTGGTAGATCGCATGCTTCCAACAAATAGAAACGAGACACGTGTCCACTTTCTTCCCGTTGGTCTCTTCCCTTCCCTGTCCCCTCCTTGCTCTATTATTATAAGCTCGAATGTAATTTCTCTGTCCCCGAGAGAGAAAACTCAACGTCATCAATCCACAGTTCCATTATTCTCTGCAAAATTCATCTCTCTCACTCTAAGCTTCTCTCTTTCGTCCTTCTCCACCGCCGCCTGCCAGAATTCATGCTCTGAAGAGCTTGAATCCCACGAATGGGAAACGCCCTCAGATTCCTGTACGGCCAATGCTGTAAGCCGTCCGCCGCCGGAAACTCCGACTCTCTCGGCCCTCACAGCGTCTCCGCAGCGACCGTCGGCGTCTCGGCCTTCACCCTGGATCTGCTCAGCTTCGAGATCACCTCCATTGATCACAGCTATTAGATCACTTCTCGATGACTCATAGCTCAGTACCCCGAAAAGCTTAATTGTTGAAGCATGGGGGGTCTTAGAGACTGAATAGATGGACGATGAAGAGCAGTCAGGCCCTCACTAGCCTACAATATCCATAACCTAATTCCATGGTGAACTTGCTCATCGGATCTTTGTATGGTCGTCGCCGTAAATAAAAAATGAAACACAAGCTGAACGGGATTTTTGATCTAATTACAATAATTCTAGTGGCCCACACTCTAACCAGGGCCCAATATCATGCATCGGCCCATGGTACTACTCACCACATCATGCAAAGGCGAGCCCAAAAACTTTTCAAACCTTTGTGAAGGTTAATTGTCTAAAATATTTTAATTTTATATTTTCAAGTACATAGACACCGGACCAAGTTTACTCACGATAGATAAATCCGAAATTAATTTGCACGTAGTAACATGACCGTGACTTAATTAAGTCACGAAGGGGTGACCAGATGATTTTGAGAATCGATCTCCACTCCAACCACGAATAAAAGAAGTGGATCGGTCCTCAAATCATAGAAAACATGACCTAATTTCCTTAAAAAGCATTAATTTTAGCTCGGATCTAAAATTTTGGTCAAATTTCTTTTTGTATAATAGAAAAGTATCAACTCTAATTATCTCATAAAAAGTATCAACTTTAATTTGTGTTTCAATTTTGGTCCGAACTTTTTTGTCTCATAAAAAAGCGCTAATTTTAAGTCGAAGTCCCAATTTTAGCCCCAATTTTTTTATCACAAAAACATGAACTGTCAATTAATACCCAAATTTGGGACCTGTCAAATATTCATTTGGCAACATCGAGCATACATGGAAGGACGCGCTATATCTTCAACAATAGTATCAGACAAAATCTTAATGAGCAACTGATTTGGATATTAATTGAAAATTTGTACCTTTTATAAGACAAAAGAGTTTTGGACAAACTTGAGGTCCAAGCTAAAATTCGTTTTTTGTGTGAGATAAAAAAAAAATAAATTTGAGCCAGAATTACAATTCAAACCAAAGTTCATACTCTATTATGGAGAAAAAAAATGTTTGGACCAGAACGGAAAGTCGATCTGAGGTCTGTGCCTTCCGAGCGAACTGCACTTCGCAACATGATCACATGGAGTCTCGCTCCACTTCACTCCACCATCAAAAGGGGAAAAAGCCAAAAATGGAGGAAGCCGTGATTGTCTTGCACTCAACCTGAAAAAAATCCCGAACAACATCTTCGACATATAATGTAGTAGGGGTGTGCATGGTCGAGTAGGCGGTTCCCGATCTAAAATCGGAACAGCCCGCTAAGAACCGGTTCCGAAAAATTGGAATCGGGAATCGCCTACTAGTTGCATGGATTCACCCGGGAACCGGACCGCGTCCGGTCCGGCTTCGGGTGGATCCATAGAACCGGTCCAACCTCCACGCCTTTCTCTTTTCACCCTCCCCGCATCTACTTAATTTGGCTCTCCCGACCATGGTAGTTTTATTCTCCTCAAGTACTAGCGCCACGGCGGCGGGTTGTGACCCTCGCGCCGCTTCCATCCCAACCACCACCGCCATCTTCGTCATCGCCTTCGCCGTCTCTTGCTTCTCCCTCGAGACTCGACAATGAGGAGGATAATGGGGATGATGAGCCATTCTTAGACTTGAGTTCACCCTTGTCCCCGAAAATGAGGACGATGGGGGAGGCCTAAGGAGGGGAAGGAGGAAGAGGGGAGGTAGAAGCGAGATGAACCCAACAACGAAGAGGACGATAGTGATAGTGAATGCCGAGGTGGTGACGAGGATGGCGACGACATGGAGAGAGTTCAAGTTTGAGATGGGAAAAGAGAATCAACTCATTGTTTCATCGAGTTCGGATTAGGACTCGTCACACCCCAAAACCAACATGAATGGGGGATGACACGGGCATCAAAGGACGCAGCCTCAAAGCTCCCAAAATCCAACTCTTAAAAGTCCCCACATCCATATCGCTCTCATACCTACTCATCGTTAGTCGAGGAACCTGAAAAAATTGGAAAATAGAGGGGTGAACAACCACGGCTCGGTGAGTAGTGCATCTCTTCTAAGCGGATCGAGCAATCACTATGTACATTTAAAACAAATATAACTCACTTTCATCGAACCCAGAAATTTAACAAACCTTCAAGGCCAAAATATAACCTTTCTTACTTTAACACAATATGTTCAAAGCAAAGGTATTCAAGATAATAATAAGCAAATGCCAATGGTCTAACCCATTGGTCAATCTCATAAAACATGTATGAATGGTCTATTCCATTGATTAATCTTATTAATTCACACGCCAATGGTCCATTTCATTGGTTAATCTCATGCCACATATCCATGGCCTAATGAAATCACAAGTCGATGGTCCATTCCAACGACTAATCTCAAATCACACGTCGATGGTCCATTCCATCCACTAATCTCAAATCACACGTCGATGGTCCATTCCATCGACCAAACTCATATCACATGTCAATGGTTCACTCCATTGACCAATCTGTTGCTCAATATCAAACCATGGTTAGGATACAATGCCCGGTGACGAGGCGACCAAGATTCCTCCCTTGGCAAGGAAGGCCCGCACCTATTATTAGCCGGTGGCTCGGCCCACAAGGATATCCTAGAATAGTATGCGCATACCCACAAACCCCTCGCTGGGCTTACGGCCGATATTGAGCATTCACATCAAGTCAAGACAACACAATCCATAATTCTCAAACCAAATCTATAAAACATTTCATATATCACGAAAAGATTTCGTAACTCAACTTATCCGCCGAAATACTTTACATAAAACATTCTCAAATAATTTCAAGACCCGTCTCATAAATCAATTTTAAATCAAATACATTTCAAAAAGCTTATCACAAATCAATATCTATATAACCTTCCATAAATCATCTCAAAGTTGAGCTTTTCGTGAAATGGTTTCACAAATCCAAAACATGTAATATTTCTCAACTTCGTTCATCAAACAGAATATATATTCATAAAAAGTTCTCACACTATTTTCAAATATCAAAACTTAGTAAATGCTCGATCCAATTTTTATGCAATAAACATGCTTATTCATAACTTATAAAATATCAAATCTTTATCATTTTGAAGACATGAGCTTATAAATTCTTAGAAGAGATAGCACCACTCACCCGGGAAAGTCGAAAAATCAACTTATGTGGTTACTTGAGTTAACGCACTCGTATTCCTATTAATAAATCGAAAACAATATTAAAAACAGGTAATATGCTACTCTCCAACTAATGACTCGACTAAATTATGCTTATTCATCGATAAAACGACACCTATGCGCTAATAAATTACTCAACCAAAACAATTACTCAAAGCCATCCTTAGCGCAAAGCTTGAGCACGAAACTTCATCATGCCATAATTTTCTCCACCGAACTCGTTTAAAGCCTACTTATAATCAATGGAAAGCCCATCCAACATACTACAAGAACCCCAAACTAGTCAACTCGAAATCAAGCCGAAAATCAACAAAATATAGCCCTGAAGTTCAGGTCGCGCACTGTTCATCACGCGCAATAAACTTCAAAATTTTGTTTCGGGCAAACTGTGAGCTCAAATCTCGATCCGTAAAATCCCACAGCTCCACAACATCCGAAGCTATCATTTCTGCAAAAATACACAGCTCAACGACTCAAAAATCATACTTCGCCGCTCGATTTTCCCAAAATTCCGAATTTCAAGCCCTAGGTCCAAAATTATTCCGATTGAACGAAGGGGAGCATGAGTGCTTACCGAGCGTTGCGTTGCATAGTTAACATGGCTTGGTGAGGCTCCCATGATGAGGACACGCGAAGCCCCTTTTCTTCTTTTCTCTTCTTCTTCTTCTTCTTCTTTTTCTCTTTCTTCTTCTTTCTGTGTTCGAGCTCTCTGCCGTCCCTCTCTCTCCCCTTCTTTCCTTCTCTCTTTCCCTTTTATCTCCTCCTTTTTCTTTTCTTTTTTCTTTTTTCTTTTCTTTTTTCTTTCTTTTTTCTTTCTTTTCTTCCTCTCTCTCTCTCTCTCTCTCTCTCCCGAAAACTCTCGATTCCTCTCTCTCTCTGCTGAAGCTTCTACCTTTTTCTTTTTGACTGGGTCAAAACCCATATTTTACAGACTCAAAGAGAGATGAGTAGATCCAAAGGTGAATTGGAGAGGAAGAGGGAGCTTGGGAAGATTTTGAACTAAAGAGAGACAAGATGGAGTAGGAGAGTAGTGAATTGAGACAAGATGGTGATTGGAGCCCTAAATTTTAGATTTGCTAATTTCGAATTTTTTTAATATTAAAAATTAATATATTATTATAATATAACCGCAGGGGTGAGTGGGCGGATCCGCCCATGGAACCGGAACCTGGGACCGGTTCCCTTGGGAACTATCGGTTACAGGCGGTTCCGATCCGGTTCTCCGGTTTGGGCGAGATCCTGGTTCTTTTGCGCACCCTCATAATGTAGCTGGGAACAAGTTGGTAGATCGCATGCTTCCAACAAATAGAAACGAGACACGTGTCCACTTTCTTCCCGTTGGTCTCTTCCCTTCCCTGTCCCCTCCTTGCTCTATTATTATAAGCTCGAATGTAATTTCTCTGTCCCCCGAGAGAGAAAACTCAACGTCATCAATCCACAGTTCCATTATTCTCTGCAAAATTCATCTCTCTCACTCTAAGCTTCTCTCTTTCGTCCTTCTCCACCGCCGCCTGCCAGAATTCATGCTCTGAAGAGCTTGAATCCCACGAATGGGAAACGCCCTCAGATTCCTGTACGGCCAATGCTGTAAGCCGTCCGCCGCCGGAAACTCCGACTCTCTCGGCCCTCACAGCGTCTCCGCAGCGACCGTCGGCGTCTCGGCCTTCACCCTGGATCTGCTCAGCTTCGAGATCACCTCCAAGGCAAGTTCTTTTCCTTGATAATGATGACGGGTCGCTGTCATTTCGGGGGCTGAGATTGGAGAGAGATGAAATTCGTGCAACTTTTCCCTTTCTTCCTTTTTCTCTTTTTATCTTTTTACGCTGTTGAGCGTTTGAAGGTTCCCGAGGGGCTAAGCAACCATGTGGCTTCTTCAAGGAAACCTCAAGCTAATTGGTAAATTGATTCACTTTACAAGTTACATTATTTAAAGTTTCTTGAAATGTGACTCTGCTCCGTCCTGGAGAAATTAGCTTGATCTCATAATCTTAAAGTTCAAATTTTTAATTTTTGTTGCTGCAATTGTTCAATGAAAATGAAGGTATAGAAAGCTACTAGTGGCATGGAGAGAATCAAACCCACCTCCAAAACACCCGAAGAAGCATCAAGGCTTGTTGTCCGGACCCTGAAGGGGCATCAGAAGGCTGATGTTGAGGTTAATTAACAAAAAATGTGAAAATCTAGAATTTTTTGATTAGCTTTTCACTCCCATTAACCTCAGGGGAATGAAGGAGCTGATTTTCTTTTTCCCCCTACTAATTTTTGGCTGTTGTACTTTATCTGATGTGGTAGGGTTTATTGGGATTCTATGGCCTGCCTCTTCCGCATGCCCTGGTTGAGACGACAGCTGAAGTTCCAGTGGCATTGCCTCCAGGAGTTGTGTATGAGTTTCACACACTTCCAGTTATGAACCCAAAACTTCCTCAATCTCTTTCTATATATTTGCTCCGTAGCATCTTCTGATATATTCTTTTTCCGCTATGGGAGCAAGCATTCTATTGATAAACTTCAAAGAGCAGCAGAGCTGGTACAACATAGCACCGGTAGCTACAAGAGTAACATCAGTATCATCAGCTACAAGCACAACAGCTATAAAATGTTCCTACCAGTGTCCTACAGACCTCCAATTGTTGGGGCAGCACAGAATTTGTCAATTTGGCTAGCTTAACATCATTGAATCTATACAACACATCATTTTGTATTCTAGACAAGATATTTAATTCGGACTCACTATCACAAATCTGGACAGATCTAATAACGCCAAGTCTCTTATAAGCATCAGCCCAAAGCTCCTTATCTGTCATACGATCCATGAAGAAATGATCTCTGGGCTCAGACTGAAGTTAACAAGAGATTCAGCTGTCATACAATCTTCTGAATATCTTCAGTAAATTTTTACCAGGTCGATGCAAGAGCTGTGGCAGATGGGGACACCATCACTGTGTACGTTAGCACTTCTGATCCGAGAGAATCGTGCTTGGTCCCACAAGAAGTCCAGATTGCGGCCCTCGAAAGATCAGAAGCCCATGCTCAGAGGGACTACACTCGTGCAGATGCACTGCACAAAAGTATTGTGGATGCAGGATATCGGTGTGTTACACGCTCTTCGACTGTCACATTTCTTCTATCCCTGCACGAGTAATTCATGGTTAATCATAGCCGGCTATCTGCAGGGTAATAAATGTTCAAAATGAGGAAGTCCTTGCTCGGAAGTACCAAATTCAGCTCAGGTAAAACTAGGCATTTGACGCATTTTAATTGGCAATTTTTTCTCTCTATATCTTCCAAGAACATTTGCCTCAAGAAACAGGGGGATTGATGCTCCAGAGAGTTCAATGCCTTATGGAAAAGAGGCTAAGGACGAGCTTGTAAAGATTGTGCAAAGAAAGTGTTTGAGAGTTCTTGTGTATGGAGAAGATCGATACGGCCGGAGTGTAGGAGATTTATACTGCAACGGCATCTTTGTACCGGTAAACCCAAGTTCTTCCGAGCCTTGACTTTTTAACAAGTATATTCTATGGCTTATGAGTCATCAGTCAGAAAATTAAATCAGGCCAAGGCGAGAAAGATGAGTTAAATGACCAAACACACTTGGACAAAGACCTATGAATCAAATTGGCTTTACGCTCAATCGATCTTCTGTTTTGTTTTCTAAACTGAGACTCCATTTCATGGTTGGACTTGGGCAGACGGCTGAACCGAACCATAGCTTATTGCTCTATGGGATGTCAGGCTGGACAAGCCAAAACCCACCCATGGAGCAGGAATAGCAAATGCAGAGTTACCATATTTGTTAAAATAAATATAAACTAAAACTTGACGATTCCGATTTATCAATCACAAATAAATTCATACAGAATTTGGGATCAATTTGTGGAAACGTAAAGATCAATATACCTCCAACCATTGATGAAATATGCAAAAGTGAAAAACCTCAAAATCTCGGATGGATCCACGTAGCACGATCGATCTGCAATATAGGGAACACTCGTCCTGTTCTACCAGCCAATACCCCTCAAACCTTATGGTGTGTTTTTCTGTAGTGATATGGTTTGAACTAGACGACCTAACGTTTTATTCCGTTTCTTATGTTACCGACATCTTCCATCAAAACTGTTATGGTAACATATTAACAGGTAAATATCACGTAATAGATGTGGGTGATAAATTAGGCAATAAATCGGAATTAATTGGGAATACAATATTGGGATCGTATTTAGAATAATAAATATATTATAACATTCTCCCACTTGATCCCAATATTCCATCAAATGAAATATTAACCAAAACCCACATAAACTTCATACTGAAATAAAATACACGAATCACGGCGATGAGTCCTCTTAGAGTGAGTATTATCTTCCGTGTATCACAATGCATTTCATCAGCCCATATGTGATCAAATAACTTAATGAATAAATCTTATGTTTACTCCATGTCAAACGTAATTGTTTTTCTCAGAATAAATGAATGTATACAACTGTATTGAGAAATACATTATAAATGAATAAAAGCTCACAAATTCTTCCATATAAAGAAAAATTTACATGATTAGATCAATGCCCATTCTAAATACATGATCCTTATAACTCATTGGTGGCATGCCTTTAGCTAAAGAATCAACTATCATCAATCCAGTGCTTACGTGTTCTATGACCACTTTCTTCTCTTTAACACGTTCTCTGATATCTAAATACTTGATGTCGATGTGCTTGCTTCGACTACCACTTTTGTGATTCTTAGCTATGAAAACTGCATTTAAATTGTCGCAAAATATTCTTAATGGTCTAGCAATGGAATCTACAAGTCTAAGCCATGATATGAAACTTTTCAACCACACACCATGTGAGGTGGCCTCAAAACAGGAAACGAACTCTGCCTCCATAGTGGAAGTAGCAACCAAGGTCTGTTTTGCACTCCTCCAGGATACAGCTCTGCTAGCAAACATAAAAATATATCCCGATGTTGATTTACGGGAATCAACGCAGCCAGCAAAGTTTGAGTCTGAGTAACCAACCACCTCCAAGCTGTCCGTCCGTCTATACATAAGCATATGTCCCTTAGTTCCTTGAAGGTACCTCATCACCTTCTTTGCAACTCTCCAGTGGTCCATACCTGGATTACTTTGGTATCTACCCAACATTCCCACAGCAAAGGCTATGTCAGGTCGAGTGCAAACCTGAGCATATATCAAGCTTCCGACAACAGAAGCATATGTAATGTTTTTCATTTGTTCCCTTTCAAAATCGTTCTTTGGGCATTGGTTTAAATTAAACCTATCACCCTTCATAATCAGTGGTATACTTGGTGAACAATCTTTCATCCGAAAGCTCTCTAAGATCTTATTGATATAGATTTATTAAGATAGTCCTAATATACATCGAGATCTATCTCTATGGATCTTAATGCTAATGACATAAGAGGCTTTATCCATATCCTTTATACCAAAACTCTTAAAGAGAAATTGTTTCACTTTATATAACAACCCCTTGTCATTGGTTGCAAGTAAAATGTCATCTACATATAGCACAAGGAAACAAATTTTGCTCCCACTAACCTTTTGGTATATACATTGATCCATAACATTCTCTATAAAACCGAATGAAGAAATAACATCATGGAATCTTAAGTACCATTGGCGGGATGCTTGTTTCAAGCCATATAGAGACCTTTTAAGCTTGTATACCAAATGCTCAACAGCACTAGAGAAGAATCCTTCTAGTTGTTTCATGTAAACCACTTCTTCTAATTTTTCATCGAGGAACGTCATTTTCACATCCATTTGATGTAATTCCATATCAAAATGAGCAACCAATGCCAAAATAATACAAAGAGAATCTTTCTTGGATATAGGAGAAAACATTTACGTGTAATCGATTCCCTCCTTTTGAGTGAATCCCTTGGCAATGAGTCTGGCTTTGTATCCCTCAATATTGCCAAATGAATCCTTCTTAGTTTTGAAGACCCATTTACAACCAATGGCCTTCGCACCATCAGGCAACTCAACTAAATCCCGGACTTCGTTTGATGCCATAGAATTCATCTCTTCCTTCATAGCATTGTACCATAAATTGGATTTATCACAACTCATGGCTTGTAAAAATGTCTCAGGATCACTTTCAGGTCCAACGTTATAGTCAGATTCTTGTAGATACACAATGTAGTCATTAGGAATTGCTGATTTCTTCATTCTAGTAGACCTTCTTAATGTTGCATCAACATCCTCCTGAGGAGTTTGTTGTTCAACTGGAAATTCGACAGTATCTAGTAATTATTGAACAGTTGGGTCTACCGGATCAATATTAGCAGATTGTGGATCTTCAATGATTGGTTGCTCAACGACCGGTTGAACTGAAGGGGTGTTGTAAACATCATTCAATCCAGTACCTGAGGTGGAAGGTTGAGTATCTGAATGATCTTCTTCGGGAACAAAGTCCCTGAATTGATCGCTCCCACTAATCAGGTCATTCTCAAGAAATTTAGCATTTCTTGATTCCACAAACCTAGTGGTGTGAGATGGATAATAAAACATGTATCCTTTGGACTTTTCGGCATATCCAACGAAATACCCACTTATAGTCCTTGGATCTAACTTCTTTTCCTGTGGATTGTAGACTCTTACTTTAGATGGGCATCCCCAAACACGTACATGTCGCAAACTCTGTTTCCAACCTTTTAATAACTCAAAAGGCATTTTTGCAACAGCCTTGGTTAGAACTCAGTTTAATATGTACACAGCCATTTTAAGAGCTTCAATCCACAAAAACTTAGGAAGGTTGGAGCTGCTGAGCATACTCCACACCATGTCCAATAATGTTCGGTTTCTTCTTTCTGCAACACCATTTTGGTCCGATGAACTAGGCATAGTGTATTTGGCAATAATCCCATGCTTTTCAAGAAAATTTGCAAATGGACCAGGTGCTTGTCCATTTTTAGTATATCTACCATAGTATTCTCCACCTCTATCTGATCTCACGATCTTAATTTGCTTGTGCATTGTTTCTCTACTTCGGTTTTAAATACCTTAAAGGCATCTAGCGCTTCGTGCTTATTACGAAGCAAGTAGAGATACATGAATCGTGAATAATCGTCTATGAAAGAAATGAAGTATCTCTGACCATTTGAGTTCATATCCAGACTACAAATATCTATATGTATGATTTCTAATATTTTTGTACTCCTCTTAGCACATTTCTTTGACTTGTTGGTCTGTTTTCCCTTTATATAGTCCACACAAGTGTCATAATCAGTAAAATCTAGAGTATTAAGTACTCCATCATTTACTAGTCTCTTAATTCTATCCATGGAGATATGTCCCAACCTCCAGTGCCACAACATAGAGGAATCCTCATTCACAATACATCGTTTTATACCAACATTATCGTGAACGTGCATCGCATTATTAATGTCATTGTCTTGTAAATTAATTCGAAAGAGACCGTCAGACAAAATACCACTCCCAACAATTTCATATTTATATGATAAATTGAATGTTGAATCTGAAAATTCAAAGGAGTATTATAAAGGTACAAGTCTTGAAATTGAAATTAAATTCCTAGAAAAACTAGGAATATAAAAGGCCCTTTCTAAAATTAAAATAAAACCACTATTGAGAACTAATCTGCATGTTCCAATAGCTTCCACACGTGAGCGCATCTTATTTCCTGAATAGATGCTTTGTTCACTTCTCACTGGTTTCCACTGGTTCTGAAAACTCTGTAAGGAATTCGAAATATGGATTGTAGAACCAGAATCAATCCACCAAGTGTTGTAACCCACATCAACCATATTAGATTCATAACAAACACATGAGAGTTGGTTACCTTTCTTTTTTTAGCTAGGCTTTAAATTTTGCGCAATCCTTCTTCATGTGCCCCTTCTTTTTACAGAAAAAGCACTTGGATTCCTTCTTAATGCCAGCTTGGGGAGGTAGAGGCATCTTACCTTTTTCCTTTTGCTTGCCTTGCTCTTTATACTTTTCCTGTGTTGCCATATGGGCACTTTCTCCTTTCTCCATTAGTAGCCTCTCTTCCTCTTGAACACACAAGGTCATGAGTTCATTGATTGACCATTTAGTTTTATGTATGTTGTAAGAGATCTTGAAAGGGACAATACTCTTATGGGAAAGTATTCAGGATATAGTATACAAGAAAGGAATATGATATCCCAACCTCAAGATTCTTCAGCTAAGCTGCAATGTCCCTCATTTTCATGATGTGCTCATGCACACCTCTTACACTGGTAAGTTTCAAGGATGAGAACTTCATAATCAGGGTCATGGCATGTGCCTTCTCTGAAGACTCAAATTGTGCATCAATAGCCTCTAGCAATTTCTTGGCATTGTTATGCTGAATGATTGAACCACGAATACTAGCAGAGAGTTTTGTCTTTATGTACATCACACTAAGACGGTTGGACCACTCCGATTGTGCATAATGAGTATGCTTAGCATGAGTACTATTCTCAGTAGGTTCAGGTTGTGACATATTGGAATTTCAGTCCTGTTTTCAATTAAATAAATCGGGCCTTTCATCGACGAGCCTATAGTGCTATTCTCTGAGCTGATCACTCATGAGATAACTAAACTATCTGAGGAAGTCATTAAGGGATTTTAATGCAGTAGACTTGAGAATTCGATTAAGAATCGATTACTCGACCGTGCTCATCTGCAGAGATCATTACGGCACACTTAAAAATTGATTAGAGATCAGAGATAGGTTAGTTCGATCTGTGGCTAAATGTGGGTGATTCCACCAAATTTCAAAATTCTTGTCGATCGGTACTAGACTGATTTTTCTGTCGTTTTGGTACCCTGTGTCCGTATTTGAAGTCTCGAGATTTTCACGACAATTGAGGGTCGCCAATGTGTCGAAGATGTACATTGTGACTCGAAATAAATCAATCACGGGTCAATTGCACCAAAAATTTCTAAAAGCTACTTAGTAGGCTAGATTACACTAAAATCGCGCCAGAGTGAAATCAACCGCAAATTTAAATCCGATTTCGGAAATTTAAAGTTCTGTCATGTCACAGGTCATTTTAGGAACGTTGACTCGTCCTCTGAATATTTTTTTGCAAACCGAGATTTTTGGCGAAAAGTCAAAATAGGGCCGGTTTCAACTGGAAAATTCAAGGGGACCTTTTTTGATCGCGTAATTAGGATGCAAGTTAGTTCTATTGGCGAGGAAAAATGTTAATTTGATCGAGGACTCGATGGTGGAATTTATAGGGACCGAATTGAATTAATTCAAAGGGGAATTGTAGTTTTGGGGGAAATTTGTGCAAATTCGTAGCCCCCCATGCCCCTCGACTTTTGGACCATCTCCAAGGCTTCCTAAGCAAGCTTGTTAGTCTGCTTTTGGCGGAGGAAGCCAGCCCATCCATGGTGGGGTCTCTTCAAGGAGACAAGAGGATAGAAGTGAAGCTTGGTGGGACCCTCAAGGCTTTTGGTTGTCCCCTTCTTCTCCATTCGGTCGACCTCTCCATTTCCAGACCAGTGGAGCTCCCAAAATTTGCAAGAAAATCGAGCATCAACCCTTCCCTTGCCGTCCGAAGCAGCCGTTCGCCCGCCAGAGTCGCGCCCCTAGCCGTCGTTCGCTCCTGCTTGCTGTCCAGCAGGTTGCCTGAGCCAGTGTGGAGGTCACTGGAGCTTAGTTCGCCGCCGTCCAGCAGCCGCTTGGACTCACAACAACTCCGCCGCCATCCCTGCCCGTTTCAGCCTCAGCCAGTTGCTGGTTCCTCCTTTCTCGACCAAAAACAGAAGCTGAAGACCAGCAAGGGTCATGAAGCTTTGAGGCCCGTTTCCGAGCCCTTCCCGACCTCGCTTAGTGCCCCCGCTTTGGAGTTTGTGGCTCGCCTTCGTGTCCTTGTTGTAGTGAACTCACCGGCTCGCAAATCTAGTGAGTTTACTCACTAATCTCCGCTTAGGGAGTTAATAATGCTTAAGGGTTGATTAGTTTAGACCAGCAAGGGTCATGAAGCTTTGAGGCCCGTTTCCGAGCCCTTCCCAACCTCGCTTAGTGCCCCCGCTTTGGAGTTTGTGGTTCGCCTTCGTGTCCTTGTTGTAGTGAACTCACCGGCTCGCAAATCTAGTGAGTTTACTCACTAATCTCCGCTTAGGGAGTTAATAATGCTTAAGGGTTGATTAGTTTAGGCTAATTAGGGATTAGGCTAATCCGTTTATGCATGTTAGGTGGTTAGAGTAATGTAATTAGAGACTAGATAAGTTATAGTATTTATCTAGGTTGGTTCGGAAATTTTTCGAGCCCCTTTCGCTATTTAATTAGGTTTTTCCGGCCTAAGTTGCATTTATTGGTATTTATTAATTAATTTTGGTAATTATTTAATTAATTATTATTTTCTGAAAATTAGATCGGAATAGCCGGTGACCGGAATTTTGTACTGATCGCAATGGTATGCGTGGTTTGTTTAATTGAGTGCTAAATTGTGCAAATTGTGTGTTGATTGAAATTTTGGATATTTATCCCAAAATTTATTAATTTCAGTATTTAATTAGAAAATTACTAGGCGTTAGTTCATAACACCAAAAATGTTCTTATCGACTATATGATTAGTGGGATTTTACAAAATAAAGATATTATATTTTTGGTTGAGGCCTACCGGATACCCACATACGATTATTTTACCGGGTATTATGAAAACGGTGAAGTTGTCAGTGGATGAGTATATTATATATAAATCAGCTTCGGTGAGTATAAATCAGCTTCGGTGAGCTATACTATTTACTGTTATTAGCTTAGGTGAGCAGTGATCGTTTCAAGAAAACGACTTGATAGATAGTATTTGATGATAGGTAGTAGTGATTTGGGTTGAATGATTTCATTTGAATTGAAATGATTGGTTGAGTGGTTGAATAGTATTGACTTGCAGGAAGGAATTGAGGCAAAGGTAAGTCCTCTATCTCGTGCGTCACTAGATAGCCGTTGGGCGTATTTCCTTCTTAGTCGGGACTCAAGGGGTGAACTTGCTGAGATGTCGTCTCACCCCATTATGGGATAACATTTACAGGTCCTTAGATGGTTGTACCTCCCGAGCATTTGGCCAGCCAAAGAAGGTCACCAAGCAGGTATCTTATATTCCGCTCCATGGAAATCCAAGGGGATGTGTTTTGATTCCTTTGAACTTTAATCAAAAACAGACTTTGGTGACTATGAAACCTTGAAAAATTTGGCCGTAGATTGATCAGGAAAAACCTCCCGATTTGTATGAGAAACTCTATTTACCATGGCACCGACCTCAAATATTTTAAGAAAATGTGCGGTGCTTTCAAATTTCGAATTCCATATCAATTTTTCTAAACCATTGAAAATCGGACTGAATTTTAGACTTACTATACAAGTTTTCAAATTTACTTATTATTTTGATAAATGATTTGTCGTAAGCCAAGAGTGTGGATATTACTCTAGGAGTACTTTTGATAGATTTTGAAAATGCTGAAGGGTGAGTTGTGAACATGGAATTTCAAAAGGAATCCAAAGGATTTCAAATGTTGATGTTTTGAAAATATTTTTGGCATTGAAATGATTTGGTTGCTATACCATGGCTAAGATGTTATTGATGCCGTCGGACCCTCAGGTCGACAATGCCCCGGGAGTCGGGTTGCCTATAGGATCGTAGTGCCGATGCCTTTGGATGCCTAGGGATCGGTGTCACGACCTCTCTTTTTCCGTCCGGGGGTAAAAGGAAGAAAGGTTTAGGGGTATTTGCCTAAAGAGGCAGACCAACGGCCCTAGATTAGGCACGGGCTCTCCCAAGCCCATACCTTGCGCAACGTTGAATTTTGTATTTTTATTCTTAACAACCTATGTATTTCTAGGAGTCGCCACTAGCCTATTAGGGTCGGCTAGAAACCAATCAAGATTCGGGAGTGTTATCTCAATTCCTACGCAACCAAAGATTTCTAGGAACGGGGACTTGTTTACGCCAATGTTTCTATTAGTGCCCTTGCAGTACCACTAACTTGGAAGGTTGTTCATCTAAATAGCCACACAATCTTGATTACCAATTATAATCCTTATAAAACCTCTAAGCGTCCATGCAAATGTTTTTGTAGGTTTGTTTTCCTTAATGTCTAGAATAATCCTAACATAATTTAGAAGAGAAATTTACACTCAAATTAATGAAAAGCGGTGCATAAGTAAACATCCAAGAAATTGAAATAACTTGAAAATAAATGCAGAAAAGGAAAACCCGATACAAGTCGGGCAAATAATATTACATGGCCTTGTTATCACGCCCCGGGACAGGACCCCCGTGAGCAAAATGGGAATTTAAATATGCATGAAATTACTCTAATTAATTTTAATCTACGCAAAATGGATCATTTACAAAAATGGTTATAAAATACCAAAATAGCATTAAATTAGGAAAATGACCTTTTAAAATTAGGAAAAATTTCATAGATATCATTTCTATCCTAATTTGATACTATCTAACATTTTTTGATATTTTTGAAATTTTCATATTCTTTTTTAAAATTAATAATAATTCGTTAAATCGATCTATGCTAACATGGAGTAACACAGCACATGAATATCACAATAATCAAGCTCAAATCGACCGTTTCAAGATCGAAGTTTGATTTGCGCATTTCGATGAACACTTGGCGTGCATCATCACCCCAAACCAGCTTCCTCGGGCCATGTTTGCGGCCTTCAATCTCAACCCATAAGCAATCTCACACTGAGATAAAGTATCAAGATTATACTACCACATGCAAGGAGTAAGATTAGATAGAAATCATAGCTTAAAACACAAAATAACTAAGTTGAAATCGGTCTCAAATATGTGGGTTGAGCTGATTTTGAAATCTGGGTTTGAACCCAAGTCAAGCAAACAGGTTGCATGCCCATATTCAAGGCGCGACACTTATCACATGCAAGATCTAAGGGAAACATTACTTAAGCCGAGTGAAAGTAGGTACGATGGGCTTTCAAATGCAACAAACATTACAGAAAATGATCAACCGGACACATCGAAACAAACTCTTCAAGAAGCATATATGCATGATCTATGCTGGCCAACCATGTCTCAAAGTGGGTTGGCTTGGTTTTTGGCCCAAGTTGTGGACGATTTCATGGTTTACCCGGGGGTTTAAAGACCAAACCAAGCCAACCTCAACATCATTGGTACTCCCATATAACATTCATCAAGCTCATGAAGACAAGTAATGCACAAAAATTGACATATCAAATCGAACATGCAATACTCTTGAAGAGATTTCAACACTTGGAAAAATTCTAGCCTTAAAAATCAGTTTTCTGGACTAGTTTTCCTCTTGATTTTTATGGTTGAAACATGTTCAAAATTGAACAAAACTATATCTAGGATACTTACCTTGCTTCCTAGTTTCTTTTTCAAGTGGTTATTGGCCGAGAAAACCAAGAAATTATCCTCGGGGGGCCCGTGGAAGTTGGCTTCTTCAACTGGAAAACGAGATCTGCAAAGAAAGAACTAATAATGAAGGTTTTCATTGACCTCCAAAATCAAGCTTCAGAACCTCTTTTGTTGGCCAAATTAAAACCAACCCAAACTATATGTATTCTAGTTTGGCTTGTAAATCATGACTTTCCTCATTTGTCTCTCAACTTTCTCAAAAACACTCGCTTTTCCTCACTCGTGACCAACTAGGCTCGACACTTAGAAAAATTTTCACTTTCTTGGCCCGCTAAGAGGGTAGATTTCAGGGGGCTTTAGGAGACCTTCCCGAACTCGATTTGGGACGTACGACCTATGGATGGAAAGATCTTTGAGTGAAGTTTCACTCTCTAGTTGAAGGTTTTGGCTAATTTTGGCTACAAGTTTAAGAAAATGTCACTTTTCTCTCTAAAGGTTGATCTGGAATTTCTGGGTTTTCGATTTTCTGGTGTTGCTTCTGAGGACCTGTTTGGGGGACGGCCGTGAGCTCTCTCCTCACTTTCTCGTCTCCTCTCTCTTATGCCTTAAAGGAGCATGCTTCATAGATCTTATCCACCGAATTCATCAATCTCTTGGTCAGCTTTTGTCCATCTACCAAGCCTGCCTACTGACCCAGCTCACTCACTTTCTGACTTAGCCAAAATTTTCAAATTTCGCAGTTGTTGAGTGTGCGGATTTTGCTGTGATTTTCCTGTGCTTTCAGCAGCTTATCCCTAGCTAATTTCTGTCCACTTGCATTGCTCATTATGGTCTTCAATCACATGCAAAGATTAGGCTGGTTGGGCAGCTGAGGAGGATATGGTGGGGCCACCAAATTGCTTACTCAGTAGCTCCGAATTGAGACTAACTTGTGGACTGAGATTTGGCAGCTTTTTTGGGTGCTTTAATCCATCAATTTGGTTGCGGTTTTGGATTAATTAGCAAGCTCATGTATAGTATTTTAAGATCTTGATCATTTTTCGCAATTGTGTCCACCCAATTTTGCAAGAAAGTCCCTCAAAGATTACCATTTTCTTATCCGAAAATACCCAATTTAATGCAAATTTGGTCCTTTTGGCCCAATTTGATTGATTCGACCTGGCCCAAGTTCAATTTCAACTTAATTAGTGACCAAGATGATGATTTAAGGGTTCGGGTGAAATTTTACGAAATTTGCGAATTGATCCCTCAACTTTTGAAAATTGCATTTTGGCCCCAACTTGTCATTTTAATTCCAATCTGACCTCTTGGGTTTGGCTAGTCACATTTAGATCATTGGCCCCAACTTTTTTTTAATCTTTTTTTAATTTTTTAATTAATTTTTTTTAATTTTCTTTTAAGGGAAAACATCTTCCATTTAAAAAAACACTATACTATATGCAAGAATTTGACATGAAATATTTTTGTGGAAAAACAAGTTCCCATTTTTTTCGGAAATGATTTTTGGGAAAAAATTAGGTGTCAACAATCGGTGAGCCCCAGAAGTTCCTCGGGAGTGCCGGGATGCCCGGATGTATGACGATACGTATTTCAGAGGGTAGGGGCAACCATTGTTGTGGTTAGCTCTGGAGATTCCTCGTGATGGTAGGTGAGGTGCAAGATGCCTCGGGGTGAGACATGACACGCTCCAGATGCCTAGTGTCTAAAATATGAACCGGAGGCTTTCGCGATGCTAGGTTGGGTGCAAATGCCCAGAGGGACGCAAACACTGGTCCTCCGGGAGAAAAATCTTTTGAGTTTTAAAAACTGATTGTTTTGCCAAGTTACGCCTGATTATGAGACAAAATTGTGTGGCACGGTATATGACGTGTCATAACAGTTTGACCTTATAATCGGGACCCATGTGATTGAAATGATGTATTTTGGTTTTGAAACTGCATTTGCTATTACTTTGAAAAGTACTATTGATTTGATGCATACCTTTTCCTTTGGTTTTATGATCTATGACTTTTGCATGAAATCTGATGATGATGGTTCAGCATAGCATAGTTTAGTAGATCTTTTGCTGCTGGGTGGTTGTACTCACCCCTTTGTGGGAACTAACATTTCAAAATAAGCATGATGCCTCTGCTGCCCACACCTCCTGGTACGTTCTATGGAGTCCTGATCGACTTACAGTGGGAGCGGTCGGAGTATCAGGACCCTAAGGTGCGAGGATTGACGTTTGTATGGGTGAGGGTAATTATGATGTTCGATACTAGTCTCCCCACCGACCCTGTACTCTAGGAGTATGTCGTTGTATTCGTCCGTCGGGATGGACGAACGCTGGGGCCGCTGCCACTGCCATCAGCAAACGGATCGAGTGGCTGGGTAGGACCGTCAGATGGGGTCAACAGAGGAAGAAATTTTTGGACGCCGACATTGAACGATGGACTTTATGTATATAACTGCTAGAAATGTCGGGTATCTTTTGAAGTATAGCCGAGTATAGAAAATTATGGCATTTTGGTGTACCGACAAAACAATGTCCATCTAGTTTTATGTAAATAAAAGTGTCTGGCTATTACCTATAAACGTGTTTAGTTGGTGTGCATCGTTTCTGAATATAGGAAAGGGAGTTGTTGGATACACTTCCGCCATATTTTGCGTAGGGACCAATGGAAAAGATATTGTGGCACCCCTCGACGGCCCCCAAACCGCTAGGGTCGCCACAGCTCGATTACCATTCTCTTGCTTGACCTGAAGGTCTATCAATCCTAGGGGTTTACATCTTTTAGATCGGTCCTTGCGCAATTTATATGGCGGAAGCGTATCCAACAACTCCCTTCCCTATATTCAAAAAACGATGCACACCCACTAAACATTTACAGGTAAAAGCCAAACACTTTTATTTACTTAAACTAGATGGACATCATTCATCGGTACATCAAAATGCCATAGTTTTCTATACTTGGCTATACTTCAAAAGATGACCGACATCTCCTCCAATAGTCGTATACTTAAAGTCCATCGACCAGTGTCGGCGTCCAAAAGTTCCTTCCTTTGCTATCCTCCTCCTCCTCGCAGTCATATCCAACCACTTGATCCATCTACCGGTGGCAGTGGCAGTAGAGGAATCTTATCTAGTCTGAAATGTTATTCCCCAAAAGGGGTGAGTACAACCACTCAGCAGTAAAGATCCACCAAACTACTCATTGCGTCACACAGAACAATCAAGGCATCATAACAAAGCATGTATCATTCATGCATTCAAGCATAACTTACCTTGCAGCCATGCATATGTCATCATACCATATGTGCATATATCATCATGCACTCATCATCAAGCATTCATGCATATATCACCATGCCATATGTGCACATACCACCATGCACTCATCATCAAGCATCCATGCATATATCACCATGCCATACGTGCATATACCACCATGCACTCATATCATCCATGCTATCAAGCATACATCACCATGAGATCCATTCATGCCTTCATGATCGCATTTTCAATATCAAATAGCATTAATTTACTTTCATAAGCAGATCATGCATCATGCCATATGCATACACCCATGCACATGATTCATTTTCAATTCTTATCCTTCACAAGGATCTCATCAGTTTTTCTTTCCAGAGACCAATGTTTGCATCCCACAATTTATCGCTCGCACCCAACCTAGCATCGCGAGGAACCTCCGGCACACACCTCCGGGAATCCGGCACCCCCACATTCCGGGCATCTCGTATCCCAACTGGCATCATGAGGAATCCCCCCGGCACACACCTCCGGGGCTTCCGGAATTACGTACCGACATACCACCAGGCATTTTCCCTTGGAATTACGTACCGTATACCACCGGGCATCTCGAAACTCCCGAGGACCCTCCGGAATTACGCCACTAGGCCACCGGGCATCCCGACACTCCCAGGGTATCGTCGGCTCACACCTCCGACGGTCTTGTTACTATCCCAATTTACATTTATACATGTATCTCAATCTCAACATGGAATTTGATGCAATAATGCCAATGATTGGAATCAGCCTTTTTAAATCATATAATATGCATTGGGAAAAATATTATTTGATGCAATGGTTTTGAGAAACTTCATTGAATTCAGGAAAATCCATAAATCTTTTGATGTCATATGATATGCATGAATGTCACCACATCATTGCACGAATGATAATCCAAGATATCGCAATTCATCTAGCAAATCAATAACCTGTGAATAGAACATTTTTTCAGCTTAAACAGAATGCGTGCTGTTTATGAAAAATTCTGGAAAATTAGTAAACGATGGAAATTAATTCTGAAAATTTAACACATTGTAGATAAGATCTTAGAAAACACATTTCGTGAAGAACACCATATCAAACAAGGCTTCACAGAATACGTACAGGTCCATGCATCACCGAAAAAGGATTTTAACATCGTCCATGCACAGTTTTGAAAACAATTTCGATTAAACCCTTAAATAAACTCAGAAAATTATGAAATTTGTACACACTGTATTTAAGACCTAGAGGTACAAGTTTCATGAAGAAATCGTAGTCCAATTCGTTCTGGATTAAAATATAAAATCGATTTACTTTTCCTATTCTCGGTATCGTTTTCCAGATCTACCCGTGTTGAAGAAAAAAATCGTTTCCTTGATCATTACTGGTCCATTTACTCTGAAATTTCAGTATGTTGTTTCTCAGAATATTACCTATAATTTTAATTAAGGACGCATGATCAAATTTTAACTGTATGATTTTATAAAAATCCCGAAATCATACTAGGTCGAAGCAGCGTTTTTCCCAGATCCAGTTTCTTCAAAAGACAACGATTTCACCGACCTATTTTTGTTCATTTCCTCTAAATTTTTGATATGTTCTACCTCAAGAAGTATACTACAACTTTTGTTAAGAGAGAAAAGTGAGATTTTCACAAGAAGGTTACTTTACAGACCACGAAACCACTGAAGGTCAGCACAACGAATTCCAGATCTAGTCTCTCCAAAGAAAAATCATTTCACTGACCATTTCTTGTTCGTTTTGCCTCAAATTTTAGTATGTTGTTTTTCAAGGTGTTCTCTATAACTTTCATGAAGAAATCGAAGCAAGATTCCGACTAAAAAGTCACATGCAACATACAAACTCAAGAATGGTCAAACTGGTCTCTCCAGAAACAGCATGCATGGCCAACGAATCTCTCTCCATAGCTCCGAAATTTCATCCCATCTACCACAACCAAGACTTACCATCTACTACACATACCCACAGCAATGCAAAGAGTAGGTTTTAGGACTTCACTTGCCTTAAACTCAAGCACAAACAGCAACAAGAATGGCGGCAAAGCGGCGAACGGGCGGCGGACGATCCTCCTTCCTCTCGCACGCACGGCTTCTCTCTTTCCCTCTTCCTCTCTCTCGGTTCCCTCTCTCTCTCTCGGACGGTACTCTCTCTCTCCCTCTCTCGGTCGATTCCCCTTCATCCGCCTCTCTCCCTTTTCTTTTCTTCCCCCATACTCATTTGCAATCATTTGATTGCATGAAGCCGCCCAAGGAAGCCAATGGGGGCAGCCACACTTGGCTTCTCCTCCATGCCACTTGGCAGCTCGCATGCAAGGCTTATGGGCTTCAAGGTTTGGGCCGGTCTTGGGACTTTATGGGCCGGTCGACCAAGGGGCTGGCGTGGGCTGGTTGGACGGTCTTTTGGGCCTAAAGATCAGCCCACCCTCTCCTATTCCTATCCCATTTAACCCTTATTTAAATTAACACTTGATTTCAACTTATAAACTCACAAAACTTTATAATTTAAATCAATGAAATTCTACTTATAAAGTGCAACCCCATGAATAAGATTTCTATATCAATTTGCACCTCAATAAAATCCTTGGGTCACTTGTAAACACATCTCCATCCAAACAATTGTCCATTACAATGCCCGGCCTTAAATTAGTTGAAATTCATTGATTCAATGGCTGATTCATAATCCAATGGCACTTCCATCACCTATTGATGGTTCATAGGGTATCCAAGGGTTGTCATGAAATTTTTAGGATGCCACAGATATAGACCCCCAGAACTCATGGACCGATCAAAATCCTATGGTATCAGAGTAACAAACTTTCAGGTTAAGAGAAAGGTAGTGATGCGTGGCGACCCTAACGTATTGGGGGCCGTCAAGGGGTGCCACAGCTCGAGTGGTATCAGAGCCTTGGTTTTATCTGGAGTGATAAGGTGTATTAGTAGGAAAGCAATGATATAATGGTGCACACTATAGGACACTAACTAAGGGTAGTTAACTAACTATGAAAAATGGGTGGCTGGTTTTCACTCGTAAAATACCGGTAACGATTGTGAGTTACCTTTGCGTGCAAGTAACATTTTATGTTACTTATGTGACTTTAGTAACACCTTTATTTTATTACTCGACCAGTGACATTGAGTCACTAATTGTTCCTGAGGCAAATGCTTGGTAAACTCCAAGAAGTTATGGTACAAACTGGGAGTTATCGACCATCAAGGGTTGAAGCCTCTGCTTCACGGGCTGAACCCCGGATGGAAGATATCCTGCAAGCATTGGCCAATATAGGAAATTTGATGGAAAGACAAGCTTAGCAACAACCTGGAGTAGAACATCGCCCTCAAGGACTGGTGGAACAATTCCTAATGTTGAAACCACCTAAGTTTACTGGAATGGGAAGTCTTGAGGAGGCGGAACAATGGATTGATGGAATAGAACAAATTTTCCAGTTGTTGAACTGTAATGATGCTGAAAAGATAACCTTGGCAGAGTATCAATTGGAGGGAAATGCAAAAAATTTGGTGGAGAGTTTCAAGAGACACGATTTTTCCACCCGGTACTGACATAAACTAGGATGAGTTTGTTAGAGCTTTCAATAGAAAGCATTTATCTAATTGTGCTAGATTTAAGAAAATCACAGAATTTGTTTAGTTAGAACAAAAGAGAGCTGACGGTAGACCAGTATGAAGCAAAATTTTCTAAATTGTCTAGGTATACTCCTAGGTTGATTGAGGACCGAGAGGAAAAGGCTAAGAGATTCCTGAAGGGGCTAAGGACTGATATCGGGAAACAACTAGTGCCTCTGAATAGAAGAGATTATACTGAGTTTTATGAAAGAGCATAGCTGGTAGAGTAGGAATTAATGAGAGAGCAATCAGAGTCTAGGAGGCAATCAACCTTTAGTGATGTTCGACGAGGTAAGAGACCCTATCCTGATCGAGGTCAGCCCTGGGAATCTAAGAAAAAGAGTAATTTTGGAAATTTTGGAAAAGCCAAGAGTGGCTCAACTTTAGGGAAAATACCCTACTAGGGTAATATTTGCCAGAGGTGTGGTGGACAACATGGGCTAGGACTTTGTAATAGCCAACTGAGATGTTATGGTTATGGACAAATAGGACACTTTAGGAGAAATTGTCCACAAGATGGGTCGCAGCCGATTGTCAGCTCGGTGCGACAAGTGCAGCAACGTGCAGCTAGACCACGTCCACCAAGGAATCCACAAAGGCCACCAGCACAAGGACAGGTGTACGCGGTCACCCAAGAGGAAGCGGAAGCTTCCAAAAATGTTATCTCATGTACGATTTCTATAAATGGCAAAGAGGCATATGCATTGTTTGATACGGGTGCTACGCACTCTTTTGTGTCTGAAAGGTATAGACAGTTGAGTAAGATAAAAACTACATCTCTTCAGACACCTCTTTGTGTTTCTACATCGTTAAAGAATATGGTGTTGTCTACGTTAATATGCGAAAAGTGTAAAGTAACCGTAGGAGGACAAGATATGGAAATAGATCTAATTGTGATGGCTATGTATGATTTTGATGTCATAATAGGAATGGATTGGCTCCATAAGCAACAGGCTAAGGTGGATTGTTATAGAAAAGTTGATCCAGTTTGTTTCACCTGACCGGTCTAGTTTTGAATTTTTCGGAGGTCAGACAGATCCCTCTATAGTTCTTATTTCGGTAGTAGAAGCCCATGCATTACTTGACGATGGATATCAAGGATATTTGGCAATAGTAAAGGACTATACTAAGGAAGAGACTAAGCTCGATGAAATTCGAGTGGTCAGGGATTTTCAGGATGTATTTCCTGAGGAACTGCCTGCGTTACCACCAGAATGAGAAATTGAGTTCAAGATCGAACTAATGCCTGGAACAGGACCGATATCGAAAGCCTCGTATAGGATGGCCTTGATGGAACTGAAGAAATTAAAGGTGCAACCACAAGAGTTGCTCGATAAATGATTTATTAGGCCAAGTGCTTCTCCTTGGGGTGCATCGGTCTTGTTTGTGAAAAAGAAGGACGGGTCAATACATTTGTGCATTGACTATAGACAACTGAATCAAATGACCATTAAGAATAAATACCCATTACCTAGAATTGATGACCTATTCGACCAACTGCAAGGAAGTTCAATCTTTTCTAAAATTGACTTGAAGTTAGGATATCATCAACTAAGGATTAAGAAGGAAGACATTCCTAGGACTGCATTTAGGACTCGCTATGAACATTACGAGTCCCTAGTTATGCCATTTGGACTAACAAATGCCCCGGCCGCATTCATGGACCTGATGAATAGGATATTTAAGCCCTATTTTGATCAATTTGTGATTGTCTTTATTGATGATATCCTGATATATTCTAGAGGACCTGAAGAGCATGAGTGACACCTGAAGATAGTGTTGCAAACCCTTAGAGACCATAAGTTGTATGCCAAGTTCAGTAAGTGTGAATTTTGGCTAAACCGGATAATATTTTTAGGACACGTGGTGTCGGGAGAAGGAATTGCAGTAGACCCAGCGAAAGTTGAGATGGTAGTAAATTGGCCGAGACCCACAATGCCAACTCAAATACAGAGTTTCTTAGGACTAGCAAGCTATTATAGAAGATTTATTGAAGGATTCTTGCGACTTGCATGTCCACTGACGAGATTGACTCGGAAAAAACGTAAAATTTGAATGGAATGGAGAATGTGAAAGGAGCTTCCAAGAACTTAAAAGAAGATTGACCACGGCTCCAATCCTAACTATACCATCTGTATCTGATGGATTCACGGTATATAGTGATGCGTCTCACAAAGGATTGGGATCCATTATGATGCAGCACGGCAAGGTCATAGCCTATGCATCGAGACGGTTGAAACACCATGAATTGAATTACCCAACTCATGATTTAGAATTGGCAGCTATGGTTTTTGCTTTGAAAATATGGAGGCATTATCTGTATGGAGAGAAATTTGAAATTTATACAGATCATAAGAGTTTGAAATATTTGTTTTCACAAAAGGAACTGAACATGAGACAGAGGAGATGGATGGAATTGTTAAAGGATTATGATTGTGAAATACGGTACCATCCTGGAAAGGCGAATAAAGTGGCAGATGCTCTTAGTCGTAAGTCGACTATAGACATGGCCAGTATAAGAGTAACATAATAGAATCTGTTGGAAGCGATGGCGGATTTAGAATTTAAGTTGGAAATAGATTATCTCACCGGTATGCTTATCGCGTTAAGGATTGAACCGGAAATTGTCCAGAAAGTTAGAATTCTGCAAGAGTCCGACCCGGAAATTATGAAAATACAAAATGGAGTGTCTTTAGGAAAATGACTATAATTTCAAGTCTCTGAGGATGGAATAGTAAGATGCCAGGGATGACTTTGTGTTCCCAAAAATGAAGAAATAAGAAAGGAAATCCTGTCGGAAGCACATAGGAGTAATTATAGTTTTCATCCGGGTAGTACAAAGATGTACAGGAATTTACGCCAACAGTATAGGTGGAATGGCATGAAAGTGGATATAACTAAGCACGTCTCCCGATGTTTAACATGCCAACAAGTGAAAGTGGAACATTGCAAACCCGTGGACTGTTGAGATCGTTGGACATACTAGAGTGGAAATGGGAGCATGTGACGATGGATTTTGTGCAAGGGTTACCAAAGATATCAAGTGGTCACGACTCTATCTGGGTGATAGTAGATCGTTTGACTAAGTTTGCTCATTTCTTAGCAATTCGTGTAGATTATCCGATGGATAAATATGCTGATATATATGTAAGCCAAGTAGTACACTTACATGGTGTTCCTGTAACTATTACGTCGGATCGAGACCCAGAATTTACTTCAAACCGCCTTAGGGACTAAACTCCAATTTAGTACCGCTTTTCATCCGCAGACGAACGGACAAACGGAAAGAGTGATACAGACACTAGAGGACATGTTAAGAGCTTGCGTCATTGATTTTAAAGGATATTGAGATGAAGTTAAACTTGGTAGAATTTGCATATAACAATAGTTTTCAGAAAAGTATAGGCATGGCTCCCTATGAGGCATTATATGGGAGGAGATGTAGGACCCCTGTGACACGGCCCACGGACGAAGCATGACCTAAGACCGTCCGTGATAGACTGTGTCACGCACGAAGGGCTGCCCAAGAGTAGCCCATGACCGACCCACGATCGATCCATGAACGATATAGACAAAGGCCTGTGCGCGACCCATGAACGACCCGGGAACAGTGTTCGATCGGCCCATGAGCAGCCCGTGATGGTTTAACTGATCTCGTGTCAGACGGCCTTGCAGACTCGGATCTTGCTTCTGACACACGCCCATGGTCTTCCTAAGGGCCTGCCGTGTACAGCCTTCAAGTAGCCTTTGAGTGCCTGCTATGTAGCCTTATAATGATTATACGGATTCAAAATGAACCGTTGGATCAGAGGGATGATCAACAGACGAGATGAGACGTACATTTGTATAAATAGGGATCCCTCTCCCTCATTGTAACTATTTGTTCACAAGTGAATATATGCTCTCTTGCTCCATCCAACTCTTGTGTTCGAGCATGTGTGCGTAAGGCTGACTTGGGATCGATAATCCTAAGGCCGCGCAGTGTCTTGATCAAGCGAAATCGACCGACCCGTGACAAGTGGTATCAGAGCCTTCGTTCCGAGCGCAATGGCTGATCCTCATGCTGATACTCATGCTGATGCTGCGGTTGTTCAAGGCGATGACCGAGAAGATCGTAGGCGTCCAATCGAGAGGGCCACCCGGTCGAAGAAAAGCCGGGCTGTTTCAAGCTCGAAAGATTCGAAGGGAGATCTAGAGAACTGAATGACGGCTCTAGAAGAGACCGTCACGGACGTCCAAGCGTTGATGGACGACCTGCACCAGACCGTCGAGGGAGAGGAAGCCGGTAGGGAAGAGTTCTTGGCCGAAGTGCAAGAACTCCAGGCCGACATGGGAGAGCTCCATGTCGAAGTGCTGGGATCCATCACGCACGAGCTGCAGTAGCGGGATGAGACTTGAGAGGCCGCAATGATGGCCATGTGCGCGGAGATGGCCAAGATGAAAAGCAAGCTCATCGAGCTTGAAGCTGCACGCGTGAATGGGGTGATCACCGTGCAACCACGTTCCGATGCACCCAAGCCGAAAGAGTTCAAGGTCTCGCGGGTTGCAAAGGACGTGGACAACTTCCTGTGGTACATGGAATGCTACTTCCAGACCATGGGGATGATCGACAACGTAATCCGGGTGAACACCACAGCCATGTATTTAGCTGATGACGCGTTGCTGTGGTGGCGTCACAGGTTGGATGGTAGGAATGGCGATCCTATCACGACATGGGCTCGGTTCGTCGAGGAATTTCGGCAAACCTACTATCCTGCTTATGCGGAGGAGGAAGCTTGCGGGGAACTCAAGCGCCTAGAGCAAAAGGCCGGAGTCTGTGACTATGTCAAGTGATTCTCGAAGCTGCTGCTCCAAATCCCATCCATGACCGAGATGGAGGCATTCCACCAGTTCATGAGCGGACTCAAACCGTGGGTCAAGCAAGAGCTCAAACGGTGCAACACAACGGATCTCTTAATGGATACTTCGGTGGCCGAGTCCTTTTTGGAGTACAAGTCGTCGCCCTCGGCCAAGCCTGACTCTCGACCGAGAGAAAAGGCCACTGGTGGGGGAGATTGGAACCGGTACAACCGTCCGAGTGGAGGCAGACCACCCATGATCCCTCATAAGACCCAACTTGAGTTGAGCAACGGAGGATACCATCGTAAGGTACGCACCTACAAGTGCTTCTTTTGCGACGGACCACACATGGCCCTAGATTGTCCAAAAAGAGGGAAGCTGGCCACCTTGTGCAAAGAGGATGCACCGCGAGAGGAGGCACGGTTGGGATCGTTACGGATCCTTGGGTCGATCAGGGCCAAGAAGACCAAGGAACCCAAAGGAATGATGTTCTTGGATGTGAAGATCGGTGGTACCACGATGAGTGCACTCGTGGATACCGGGGCGTCCGACCTCTTCATCTCCAAGGAGGCCGCGAAGAAGTTGAATCTTCCCGTCGAAACAAGTGATGCCGGTTGGCTTAAAACGGTGAACTCCAAGGAAGTCCCGACTAGTGGCATGGCTAGGGACGTGGAGCTACACCTTGGTCCATGGACCAGTAAAGAAGATATCGAGGTAATCCCGCTTGACAACTATGATTTCATGCTTGGCTTGGGATTCCTCGATCTAATCAATGCGGACGTTATGCCCTTTACGGATTGCATATGTATCCTAGACCGGCGGTGCCAATGTATGGTCCTGATCTACCGCGAATCAGGACGCGATAGGAAAATGCTATCGGCCATGCAGCTATCAAAAGGGCTGAAGAAGGGCTAGGTGACCTTCTTGGCAGCATTGATGGAGGAGGGCGTGGAAGAAGGCAAGGTACCGGAGGAGGTGTCCCGAATCCTTAATGTCCTCCAAGATGTGATGCCGCCTGAGCTGCCAAAGAAGCTGCCTCCTCGGAGAGAAGTTGACCATTGGATCGAGCTTGTGCCTGATGCTCGACCCACGACCATGGCACCCTATCGTATGGCTCCCCCGGAGTTAGAAGAGCTGCGAAAACAACTGAAAGAGTTGCTCGATGCGGGGTACATTCGGCTGTCCAAAGCTCCGTTCGGTGCTCCGGTGTTGTTCCAGAAGAAACATGACGGATCCCTCCACATGTGCATAGATTATCGGGCCTTGAACAAGCTCACTATCAAGAACAAGTACCCAATCCCGCTCATCACAGACTTGTTCGACCAGCTCGAGGAAGCCCGTTAGTTTTCCAAGCTCGATCTTCGATCAGGGTACTACTAGGTTCGGATTGCTGAAGGGGATGAGTCGAAAACTGCATTCGTGACTCAATACGGTTCGTATGAGTTTCTCATCATGCCTTTTAGCTTGACAAATGCGTCGGCCACGTTCTGCACCCTCATGAATAAGGTACTCCATTCGTTCCTTGATCGGTTCGTTGTGGTCTACCTTGACAACATTGTCGTGTACAGCCGGATGCTTGAGGAACATGTCGAGTATCCGAGTCAAGTTTTCCAGACTCTCTGAGAGAATGACCTTTAGCGCGAGAAGTGCGTCTTTGCTCAAAAGGAAGTCCCTTTCCTTGGGCACATCGTCAGGGGTGGACGTGTGCGGATGGATGTGGGTAAGATCCATGCCATCGTTGAATGGAAACCACCAACTAAGATGACGGAGCTGAGATCCTTTCTCGGACTCACAAATTATTATCAGCGCTTCATCTGAGGATATTCAAGCCTCACCGTGCCACTCACGGTTATGCTAAAGAAAGAAAGACCATGGGAGTCGACGGATCGGTGTCAAGAAGGGTTCGATCGGTTGAAGTAGGCCATGATCGAGGAACCGGTGCTTGTGCTGCCCGACTACACTAAACCATACGAGGTAGAAATGCTTCTGATTTTGGTATCGCTGGTGTCTTCATGCAGGAAGGGCATTCGGTTGCCTTCGAGTCTCAAAAATTGAATGATACTGAGCGACAATACACGGTCCAAGAGAAGGAGATGACTGCGGTGGTGCATTACCTTCGTACGTAGAGGTACTATCTCTTGGGATCGCAGTTCGTCGTAAGGACCGACAACGTGGCTACGAGCTATTTTCAAACCTAGAAGAAGCTCAGCCCGAAACAAGCTCGGTGGCAAGACTTCCTGGCCAAGTTTGATTATGTGCTGGAATACAACCCCGAAAAATCTAATTCCGTGGCGGATGCCCTAAGCAGGAAGATGGAGCTGGCCAATGTGGTGAGCCGACCCGACTGTCCATGGATCGGGCGTATCAAGGAGGTGCTGAAGCACGACCAAACTACCCAAGCCCTCCTTCGATATGCACAAGAGGGCAAGCGAGGCAGTTCTGGTATGAGGATGATCTCCTCTACACCAACGCACGACGACTCTATGTGCCGCTCCACGGGAAACTTCGGAACGAAATCCTACACGAGTGCCATAACTCTAGATCGGCGGGTCATCTGGGGATCCACCGCACCATGGCGCTCGTCGAAGATCAGTGTTATTAGCCACACATGCGGGACGGAATCAAAGCTTATATGCGAACGTGTCTAGTGTGCCAACAAGATAAGATAGAGCAGCGGTCTCTGGCGGGGCTCCTTGAACCGCTGCCTATCCAGGAACGTCCATGGGAGAGCGTCTCCATGGACTTCACCGTAAATTTACCAAAGTCCGAAGGGTGTCGGACCCTCATGGTTGTGGTGGAACGCCTATCCAAATATGCGACGTTCGTGCCAGCTACAAAAGATTGTCCAACCGAGGAAGCCACCAAGTTGTTCCTCAAACACGTCGTCAAATATTGAGGCGTTCCACGCACGATCATGAGCGATCACAATCCTCGATTCACCGGGCGATTCTGGACCGAGCTCTTCAAGTTGCTGGGGACGGACCTCAACTTCTCCACCAGCATGCATCCCCAAACCGATGGACAGACGGAGCGGGTAAATGCATTGCTGGAAATCTACCTCCGGCACTATGTGAGCAATATGCAGGTGAATTGGGTGCGACTGATTAACGTGGCCTAATTCTCCTACAACTTATAGCGGAGTGAGTCCACGAACCAAAGCCCATTCGAGATCGTGACCAGGCAGCAACCGCTTATGCCAAGCGCAATTGCCACCGGCTACCAAGGAAGTAGCCCATTCGCGTACAAGTTCGCTAATGAATGGGCTGAGCACTCGGACTTGGCCTGGTCGTGCCTCAATAGGGCTGCGAAGCGCACCAAGAAGTGGGCCGACAAGAAGCGACGGCATGTGGAATTTCAGGTCAGAGACTCAGTGTTAGCCAAGCTACACCTAGTCCTTCGGTACCGAGACGTGCACAAAGGGTTGATCCGTCGCTATGAAGGTCCTTTTCTGGCGTTACAGCGGATCGGGAAGGTGGCATACAAGCTGGACCTACCGGCCAAGCTCAAATTACATCCGGTGTTCCATGTCAGTATGTTGAAGCCTTACCATACGGACGAGGATGATCCGGATCGAGGTGAGTCACAATGAGCGCCCCTTAGAGCAAGAACCTCGTATGACCGGGATGTTGAATACATCATGGTGGATCGGATCATTCGGAAGAGATATTATGTGCCAAAGAAGGAGTACCTCATTTGGTGGAAGGGCCTTCCCTAGAGTGAAGTAAGCTGGGAACCCTCTGAGGTTTTGTGGCAGTTCAAGAAGCACATCGAAGCCTTCCATGTGATGGATGCGACGAGGGCGTCGCCAGATTAGGTGGGGGAGAATGACACGGCCCACGGACGAAGCATGACCCAAGACCATCCGTGATAGGCCGTGTCAAGCACAAAGGGCCGCCCAAGAGCAGCCCATGACCGACCCACGATCGATCCATGAACGATACGGATAAAGGCCCGTGCACGACCCACGAACGACCCGGGAACATTGTTCAATCGGCCCATGAGCAGCCCGTGATGGTTCAGCTGATCTCGTGTTAGACAGCCCTGCAGACTCGGATCTTGCTTCTGACACACACCCATGGTCTTCCCAAGGGCCTGCCGTGTACAGCCTTCAAGTAGCCTTCAAGTGTTGCTATGTGGCCTTGTAATGATTATACGGATTCAAAATGAACCGTTGGATCAGAGGGACGATCAACAGATGAGATGAGACCCACATTTGTATAAATAGGGATTCCTCCCCCTCATTGTAACTGTTCGTTCACAAGTGAATATACACTCTCTTGCTCCATCCGACTCTTGTGTTCGAGCGTGTGTGCATAAGGCTGACTTGGGATCGATAATCCTAAGGCTGCGCGGTGTCTTGATCGAGCGAAATCGACCGACCCATGACACCTATCTATTGGAATGAGGTAGGTGAAAGAAATTTGACAGGACCCAAACTAATACAAATTACTACAGAGGCTGTCGAGATCATCAGGAAAAGACTTAAGACAACTCAAAGTCAACAAAAAAGCTACGTAGATAAGCATAGAAGACCCTTGGAATTTAACGTAGGAGACCACGTATTTCTTAAGGTATCCCCAATGAAAGGAATATCATGATTTGGAATAAAGGGTAAGTTAAGTCCCAAATTTGTTGGACCCTTTGAGATCCTTGAGAGGATAGGAGATGTAGCTTATCGGCTAGCACTACCTCCTAAGCTAGAAAATTTACATGATGTATTTCATGTGTCGATGCTAAGGAAGTATCAGCCTGACCCTGGACAGATACTCGATCATGAAGCCATCAAAGTGGATGAGAAAGTGAGATACCTGGAAGAGCCGATTCGGGTACTAGATCGAAAGGAACAAGTCCTTTGGACAAAGAAAATTCCACTAGTTAAGATATTGTGGCAACATCACGATATGGAAGAGGCCACATGGGAAAGTGAAAGAGAAATGAGGCAAAGGTATCCTCATCTTTTTAATGATATGTTAGAAATGTCCAATTTCGAGGATGAAATTCTCTAAGGAGGGGAGAATTGTGACATCCAGATTTCTACTAAACCTCGAATATGTGACAGTCCGTGACAGATCGACGGAAGTATCGTCGGACTGCGTCATTGGTACCATTTGCGGACACCGTTTCGTCATCATCATTGGACCGAGAGGTTACGTTTAGTAATGATCCAATCATCGAAAATTACCCTTATGTAACACCAAGATTGAGGCCCGCTTCTACCTGCATTTATACCCTACTAACCAAACCTCCCGTGTACGTTGTTTCGATCATCATGTAGCCACGCAAGTAACCAAATTTCAGCCTATGCACATGTAGAAATTAAAGGTCAGCATTTGGAGAAGTTGGACCAAGCAGCCCCCGAGCCTTCTCCTTATTTGCCGACAATTTGGGTCAACAAATCTTGAAGATTGTTGATCGAAGTGAAGCTGCACGCATGCATGTTTGTGAAGAGTCCATGCAACCAGTCAATTATGGGAAGAAGATGTTGACCGAGCAGCCACATGAGGCTACCACCAGTGGCCAGTACATGGGGAAGATTTGAGCAAATGGAGACACGTCCATTGCATGGGACGTGCGAGCTGTTGAGTGCCCGGCCACGAGTTCCCTCGGTTGTCCTCGCTGCAAGCTGCCACGAAGTAGGCAATGGTTGACTAAGAGAGTCAACTAACAAAGGAACAAAAGGGCTCGGAAACGAGAGCAAGAGAGAGAATGACCGAGCGAAACCAGGCAGAGAGAGAGTGAGAGAGAGTGAGAGGGAAGGAAGGAGACCGTCCCCTTCGCCCGTGCACGTGCGCAGCCGACACCGACACCGCTCACACTTGCTGTTGCCGAACCGTGTTCGTGACCGCGAGCTTCTCGGTTTCTCGCCGTCGACATCGTTGGATTAAAGGCAAGTGAAAGTCTACTAGCCTATGTAATGCAATGCCATTGTTGTCTGATGTAGTGCAGTTAGATTGAAAATATTTGAGTTTGGTTGTTGGATGCTGAACTCTAGAATGATTGAAGGAGATTGGGATTAGGGGATTGAGGAAATGCTCGGGTTTTCTATGTGTGTTTTTGATTCATTTGAATTTAATCGAAAATAGACTTTGGTGACTATGAAACCTTGAAAAATTTGGCCGTAGATTGATTTGGAAAAACCTTTCGATTTGTATGAGAAACTCTATTTACCATGGCACCAACCTCAAATATTTTAAGAAAATGTGCGGTGCTTTCAAATTTTGAATTTCATATCAATTTTTCTAAACCATTGAAAATCGGGCTGAATTTCAAACTTACTATACGAGTTTTCAAATTTACTTAATGTTTTGATAAATGATTTGTCGTAAGCCAAGGGTGTGGATATTACTCTAGGAGTACTTTTGATAGATTTTGAAAATGCTGAAGGGTGAGTTGTGAACATGGAATTTCAAAAGGAATCCAAACGATTTCAGATGTTGACGTTTTGAAAATATTTTTGGCATTGAAATGATTTGGTTGCTATACCATGGCTAAGATGTTATCGATGCCATCGGACCCTCGGGTCAACGATGCCTCGGAAGTTCGGTTGCCCATAGGATCGTAGTGCCGATGCCTTTGGATGCCTAGGGATCGGTGAGCCCCAGAGGTTCCCTGAGAGTGTTGGGATGCCCGGATGTATGACGATACGTATTCCGAAGGGTAGGGGCAACCATTGTCATGGTTAGCTCTGGAGATTCCTCATGATGCCAGGTGAGGTGCGAGATGCCTAGGGGTGAGACATGAGATGCTCCGGATGCCCGGTGTCTGAAATATGAACCGGAGGCTTTCGTGATGCTAGGTTGGGTGCAAATGCCCGGAGGGACGCAAACGCTGGTCCTCTGGGAGAAAAATCTTTTGAGTTTTAAAAACTGATTGTTCTGCTAAGTTGCACCTGATTATGAGACAAAATTGTGTGGCACGGTATGGGACGTGTCATAACAGTTTGGCCTTATAATCGGGACCCATGTGATTGAAATGATGTGTTTTGGTTTTGAAACTGCATTTGCTATTACTTTGAAAAGTACTATTGATTTGATGCATACCTTTTCCTTTGGTTTTATGATTTGTGAATTTTGCATGGAATCTGATGATGATGGTTCAACATAGCATAGTTTAGTAGATCTTTTGCTGCTGGGTGGTTGTACGCACCCATTTGTGAGGACTAACATTTCAGACTAAGCACGATGCCTTTGCTGCCCGCACCTCCCGATACGTTCTATGGAGTCTTGATCGACTTACACTGGGAGCGATCGGAGTATCAGGACCTTGAGGTGCGAGGATTGACGTTTATACGGGTGAGTGTAATTATGATGTTTGATACTGGTCTCCCCATCAGCCCTGTACTCTAGGAGTATGTCGATGTATTCGTCTGTCGAGATGGACGAATGCTGGGGCAGCTGCCGCTGCCACCGTCACCAACAAACAGACCAGGTGGCTGGGTGTGACCGTGAGATGGGGTTAGCAAAGGAAGAAATTTTTGGACGCCGACACTGAACGATAGACTTTATGTATATAAATGTTGGAAATCTCGGGTATCTTTTGAAGTATAGCCGAATATAGAAAACTATGGCATTTTGGTGTACCGACAAAACAATGTCCAGCTAGTTTTTGGTAAATAAAAGTGTCCGGCTATTACCTATGAACGTGTTTAGTTGGTGTGCATCGTTTCTGAATATAGGAAAGGGAGTTGTTGGATATGCTTCTGCCATATTTTACGCGGGGACCAATGGAAAATATATAGACCCCCAGAACTCATGGACCTATCGAAATCCTATGGTATCAGAGTAACAGACTTTCAAGTTAAGAGAAAGGTAGTGATGTGTGGCAACCCTAACGGATTGGGGGCCGTCGGGGGGTGCCACATAAAGTACCCCATCAATACAGATCGTGGTACCGTCATGAGTGGAATGGATAAGGAGAAGGTCCCATACCGAAATTTGAGGTCCCTATGTCGATGGTGGAGGTTGCTTTTAGAAATGGCACAGCAAACCCTCTTGGTGGTTCAGTGGTGGACCCGAGTTTATTGGATGCAGGGTCCCTGGAGTATTAAGTTGAAGACTCGAGTGCTTAGAAGATTTGTAACCCTCCTAACCCTTTTTGTAGACCTTGTATATATCAGCTAATATTGTATATGACTTAGCCTGTTATGTATATAAGTGTGTTGTGATTTTGGAAAATTTGTGGCCTTGCTTTTCTATCCCATCTTTCTGTTGTTTGGAGATTTATTTATTCGCTTTCACATCCGCATTAAAATGAATGGCTTGGCGATGCGTCCTGGGACGTCACTATTTAATCGACCACCGAGGGATGGGCACGCCCTTGGAGGATCGAGGCTTGACATCCCCATTTAAGTGGTATCAGAGCAGGTTGATAGTTTGAGTGATAAGGTGCGATAAGTTTATGAGATAGTTAGTAGGAAAGGCCTTTATTTCATGTCGGTGCATGTCTGTGATAGTTTTTTAGTAGAATTGTTTGTTTGTGTGGATCGCTCAACTTATAATACTGGGTGGAATTGGAAGGCAGGTTTCTATAGAAAACTTGCAAAATGAGTGATCAAGAGCAGAGGACTCCTAGGAAGAGGACCATCGGGCTTGTTACTCGGGGTAGGACGTCGACGAGGGTCAGTACCCGAGAAGGTCGTGGTCGAGCGCCAGCTCATGGTAGCCCCTAATGATCCAAGGTTTGCTGGGATCATGCAAGAGCTCGAGATGCTGGGAAATAGGATGGATCAGTAAGCTTAGATTCAAGTTACCAGTGCCGCCGCTTCAGCCGCCGCTACCACAGCTGTCGCTAATGCCGCCGCGGATGATGCTGCTGCTGCTGCTGCAACTGTCGCGCACCTGCTGAGGTTCCACCAGGGAATGTGGTCGCTGGAAGACTGATGCGTAAGCTGGTGGAACAGTTTCTAAAGCTGAACCCACTGAAGTTCACTAAGGCAGGAGACCCCGAAGCTGCAACTTTATGGATCCAAGGCTTGGAGAAGGCCTTTGCACTGTTGATGTGCATCGAGACGGAGAAGGTAGTCCTTGCAACCTACCAGTTGCAGGGAATTACGAGTACTTGGTGGAGAGCCACCCTAGGAAAAGTATTCCCTGAAGGTGTTGTCTCGGAGTGGAACACCTTTGTTGAAGTCTTCAACAACAAGTACTTCTTTAACAGTGCCAGAGAACTAAAGATGGCAGAATTTCAGCGCCTTCGCCAAGGTACGATGGCTGTAGATCAGTATGAAGCGAAGTTCGCTAAACTGTCGCACTACGCCCCCGAACTGGTCGAGAATCCGATAAACCAAGCTAGAAGGTTTAGAGATGGGCTCAAACCAGAAGTGAGAAGCCCGCTAGTGCCATTGAATCTGAAGAACTACAATGACCTTTATGAATGAGCCCAATTGATAGAGAGAGATCAAAACAAACGAGCCGCCTTGTTTAGATCGAGGTTTGTTTCGAATAGAGACAGAATTCGGTTTGAGAAGAAGCCCATGACTGGAGGAAGATTTCAGGTTCCACCCATTAGGAAGGGTGGAGTTAGTAAGTCAGTGCCAAGTTAGAATAGCGTGTGTCGCTTCTGTGGAAGGCGACATGGTTTACCCCTCGATGGATGGGTGCGTGTTTCAAGTGTGGTTAACAGGGTTATATAGCCAGAGATTGTCCCAGAAGACCAAGGGGACAATAGAAGTTACTGCCGTTGCCACCGATGGGTCAGATAAGGGGCGTAGCGCTGCAATTTGTACCACAGGGTAGACAGAATAGACCGCCAGCTCAAGGGACAGTGTACGCCATCATAAGAGGTCAAGCAGAGGACGCGCCTGATGTAATTACAGGTATGGTTTTGCTTAACAACCATGCTGCCTATGCTTTATTCGACCCTAGAGCGACTCATTCATTTATTGCTGAGCAATATGTTAAGCTGATAGGATTAAGTCCTAAATTGCTGGAGTCAGTGGTTGGTATATCTATACCACTAAAGAATAAGGTGTTAGCTGCATTGGGTTGTACTAGTTGGAAGTTAGTGATTGGTGAGCGAGAGGGGAAGATAGACTTGTTAGTCCTAGCCATGTATGACTTTGATTTGATAATTGGCATGGACTGTCTTACCAAGCAATGAGCTAAGATGGACTGCTATCGTAAAGTGATTCAGTTTGACCCGTTAGAGGGTGAAAGTTTTGAGTTTATTAGGAATCGAGGAGGACCCTCAATTACCTTGATCTCGTCGCTTGAGGCAACCCATTTGTTAAACGGGGGTTGTCAAGGTTACCTGGCAACTATCGTGATACGGCAGTTGAGGAGTTGAAGATCAAAGATATCTTAGTGGTGCAAGAATTTCTAGAGGTATTCCCGAAGGAATTGCCAGGCTTACCGCCAGAGAGAGAGAGATCGAGTGTGTGATTGAGTTAGCACCCGGGACAAAGCCAATCTTTAAGGCTCCTTACCGGATGTTGTTGTCTGAGTTGAAAGAACTGAAGATGCAGATGTAAGAATTGTTGGACAAGGGATTTATACGTCCCAGTACATCATCTTAGGGAGCACCAATTCTGTTTGTGAAGAAGAAAGAAGGTTCGTTGCGCTTGTGCATCGACTATCGTCAATGTAATCAGGTGACGATCAAGGATAAGTATCCACTGCCGAGAATCGATGACTTGGTTGACCATTTACAAGGAGTGTCAATATTTTCAAAGATCGACTTGAGAACAGGATATCATCAGTTGAGGATCAGGAAGGAAGACATTCCAAAGTCAGCGTTTCGTACTCGATATGGTCATTATGAATTCACTATAATGCCGTTCGATTTGACGAACGCCCCAGCTGCTTTTATGGATTTGATGAACCGAGTGTTTAAAGAGTACCTGGATTAGTTCGTGATCTTGTTCATTAATGATATTCTGGTGTATTCGAGAAGTGTTGAGGAGCACAAGAGTCATCTGAGAATGATACTGTAGACTCTAAGGATTCACGAGCTGTATGCCAAGTTTAGTAAGTGCGAGTTTTGGTTGACTCTTGTTATATTCCTAGGTCACGAGATTTTAGGCGAAGGAATTTCCATGGACCCAACCAAGATTGAAGCAATGATCAACTGGCCAAGACCGACTACAGTGATAGAGATCAGAAGTTTTTTGGGTTTAGTAGGCTACTACAGAAGGTTCGTGGAGGGATTTTCAGCTTTGGCGTCGCCGTTGACTCGACTACTGAAGAATGAAGAGAAATTCGTGTAGACAGACAAGTGCGAGCGTAGTTTCCAAGAGTTTAAGTAGAAGCTAACTACCGCACCTGTGTTGACCATTCCATCTAGTCCTGGAAAATATGATATAGTGATGCGTCATTCAGAGGACTGGGTTGCATGCTGATGCAACATGGTAGGGTTGTTGCATACGCCTCCCGCCAGTTAAGGCCTCACGAGTTGAATTACCCGACGCATAACTTAGAACTCGCAGCAATCATTTTCGCCTTGAAGATTTGGAGACATTATTCATGTGGAGAAAGATTCCAGATCTTCACTGACCATCAAAATCTCAAGTATTTATTCTTTCAAAAGGAGTTGAATATGAGACAACGTTGTTGGATGGAACTTCTGAAGGACTATGATTGTAATATTCTATATCACCCTAGGAAGGCGAATAAGGTCGCAGATGCTTTGAGTCGGAAGTCTTCAATCGCACAGATGATAGTTAAGGAATGGGTTTTACTCAAGAGAGCTCGAGATTCGGTGTTCAAATTTGAGATAGGCCACCTTTCAAATCTTATGGCCACCCTCAAAATTGAGCTGGATGTTCAGATTAGAATCAAGATACTTCAATCGATAGAGCCAGATGTTCAAAAGATTCTACAAGAGGATACCGACCAAAAGGAATGATGACTTTCAGATTTCTAAAGATGGAACACTGAGGTTCCGAGGACGATTGTGTGTATCTGACGATGTTGAGCTTAGAGAGGAGATCTTATTAGAAGCTTATCGTAGCAGTTACAGCATTCATCCTGGCAGTACGAAGATATATCAGAATCTGCGTCAACACTACTGGTGGTCTGGTATGAAGGCAGACATCGCCAAGCATGTCACCAAGTGTCTAACGTGTCAGCAAGTGAAGGCACAACATTGTGAGCCGGGAGGACTTTTGCAACCTCTCGAGATCCCAGAGTGGAAATGGGAGCACATCACGATGGACTTTGTGACAGGCTTACTGAGGAGTCAAAGGGGTAATTATTCCATTTGGGTAGTGGTCGACAGATTGACAAAGTCAGCTCATTTCATCGCAGTACGAAAGGACCTTGATTTGGATAGGCACGTAGAGTTGTACGTGCATCAGATTGTTCAACTGCATGGAGTGCCAGTGACGAGAACTTCAGACCGAGACCCGAGGTTCACAGCTACTTTTTGGAAGAGTTTGCAGGCTACTTTAGGAACAAAGCTGCAGTGTAGTACGGCATATCATCCGTATATGGATGACCAGTCTGAGAAGACAATCCAAACCCCCAAAGACATGCTGCGAGCTTGCGTGCTGGACTTCAAGGGAAGTTGCAAGGAGCAACTTCATCTTGTCGAGTTTGCCTACAACAACAACTATCAGCAGAGCATTCAGATGGCTCCTTTCGAAGCGTTGTATGGCAAAGCGTGCAGAACGCCAGTGTATTGGGATGAAGTCGGGGAAAGAAAGATCACAAGCCTAGAGTTGGTTCAGCAGTCAATGGATGCAGTTGCAATAATCAGAGGTAGATTAAAGACCGCTCAAAACTATCAGAAAAGTTATGCAGATAAGCACCGGAGACCATTGGAATTCCAAGTTGGTGATCACGTTTTTCTGAAGGTGTCACCAATGAAGGGCACTTTGTGCTTTGGCAAGAATAGAAAACTGAGTTCGAGGTACGTAGGTCCCTTTGTGATTCTCGAGAGAATTGAGATCCTAGTATATCGTCTTGCATTACCACCGAGATTGGTACAAGTGCATGATGTCTTTCACGTGTCAATGTTGATGAGGTATAAGTCTGACCTGACCCACGTGCTTAATTTTGAGGAATTGGACGTGGATGACAGTGTCGTACGTGGAAAGCCCAGTTCAGATTGTGGATCGGAAAGAACAAATTCTGCTTACCAAGATGATCCCGTTGGTCAAAGTGGTCTGGCAACACCACGGCACTGAAGAAGAAACTTGGGAAGGTGAGGACGACTGTACCCCCACCTTTTTGTTTAAAGATTGTAATGATTTAAATTTTGAGGACAAAATTTTTATAAGAGAGGAAGGGTTGTGACATTATGGAATTTTAGTCTTGTTTTCGATTAAATAAATCGGGCCTTTCATCGACGCGTCTATAGTTCTATTCTCTGAGCCAATCACTCATGAGATAACTAGACTATCTGGAAAAGTTATTAAGGGATTTTAATGTAATAGAGTCGACTACTCGACTAGGAATCGACTACTTGACCATGCTCATTTGCAGAGATCATTATGACATAGTTAAAAATCGATTAGAGATTAGAGATAGGTCGGGTTGACAAAGATGTGTAGCTAAACGTGGGTGATTCCAGCAAATTGCAAAATTCTCGTCGATCGGTACTATACTGATTTTTCTGTCGTTTTGGTACCTTGTGTTCTTATTTGAAGCCTCGAGATTTTCATAACAATCGAGGGTCACCAATGTGTCGAAGATGTACATTGTGACTCGAAATAATTCCATCACGGGTTAATTGCACCAAAAATTTGTAAAAGCTACCCGGTAAGCTAGGTCACGCTAAAATTGCGCTAGAGTGAATTAACCGCGAATTTAAATCCGATTTCAGAAATTAAAAGTTCTGTCATGTCACGAGTCATTTTAGGAACATGGACTCATCCTCCGAAGATTTTTTTGCAAACTGAGATTTTTGGCGAAAAGTCAAATTAGGGCCGTGTTTGACTGGAAAATTCAGGGGGCTGTTTTTTATCGCATAATTGGGATGCAAGTTGCTTCCATTGGCGAGAAAAAATGTTAATTTGATCAAGGACTCGATGGTGGAATTTATAAGGACCGAATTGAATTAATTCAAAGGGGAATTGAAGTAGTTTTGGGGGAAATTTGTGAAATTCGTAGCCCCCCATGCCCCTCAACTTTTGGACCATCTCCAAGGCTTCATAAGTAAGCTTGTTAGTCTACTTTTGGCTAAGGAAGCCAGTCCATCCATGGTGGGGCCTCTTCAAAGAGACAAGATGGTAGAAGTGAAGCATGGAGCTACCCTCAAGGCTTTTGATTGTCCCCTTCTTCTCCTTTCGGTCGACCTCTCCATTTCTAGACTAGTGGAGCTCCCAAAATTTGCAAGAAAACCGAGCATCAGCCCCCTGCCTTCCGAAGCCGCCATTTGCCTGCCGGAGTCGCGCTTGCATGCCCGCGAGTCACTGGTTACCCGTCATGCCCAGCTGCTCGTCCGTGCGTCCCTGGCCATCATTCACTCCTGCTTGCCATCCAACAAGTCGCCTGCGCCAGCGTAGAGGTCACCAGAGCTTAGCTCGCCACCGTCCAACAATCACCTGGACCCGTAACAGCTCTGCTGCCCGTCCTTGCCTGTTTTAACCTTAACCAGCCACCGGTTCCTCCTTTCTCGGCCAAAAACAGAAGCTGAAGACCAGCAAAGGTCTTGAAGCTTCGAGGCCGGTCTCCAAGCCCTTCCCGACCTCACTTGGTGCTCCCGCTTTGGAGTTTGTGGCCCGCCTTCACGTCCCCATCGTAGTGAACTCACCAGCTCGCAAATCTAGTAAGTTTACTCATTAATCTCCGCTTAGTGAGTTAATGATGCTTAAGGATTGATTAGTTTAGGCTAATTAAGTATTAGGTGGTTAGTTAGAACAGATTAGCAAATTAATTATTCATTTATGCATGTTAGGTGGTAAGAGTAGCATAATTAGAGACTAGATAAGCTGTAGTATTTATCTAGGTTGGTTCGGAAATTTTTCGGGCTTGTTTCGGTATTTAATTAGGCTTTTCCAGCCTAAGTTGCATTTATTGGTATTTATTAATTAATTTTGGTAATTCCGAAAATTAGACCGGGATAGCTGGTGACCCGAATTTTGTGTTGATCACAATGGTATGCATGGTTTATTTAATTGAGTGCTAAATTGTGTAAATTGTGTGTTGATTGAAATTTTGGGTATTTATCCTAAAATTTATTAATTTTAGTATTTAATTAGAAAATTACCGGGCATTGGTTTACAACACCAAAAATGTTCTTATCGACTATATAATTAGTGGGATTTTACAATATAAAGATATTATATTTTTGGCTGAGGTCTACTGTGTACTCACACGATTATTTTACCTGGTATTATGAAAACGGTGAAGTTGTCAGTGGATGAGTATATTATATATAAATCAGCTTCGGTGAGCATAAATCAACTTCGATGAGCTATACTATCTATCTATATCAGCTTCAGTGAGCTATACTGTCTATCGTTATCAGCTTAGGTGAGTAGTGATCGTTTCAAGGAAACAACTTGATAGATAGTATTGGATGATGGATAGTAGTGATTTGGGTTGAATGATTTGATTTGAGTTGAAATGATTGGTTGAGTGGTTGAATAGTACTGATTTACAGGAAGGAACTGAGGCAAAGGTAAGTCCTCTATCTCGTGCGTGACTAGATAGCTGTTGGGCATATTTCCTTCCTAGTCGGGACTTAGGGGGTGAACTTGCTGAGACATCGTCTTACCCCGTTGTGGGATAACATTTACAGGTCCTTAGATGGCTGTACCTCCTGAGTGTTTTGGCCAGCCGAAGAAGGTCACCGAGTAGGTATCTTATATTCCGCTCCATGGGAACCCAAGGGGATGGGTCTATGAGCTTAGAAGGTCCATTGTCTGGGTTGATGAGGGTCTACCCCATAAGGTACCCCATCAATACAGATTGTGGTACCGTCGTGAGTGGAATGGACAAAGAGAAGGTCCCATACTGGAATCTGAGGTCCCTATGTCGGTGCTGGAGGTTGCTTTTGGAAAAGGCACGGCAGACCCTCCTTGTGGTTCAGTGGTGGACCCGAGTCTGTCGGATGTAAGGTCGCTGGAGTATTCAATTGAAGACTCGAATGCTTAGAGGATTTGTAACCCCCCCAACCCTTTTTGCAGACCTTGTATATGTCGGCTAATATTGTATATGACTTAGTCTGTTATGTATATAAGTGTGTTGTGGCTTTGGAAAATTTGTAGCCCTACTTTTCTATCCCATCTTTCTGTTGTTTGGGGTTTTATTTATTCGCTTCCGCATGCACATAAAAATGAATGGATCGGCGATGCGTCCTGGGACGTCGCTATTTAATTGACCACCGAGGGATGGGCACACGCTTGGAGGATCGGGGCGTGACACAGGTGGTTCGTCTGACCTTAGAGCATAATCAAGATCCATGCACCCCAATTGAAGAAGAACTGATTCTCTCCATTCTTTATAGCTATTTCCATTAAGCTTGGGAACAATTATATCAAAACTAATCATAGGCGGTAAGATTGCATCATAATCAAAGAAAACTTATGTATCAACATATTTGAGGCAAATAGACTAAAATCATATTTTACCAATGTAAAACATGTTATAAAATATGAATCACATAACATCAAAAACTGCCTGTGGGCTAAGTTTCTAATTTAAATTGATTCATAATTACTTCATGATGAAACTATCAAATTATATTCCCTTCCTTAATCCCTGTGGGTAAATTAAGAAAGATAAAATAATATTTCATCATAATTAATCACATTAATATATTGAAAATTCCTGTGGGATAAAATTCATAATATTAATGTGACTAATCACAATTATTATCCTTAACTGTATGTGATCCAAAGGCTTTTAATGTACATAATTTAATATAATTAAAGATGCTATGGCTAATCTTTAATTAATTAAATATATACGGATCACTAGACATTTAATTTTATGAGAAATATTCATAAAATTGCACGTAAGGGTAAAATAGTCAAATCACGTGCAAAAGGGGTAAAACAAGAATTTTACACACAAAGGGAAAAATCGTAATTTTACGCAGGCAAGGAGGGGCAAAATCGGAATTTTATGCGTCCAGGGTAGAACCGTAATTTTCTTTAAAAGCGGAGGGGCAAAATTGAGAAACCACAGGCGCAGGTGCGTGCGACGCACGCCCCCAAGGCTTCCTTTCGGGCTTTTTCTTCCGCCACGATCAGCTCCGTTCCGCCGCCTGGGTCTCCTCCCACAGCCCATGTCCAACCAAATTGATTGATGGGTGTTGACACCTAAATTTTTATCCAAAAATCATTTCCAAAAATGAGAACTTGTTTTTCCAAAAAAATATTTCATGTCAAATTCTTGCATATAAATTATCTCGGTGCTTTTTTTTTTTTTTTTTAAATGGAAGATGTTTTTCCTAAAAAAATTTAAAAAATTAAAAAGAAAAAGAAATAAAAAAAAAAAGAGCAAGTTGGGGCCAATGATCTAAATGTGACTAGCCAAGCCCAGGAGGTCAGATTGGAATTCAAATGGCAAGTTGGGGCCAAAATGCAATATCCAAAAGTTGAGGGACCAATTCGCAAATTTTGCAAAATTTGCGCCAGAGCCCTTAAATCATTGTCTCGGCCCCCAATTGAGTTAAAATTGAACTTGGGTCAGGTATAATTAATCGAATCGGGCAAAAAGGACCAAATTGCATTGAATTGGGCATTCTCGGGCAAGAAAATGGCCAATTTTGAGGGACTCCCTTGCAAAATTCGGTGGAGACAATTGCGAAAAATTATCAAGATCTTAAAGTACCATACATGAGCTTTCTAATTGATCAAAAACCGCAGCCAAATTGATGGATTAAAGCACCCAAACCAGTTACCAAAACCCAGCGCACGGTTAAGTCTTAATTCGGAGCTACTAAGTAGGCATATTGGTGGCTCCACCATATCCCACTCAGCCGCCCATTTAGCTTGATCTTTGCATGTGATGGAAGACCATTATTTTTACTACAAGTGGACAAACATTGGTCAATGATAAGCTGCTGAAGGCACGGGAAAATCGCACTAAATCCGCACACTCAACATCTGCAAAATTTGAAAATTCTGGCTAAGTCAGAAAATGGGTGAACTGCTCAGTTGGTAGGCTTGGCAGGAGGGCAAAAAGCCGACCAACAGATTGATGAATTCAAGGGATAAGATCTAAGAAGCATGCTCTTTTGAGGGACGAAAGAGAGGAGACGAGAAGGAGAGGGGAGAGCTCACGGTCATCCTCCAAAAACACCTTCAAAAGCAACTCAAGAAAGAGAACCCAAAAATTCCAGATCGACCTTCAGAGAGAAAAGTGAATTTTTCACAAACTTGCAGCTCAAATTAGCCAAAACCTTTAACTAGAGAGTGAAACTTCACTCAAAGATATTTCCATCCATAGGTCGCACGTCTCAAATGGAGGTCGAGAAGGTCTCCTAAATCCCCCCGAAAAGCACTCTCCTGGAGGGCCAATAAAGTCAGAAAATTTTTCTAAGTGTTGAGCCCGGTTGGTCACGAGTGAGGAAAAACGAGCGTTTTTGAGAAAATTGATAGACAAATGAGAAAAAGCTTGACTTTCAACCCAAACTAGAATACATATATTTTGGTTTGGCGTTAAGTTTTCCAACAAAAGAGATCCTGAGGTCTTATTTTAGAGGTCAACAAAAACCTTCGTTGTCAGTTTTTGTTTCTGCAGATCTCATTTCAAGTTTGAAGGAGCCAACTTCCACGTGCCTCCCGAGGATAATTTCTTGGTTTCCTAGGCCAAGAACCACTTGAAAAAGAAACTAAGAAGCAAGGTAAGTATCCTAGATGTATTTTCGTTTGATTTTGAACTTATTTTAAAATTGAAAAATCAAGAGGAAAACCAACCCGGAAAATTGATTTCTGAGAAGTGTTTGAAGCCTCTTCAAGAGCCATACATGTTTGACTTGCTACTCTCCTTTGCATGTATTTTCTGTCTTCATGAGCTTCATAAATGTTGTATGGGAGTACAAATGATGCTGAGGTCAGCTTGGTTTGGTCTCTAAATCCCCGTGTGAACTATGAGATCATTTAAAACTTTGGCCAAAAACCAATCCAATCCACATTGAGACATGGTTGGCCAGCATAGATCATGCATGTATGCTTCTTGGGGAGTTCGTTTTGATGCGTCTGGTTGATCGTTTTCAGTGATGTTTGTTGCATTTGAAAGTAAATGTTACCTATTTTCATCCGAATGGAGTAATATTTCATATAGATGTTGCATGTGATGGTTGTCAGGGCTTCAATCTGGGCATTTGACATGGCTGTTTGACTTGGGTTCAACACAAGATTTGCAAAACGGCTCCAACCCGCATATTGGAGGCCGTTTTCAGTTTGGTTCTTGCGTATTCTAGGCTGTGATTTTTAGCTAAACCTATTCTTTGCATGTAATAATATATCCTTGATACTTTGCTTTTGCATGAGATTGCTTATGGGTCGAGATTGAAGGCCACGAACATGGCCCGAGGAAGCCATTTTGAGGTGATTTGATGCAAGCCAAGTATTCGATAAAATGTTGGAACCAAGCTTCGATTTTGAAAGGGTCGATTTAAGCTCGATTATTGTGATATTCATGTGCTGTGTCATTCAATGTTATCATATATTAGTTTAGGGAATTATTATTATTATTTAAAATAAAAAATCCAAAAAATCCAAAAAATCCAAAATTTTCAAAAAAATATAAAAGTGATAGATGGTATCAAATTAAGGCAAAATGACATCTATGAAATTTTATAAATTTTATAAGGTCATTTTTCCTAATTTAATGCTATTTTGATATTTTATAATCATTTTTGTAAATAATCTATTTTTGGTAGATTAAAATTATTTAGAGTAGTTTCATGCATTTAGAGTAATATCATGCACATTTAAATTCCCATTTTGCTCATGAGGGTCCTGTCCCGAGGCGTGATAACAAGGCCATGTAATATTATTTACTCGACTTTTATCGGGTTTTCCTTTTCCGCATTTATTTTCAAGTCATTTCAATTTCTTGGACGTTTACTTACACACCGCTTTTCATTAATTTGAGAGTAAATTTATCTTCTAAATTATGTTAGGATTAGTCTAGATATTAAGGAAAAAAAAACTAAAAAAATAATATTTGCATGGACGCTTAGAGGTTTTATAAGAATTATAATTGGTAATTAAGATTGTGTGGCCATTTGGATAAACAACCTTTCAAGTTAGTAGTACCACAAGGGCGATAATAGAAACATTGGTGTAAACAAGTCCCCGTTCCTAGATATCTTTAGTTCCGTAGGAATTGAGACAACATTCCCGTGTCTCGATTGGTTTCTAGCCGACCCAAATAGGCTAGTGGCGACTCCTATAAATATTTAGGCTGTTAAGAATTGAAATACAAAATCCAACGTCACGCGAGGTATGGGCTTGGGAGAGCCTAATCCAGGGCCATCGGTCCACCTCTTTAGGTAAATACCCCTAAACCTCTTCTTTCTTTTCCCCTGGACGGAAAAAAAAAGGTCGCGACAATAGGTTTCGAAGAGAACGTCAGGACGAATGAATAATTTCAAGAATTGGCAAAAAAGACCAACGTATTGACCGGAATTAAGCCTAAAACGATCTGCCCTAAAAACTCTAACAACCAAAATTTCACCGCTCGATTAACCTTCGACGATCAGTAATATGCTGAAAAATTTAAGGGTTTTCCTTCCTAATGGCGGTGTGATCATGCAGATCCATTATCGCATGGTGGGTGGCTTGAATTTGGTCGCAATTTTAAATTCCGATCCAAGCCATATAGAAATCCGAATTTACCCACACATAATTCAATGAAAATAAATAAAATTCTAAAAATTTCATCAAGGCAGAGATTGTAAACATGCTCTGATACCAACTGTTAAATTAAATATAAACTAAAACCTAAAGATCCCGATTTATCAATCACAAATAAATTCATACAGAATTCGGGATCAATTTGCGGAAACGTAAAGATCAACATACTTTCCTTCCGAATGGCTATCGCGACCAAATTTCTGGGTGCACCACCTAAAGTTTGGCTAATAGACTACTAAGTCTAACTTAGCTCGGGCTCTTCCAAGCTCATACCAATTCGCAACTTAGGTTATGATAGGTCGATTTGACACCTAAGTAAAATAATGAGAGAATTATTTTACTCCTACGACACAGAGACTTTGGGTACAGGGACTTGCTTCCACTATATTTCTCTAATGCCCTTTCGATACCACTTCTTTGTATTTTCAAAAATGTTTTTACAAGCAGTTTGGATTAATCTTAAATCTATTTCCCTAACATGTGAGGTTATCATGCGGATGCGCAAACCACCAATTTAACACCCAAGAAAGTGAGGAATAAATTACGGAACTTACCATGTAGCAATGAAAGCTTCTGCAATGTTAGATCAGAATTCACATCAATAGTACTAAATATGATTTATAATTAATACACAATCACTCAATCTTTTTCAAGATTTTCTTTTATTTAAATGAAGCCCAGAAATTATGTGCAATGCAATGCAATAATGCACAAAATGACACACAACATGCAACCTAACATGCAAACTATATGTCACGCGACATATATTAAATGACCTAATCCTAATGACGGGCAATTTCAACTAAATGGATCTGGCAACAATTTCATCAAATGACATGCATTTCATGAACCTAATTCTATATGACGTGCACATGATTTTTTTTAATAAGCCAATCTATCATAATATGCAATGACGTGCAAAGAATGTCCTAATTCTAATTTTTTCTTTTTCTTTTATGGAATTCGAAATTAAAATTGCAAAATAATTAAACGTGCAATTTATTTTTTTTAAAAGAAAAATAACATCCTAAATGTATGCATCTTTTTTTATTTTTTTTATTTTAAAAATTTGAAATAAAATTTCTATTCTAAATATGCAAGATAACCCTAAGACGAGGAATATTCTAAAACGAACCTAATCTATCTTAGATTTTTTATTATATTTTTTTACGAAAACAAAATCGACTCAAATGACACGACATCACATCCAACAAGATAAGATTGATATTCAAAAATTGACGAACCATATCTCGCGCATGAGATCGGGTTGGTCAATTTTAAATAAACTGCGAATCGAATCTCGAGCGTGAGATCAGATTGGCGATTTTTCAGGCGATTGCGAGTCGGATTTCGGGCGAGAAATCGGACTATCAATCGTATGCACGTTGTGACGGCTATTCGAGATTATGATAACATCATTCGAGAGTTCAATCAAGAATGCAATAATTCAAGCAAGGCAACGAAATATGTGAATCTTGACTAAGATAAAATTAATACCTTGTTCAAACACTTGCTTGTCAAAATTGGATAGACTCGACACGGTGAAGAGGTGGTGAGGACTCTCGGTTACGACTAGCTCGTGGTGGGATTGACCAGTGTGGCGGCGGCTGGGATCATGCAAAGCGAGGCCGAGTGCTAAGGTTACCGGCGGAAATCGTCAGAGAACCTGCGGGAAAATCAACAAAAGTCCACTAGGCGTGGCTCATGGCGGGCTAGAGATATACCAAGACTTGCTAATGGATGACTCGATTAACTGCCTCGTGGTAATAAGCGGACATTTGTCAGAGCCTCCACAGAGAATTGCTGACGTTAGTGTGGTGCGGTGGCGCAAGGAACAGCCGCAACTTCTTGAAGGAAAACCCGCCCTACGATCCCAAAGAAAATTTTCTTGGGTCTTCTTGCTTTGACCAATAACAAGCTTTGCTGACTCCTCAGCTTTTTTGACCGTGGACTTCAAGGCAGTGAGAGGCGCGGCTTGGACGGTTAATGATACTTAGCCAGGCGCGTCATGGACAGATACGGTTGCGGTGAGGCTCGGCTCAGTGGCTTCATGTATCATGGGTGATGGCTTGGCCTTGGGGACGTCGCTAGGGGTGGCAACAACTGCAGGCTTGATGGCGAGACCTCGGACGTGACTGAAAAACCTCCAAGAAAGTGAAGCAAAACTGGCAGTGCAAGGGCTACGAGCGCTGGGATCACCGGAAACCTGGAAATAAGAAACAAACGACTGGACGGCGACTTGATTTGGGACTGAGGCTTGTCGGGTTAATTGATCTCGCTTGACTTTCTTTCCGGATGGTGTGCTTTCTTTAATGCTTGACTCCTCTCCACGTTTCCTCCTTTGACATTTTCTAGTGCATCCTCTTCAATGTGCAGAATATGTGTCGCCTTTTTCATTCTCCTCCCTCTCTCTCTCTCTATAAAAGCATCCGTATTAACCTAGAGAAACAAAAGACCTCCCAAGATGTAACGGCCCGAGAGTGTGACGGCCCGAGCGGCGGTGCGCGGGGAGGAGGGATGGCGGTGCGTTCGCGCCTCGGTCCCCGGACGTGCGCAAGGAAGGGGTCCTCTCCCTCTTGTCCCACATCGCTTAGGGGGGGAGTCCGGGGCCGTTTATAATGGCTTGGGCCCCTTAATATGTGTGACGCGTTTTAAAGCCGTGAGGACTTAGTGTCCAAAGCGGACAATATCACACAGTGGGCGTGTGACGGCCCGAGCGGCGGTGCGCGGGGAGGAGGGATGGCGGTGCGTCCGCGCCTCGGTCCCCGGACGTGCGCAAGGAAGGGATCCTCTCCCTCTTGTCCCACATCGCTTAGGGGGAGTCCCGGGGCCGTTTATAATGGCTTGGGCCCCTTAATATGTGTGACGCGTTTTAAAGCCGTGAGGACTTAGTGTCCAAAGCGGACAATATCACACAGTGGGCCCGGGTCGTTACAAGTGGTATCAGAGCCGACTCCCGACAGCGTGTGGGGCCACAGCGAGGACGCTGTTCTGCTAGGGGGGAGAGTGTGATGGCCCGAGCGGCGGTGCGCGGGGAGGAGGGATGGCGGTGCGTCCGCGCCTCGGTCCCCGGACGTGCGCAAGGAAGGGATCCTCTCCCTCTTGTCCCACATCGCTTAGGGGGAGTCCGGGGCCGTTTATAATGGCTTGGGCCCCTTAATATGTGTGACGCGTTTTAAAGCCGTGAGGACTTAGTGTCCAAAGCGGACAATATCACACAGTGGGTCCGGGTCGTTACACAAGATTTATCCTCTCACTATTCTCTGTAGCCCTCCCTTCTCTTTTGCGTAGAACGTGTGTTCTCTATGTTGCGGCCGTGACTCCCCTTTATCTCTATTGCACTTTTCTCGATGAGGCAATGTATGTCAATATGCGTGGCTGTCGTTTTGAAAGAACATAGAAGGAATTGACAGCAAAAGCTATCTGTCTTTTTTCAGAAACTGATAAATGTTCAAAATACATACTAAAACTTAACCATAAACCCACGTTGCCCACTAACAGCTTGCTTGGTCCACAAAACCAGCAACAAACTAAGAGAACAGCTAAAAACGTGCAGCTAACTGCTCGTACAAGATAGGATTAACCAAGTAAAACAACAATTAACCAACTCCTAGAAAACAGGACATCAAAAAATTGACTAAACAAAAGAGATAAAAAAAACAGAACGTGCAGTCTTGATACATCAACACTCTCCTCCTGGATCAAGTACTGCACACTCCTAGCTTTGCCCTGAGAAGTTCAAATCGACCAACATGAAATGACTTCGTGAATATATCTACAATCTGGTTTTCTGAACTACAGTACACTAGCTTCACCTCTTCAGCCTTTTGCACTTCTCTCAAGAAGTAAAACTTGACCTTGAAATGCTTTGTTTTTCCATGAAATACTGGATTTTGTGAAATGGCCATAGTAGCTTGATTATCCACAAACACTTCTATGTCTTCTTCTTGCTGCATATGCAGATCATCCATCAGCTTCTTCAACCATAATGCTTGATTCACAGCTGAAGTAGCTGCAATGAACTCAGCTTTTGCAGTTGATTGAGCCACTATTTCCTGCTTCTTTGAACACCAGGAAAAACATGCCGACCCAAATGTAAAGCAATAACCTGAAGTGCTCCTCATATCATCCACTGATCCTGCCCAATCACTGTCAAAATACCCTCGCAACTTAAACTCCTCAACTCTACAAAACTTAATCCCATATGAAAGAGTACCTTTTAAGTACCTCAATACCCTCTTTGCAGCTACCATATGCAACTCACTTGCACAATTGAGAAATCTAGATAAGACACTTACAGGAAACATGATGTCTGGCCTAGTTGCAGTGAGATACATAAGACAGCCAATCAAACTTCTATAAACTCTTTCATCTGCAAGTTCCGATCCATCATTCTTTTGGAGCTTTTCCTTATGACCCATTGGAGTACTCACACTCTTGCACTCCTCCATGTTAAATCTCCTTACGATCTCCTTCAAATACTTCTTTTGATAGATAAAAACTTCATTCTGAGTCTGCCTAACCTCCATTCCTAGAAAATATGACATCTCACCAAGATCTGTCATTTCGAACATCTTCATCATCTCTTGCTTAAATGCAGTAATATGAGCACTATTACTCCCTGTCACCAGCATATCATCCACATAAAGAGACACCACCACTAAGTCAGATACTAACTTTTTGACATATAAAGTGGATTCACCGAGGCTTTTCTTGAAACCTAGGCCCAGCAAGTGCTCATCCATCTTACTGTACCATGCTCTGGGAGCTTGCCTCAAGCCATAGAGAGCCTTTCTCAGCAAATAAACTTTCTCCTCTTGGCCTGGTGTGACATAGCCTTCTAGCTGCTCAACACAAATCTCCTCCTGCAACACTCCATTCAAAATGCAGATTTCACATCTAACTGATATACCTTCCATCCTTGTTGAGCTGCCAAAGCAAGAATCATTCTAATTGTGTCAAGTCTTGCCATGGGAGCAAAAGTTTCTAAGAAATCAACTCCCCAAACCTGTGCATATCCCTTCACCACCAACCTAGCCTTATGCTTATTCACTGAGCCATCAGGATTATATTTGGTCCTGAAAACCCATTTTACTCCAATCACCTTCCTGTCTTTAGGCCTCTCCACTAGCTCCCATGTCTGGTTCCTTTCTATCATAGCCAACTCTTCATTCATTGCATTCATCCACCTCTGATCGCTTTTAGCTTCCTCATAACCTGTAGGTTCTAAAACAGCCACACTGCACCTTTGATATATATTAGTCAAAGATCTGGTACCTCCAACTGGAACATCATCCACTAGCTCGTCAGGTTTCAATGAGACCTCTTTGTGCTTGCCTTGCGGCTCATTTGTCCAATCCCATTTCTCATCTTCTAAGAACTGAACATCCCAACTAGTGATCAGCTTCCCTGTCTATGGTTGATAGATCCTGTAAGCTTTTGACACTAAACTGTAGCCAACAAAGATCCCAGCTTCAGCTTTCTCTCCCAACTTGTTTCTCTTAACTTGTGGAATATGAGAAAAACACAAACAGCCAAACACCTTCAAATTTCTTAGAATTGGCTTGACATCATACCAAGCTTCAAAGGGTGTCTTCATCTCCAATACCCTCGTAGGTAGTCTATTCAGCAGAAAAACTGATGCGTTTGTTGCTTTTGCCCAAAACTCTTTTGGTAGATTCTTCTCATACAGCAGACACCTAGTCATCTCCATAATGGTTCTATTCTTCCTCTCACTAACTCCATTTTGCTGTGGAGAGTAAGGAGCAGTAAGCTGATGCTCAATTCCAGCCTCTTCACAGAAAGAGTTAAACCTCTGTGAAGTATATTCTATTCCATTATCGGATCTAATGACCTGAATCTTGTAGCCACTTTGGTTCTCAACCCATTTCTTAAACTTCATAAATACCTCTGCAACTTCTGACTTTTGCTTCATAAAGTAAATCCAGCACATTCTAGTATAATCATCAATGAAAATAATGAAATACCTGCTGCCATTTAGTGAAGGAGTCATTTGTGGACCACATAGATCTGTATGAATCAGCTGCAGCTTCTCTGTAGCTCTCCAAGTGGATTCCTTGAAGGGAAGTCTTGTCCGTTTGCCCAATAAACAAGCTTTGCACCTTGTGATCTGCTCCTCCAAGCTTGGTAACCCAGTTGCCATTTCATTCCTTTGCATGAACAGCACGCCTTTGTGATGAAAGTGCCCGAACCTCTTGTGCCACATTTCTGAATCATTAGCCTGACACTTGAATGCCATCTGCTCCTTCTCGGGAGGATTCAAAGAAAAACTCTTCGTTGCATCTTTATCTGGAATAGCTCCTGACCACTGGAGTCAAAGATCAAACACTTCTCCTCTTCAAATATCACCTTAAATCCCTTTTCTACCAACTGCCCCACACTCAGCAACTTCTTATCAATTTTAGGCACATACATCACATCAGAAACCAGCTTAGTTCCAGCACAACTCTCCATTGGTACAGTCCCTTTACCTTTCACGTCTAAGTACTCCCCATTCCCAATCCTCACTCTTGACTTCAACGACTTGTCAAGGTTTATAAACAGCGTTTCATCACTTGTCATGTGGTTTGTGCAACCACTATCAACAAGCCAGCCGTCACATGGAGTACTAGAGGAGAAACAAGAGGCAACAAATAGTTGATCTACCTCTTGCTGGACTGCAACATGTACCTTACCCTGCTGCTGATCTTTCTTCTCTTTGCAGAACTTCTCAATGTGTCCAAGCTTGTGACACTTTCTGCACCTTACATCTGGCCTTTTCCAACACCTAAAGTGTGGATGATTCTTTTTTCCACAGTGCTAACATGAGGAATATCTTCTCCATTTGTTCTTGGAGTTGCCCGCGCTGTTCTCTCCTGCAGCAGCTTCTGAACCACTACTGCCATTTCCTTTCTTCCCTTTCCACTTCTTGACTTTTCCTCCTACATTCTGCTGTTCTTTGGCCAGTAAAGCTCCTTCTATACTTCCTTCCAGCCTCATTAACCTCCTCTGCTCTTGTGCTTGCAGAGCACTTAGCAGTTCTGCCAACTTAATCTGAGACAAATCCTTAGTATTCTCCAAAGAGGCAATGGTTGCCTCAAACCTTTCGGGCAAGGAGACAAGAATCTTCTGCACTAGCCTATTATCAGAGAGGTCAGTGCCTAGAACTCTTGCCTGATTTGCAATGCTTATCAACTTATCAGAATACTCCTTAATTGTCTCAGATTCCTTCATCTGCAGTCTCTCGAATTCTGTGATTAGGTTTAGGCCCTTCATGCTTCTGATCCTCTCATCTCCTTGGTACTCAGCTTTGAGGAAGTCCCAAATAGCTTTGGCTGATTCACAAGCCATAATTCTGCTAAAAATGGCAGGTGAGACAGCAACATATAAACAAGACTTTGCCTTTGCTTTCTTTGTTGTCCTCTCCTTGTGAAGCTTGATTTGATTGACGATTGGATTGTCAGGAAGGGGAGCAACTTCATAATCTTGTTCCACAGCTTCCCAAAAATCACAACCCTCTAGATAGGCTCACATTCTCACTGCCCAGGCTTGATAATTTTCTCCATCAAACGCTGGCGGAGCCATTGCTGAAAAATTACTCGATCCTGCCTCCATCTTGCTTTTAACTTCTATGGATGCAGACACACCTCTCAATCAATCTCACAAGTCACTCACAGCCCCTTAAGATCAAGAAGGCTCTGATAGCAATGTTGTTTTGAAAGAACAGAGAAGGAGTTGACAGCAAAAGCTATCTGTCTTTTTTCAGAAACTAATAAATGTTCAAAATACATAGTAAAACTTAACCATAAACCCACGTTGCCCACTAACAGCTTGCTTGGTCCACAAAACCAGCAACAAACTAAGAGAACAACTAAAAACGTGCAGCTAACTGCTCCTACAAGATAAGATTGACCAAGTAAAACAACAATTAACCAACTCCTAGAAAATAGGACATCAAAAAATTCACTAAACAAAAGAAATAAAAAAAACAGAACGTGCAGTCTTGATACATCAACAGTGGCCGTCTCAATCTTCACGTGTGGAGGGTACTGCAGAGAAGAAAGCCAAGTGTTGAAGATTGACTGCACCAATTTATTTGCCGATGGAGGGGATTCGTCGTCGTTGTGGATCCTAGTCAGATCAGCCCTCATCAATGCAATGGACAACAGGAGCAGCGATGTCCATGGGTGGTGGACTGCAACATCGTCAAGGTCGGCATCGATCTAACACGGGCAAACCAGAACAACTTGTCCTTCGGAAACTACGGCTCGTCACGAGGCTACTGGTGGTATCAATGGGCTTGGTGAACCTGGCTTTTCATATGGGACTCCTCAATCGGCAGTAGGTGGTGTTGCGATTCTGTACAGAAGCTCCCCCTCACGAATTTTCCCTCAATTCAGTGTATGGCCATGTCTACAATTGTGTGCGCCCCCCTTTTTGTCTATCGTGAGCTTGCTTTTATAGCGTCCAACTCTGCTCTTCAAAACAGGAAATATGAATATACCAAAGAAAGCCACCTATCGACTTCCTTCTTTTGTGAGGTTTTATTCTTTTTTCTTTCCCTTGTATGCATTGCGGATCCTTGTGTCCTCATTGAAGAATATTTTTTTAAACATTTCTTCCCATCAGCTAATCCTTTCTTGCCTTGTTTCTAATGCCTTTGTCCGCAAGTTTACATTCACACGATCAACAAGAAATCATTTTTCCCATTAGATCGTCCATTGATTTTATTATTTTTTTAATAACTCACCAAAGATTGATCGAACATTGCCAAACTTCCTTGATTGTAATCGAATTTTTCCAGATTCCGAATCTCACAAAACTGAGCTCGCATCATCTCCTCGAAAATATTGAAAAATCCAATGTCAAATCTCTATAACGGGCTCGGGCTAATTTGCTCACTTCGTGGGCATAGTCCAATTTCATTAAGTTCGAAGTCATCCATTTAAGTTCATCCGTCGCCGATCCCATGCAAATGCAATAAAAATAAAAATGCTCCTAAAACTATATGCTATGCAATTAATTAATAAACTAATAATAATTAATTTTTTTAGGGGTTAAAATTAATCCCTAATTTTTTAATACGATAAATGACTAAACGGGTCGTCAAAATTTAGGTGTCAACAGTTGCCCTTCTTTGAAGGTAAGCTTGTAGAGGTTGCCTTCAAAGACATATTGAGACCTAAATTTTGACCATACGCATGCATTAAATGATTTTTTTTTGTTGGAAAATGAATTCCATTTTTGAATGCAATATGTATGATGCATGGAAATGCAAATGATAAATGAACCTACCTGGAATAACTTACCTTCAGAAAGGATAGAGTAATTCGAGAGAGTTGGCGTTACACGTCCAAGACCCGTACCTTTTTATGGTCGCCCAGAATAGCAACAAAGCTTTGCAAGGAGATTGCTTTCCTAGGACCCGTACCTTTCTACGGTCGCCTAGTATGGCAGTATTTGGTTGTGCCTAGGATCCGTATCTTTCTACGGTCGCTTAAACGGGGATTCGCCTTCCAGGACCCGTACCATTCTACGGTCGCCTGAATGGAGAAATAAATGTTGTCTAGGACCCGTACCATTCTACGGTCGCCTAAACGGGGATTCATTTTCCAAGACCTGTACCAATCTACGGTCGCCTAAATGGGGAAATAGGTGTTGTCTAGGACTTGTACCATTCTACGGTCGCCTAAACAGGGATTCATTTTCCAGGACCCGTACCATTCTACGGTCGCCTGAATAGAGAAATAGCTGTTGTCTAGGACCCGTACCATTCTACGGTCGCCTGAATAGAGAAATAGCTGTTGTCTAGGACCCGTACCATTCTACGGTCGCCTAAACGGTGATTCATTTTTCACGACCCGTACCATTCTACGGTCACCTAAACTGAGGTTCATTTTCCAAGACCCGTACCATTCTACGGTTGCCTGAATGGGGAAATAGGTGTTGTCTAGGACCCGTACGATTCTACGGTCGCCTAAACTGAGGTTTTGCTTGACTAAGACCTAAACCTTTCTTCGGTCTTCCCAGCGTTGCAACATAGATCATCCGACCAAGACCCGAATGTTAGTTAAGATAAACTTTGGGCTACGGAAGCACACCGATTTGACAGGGGGACTCACGCCATGTCGATGAAAAGGACTCTAGGCTATGAAAGCATGCCAGGTCGATAAAAGAATACGGGCTACATAAGCACGCCGGTTCGATAAAATGGACTATGTGCTATGAAAGCATGCCAGATCAATATAAATAGACACCGGGCTACGAAAGCACGCCGGGTCGATAAAGAGGGACTCTAGGCTACAAAAGCACACCAGGTCAGTATAATGGGATAGCTTGACCGAGTCAAGTGTCGATGCACTTGAGAGAGAATACATGCACAATGACAAGTATATGAGCAAAGATATACTTACCTGGTGATATCTTCGATTCATGGGGATATGTCTTCTAAAATTTAGATATCTTGTGGAGGTCTCTCACCTCCTGGTAGAAATAAATTTTGGAACATCAAGGATGCACCTTGAATGTTCGTGATCATCTCCTAATATCATGAGGCATTCTGAAAGGAATCTGAATGTTATGAGCTTTTATGTCTTTGAGAAAACATTACTTGTCAGACATGATTTAGAGCAAAAATACATTTACCAAAGAAATAAGCAATTAAGGCTATTCTGGAATGCACACTTCAAAATCCATTGAAGTTATTATCAATTCAATCGAGGTTCATGCATAATGACCTTTGCATTACCCAAATTTTCACTGGAGAGAATTATTGTTCAAGACAATGTTCACTCATTACATGGATTTCCTAAAAATACTAAATGAGAGACTTTCGGTTAGAAAGGACTTTCATTCATTCTCATTGAAAATGGCTATTTTTAGGAGAATCATTCAATCCCACCATATCGACAGGGGTCTGAGTATTCTCGCAAGTAGTACGACCTTACCAATCCGAGGGGTCTTTAACAGGGACCGTAATGTGGGCTTGGTCAATGGCTTAACAAACGGACTCTTTGAGTCAAGGCCATTGAAAGAACAACTCCGCAATCAATTTCGGGTTTACAAGTCAAGAACCCTGCAAAATGAGAAAGAGATAATCCTACTCGCACTTCTTTGAGCGATGCTTATAAACATATGAACTCCCATGTTAATTCAAGTGCCCTAATCTAAAGAGACTTTGTAAGGGACGTAACATAGGTTGGGTTCATGGGTTGAGAAACGAAAGGATCATTAGACTCAAAATATGTGTAAAGGGTGAAAGTTGATGATCATCTTGGCATTGCCACCAATTTTCCTTTCACCAGGGATTGTCATTATAAATGCACTATTGATGTTGACTCTTTGAGTAATGCTTCATTGGGATACAATTTTTGCAACTGATAGTCATCTATTTGACATTTCTATGGGCGTTGGCCTTACTTTTACCAAGCACCCTGCTTTTTTTGCCCCTAGTTTTCATGCATTTTTTCTTCACTTCTTTTTTCTGGGCATTGGTCTTGCTTTTACCAGGCACACTGCTTTTTCATGCCCCTTGGTTCTATTTTGATTTCAATTCTCGCGCACAATGCAAGCGTCAAGCAATTACACTTTGAATAACACTCGAACTTTCAAGGGTCTTCATCTGCCTTTTGCCTTGTCTCAATGCGGGGGATGATCACCAAATAGGTTTAAAGAAATGAAATTGCAAGCTCAAGTGGGTTATGCAAAGGATATAAGTGTATAGGATAGTGAAAGAAATGCTCTTCGTCATCCTAAGACACTTAAATTACCACATGAATTCAATGTAATAGCATGACCAGAAGATTGATGCAAGTGAAAGCAAGAAAATTTCAATCCATTTTCTTCACCTTATGGTGCTGTCTTACCCTCCAATTTGCCCCGATGTGGGGTGGTTCTTGACAGGGGTAATTTGAAAAGAATTTTCATAAGTGTATGAAGCTTCAAAGGGGTTAAGCAATGGATCACCTATAATGTTTAGGATAGAGAAATGAATTGCCCCTCATCATTTTTGTTATCGTACCTTTTCACGAGAGAACTCATTACGTTGCGAATATGGAACTTCCTATACTCATCTCACAATTGTATAAATAAGGGGATGTGTATAGGATAGGGCTTGCCTTTTATCATCCTGATACGTCTCATTCAGCATTCTTAAGTATTGATGTCACTTAATTGAGTTGTCTATCTTGACAAATCTCCACATGAACTTGGTGAGCTAAATCAATATGAAAATTCTCTTTTCAAAAGAGTCCGGCAACTTTAAGCACAAACAATTCATCGCACTCAAAACATGGTTTTAAGCATTCATTTAGGGGATTGCTCCACAAAGGGATTGCCTCAACAATGGATGTCCTTGGATTGTCTCTATCAATCAAAAGTGAAGATCCGTTTTTGCCCCTACACAAGAGAACGTGCATGAATAGGATACTATGCAACATCAAAATAAATTCAAATTGCACATCCATTTTGGCTCAAATCGAGATTTTATCCCAGTCGAGTCACTACCAAAATCTGCCATGCCCCCAATCTGTCATCTAATGCGTCCTTTTCAGATGCTTTCTCATAAGGGCAAGAAAGTAATGCTCTGAAACATGAAGTAAATGAGTCAGAAAATTAAACAGGGCTAACCTAATGCATGCTTTTGGAAATGGCTTGAAATATGATTTTTTTATTCTCCTTTTTTTGGGATTTTTTTTTTATGATGAAGTATGAAGAAGCCCAGTCCTCAAATTTTCTTCATGGATGATATTTTCTTTTCATTGTTAGATATTGTCACCGGACTAGTTTGGTATACCCTATCATGTCCTCAAAACAAAACTTGTAATTTTATTGATATTCATCAATCGAATTACATTTATTAGAATGAAAAATGTGATGTTCAAGCACGGAAGAGATTGAAACTAATCCCTAAAAAGCGATAAAAATTCCCACACATGGGAAGGTGCATGCCCCTAATTAAATGAGGAAATCGAACTACTTAGGACCATGAATCATGTGTACTTGAATTCTTCACCCTCTTTGATCTTGTGATGCGAACCCTTTAGGTCAGATATTCTTTGTGACAGCCCGAAATTTCGGAAAAAGAAATTATCAAATGAAAAATCGGAGATTGGAAGAAAAAGAAAAAAAAGTGATGACGATATTAATATTATTCTTTTTCTTCTCTCTCTCTCCTCTTCCTTCCCTCCTTCACGTTTCCCCCTCCTTCCTACGCAATTTCCACCCCCTCACTTACGGTAACTTCTTCTTCTCTCTTTCTTCTTTATCTCCCTCTCTCACCCACTTTTCCACCCCCTCACCTACACCAACCCTTCTGCTGCAAATTTCCCTGCAACTTCCCCTCCATTACTTTATTCTTTCTCTCTTCTTCCTCCCTTTTTCTCCTCTTGACGACATCACCTCCCCTCTTCTTTTCTTTTTCTCCCCCCTCACGCATTCTCCATTTCTACCGTAGCACCCCCATCCTTCTTTCACCTCCATTTATTTGCTTTCATTTTCTACAGCTTCATCATCCACTCGGCTCACCATCATCCTCACCGTTGCACGCCATCCGCTCAAGCCGAGCGCCCTTGGCTTTGAGCTCAACTTCAACGGACCATCGCCGTTCGAGTTGCGAGCCTTGTGATTTCGTCGCCGTCACGCCGCCGGCACAGGAAGTGCATGGTTCTAGCATAGGTGAGTTGTTTTCCTAAATCTGGATTAGGGGTTGTGTACCTCTATTTAGGAATTCATCCAAGTAAGAAAGGTGTAGATGATATTACATATGGTTGGGTATTAGTTAGAAATGTTAGATTAGCCATAGAAAGGCTTAGTTGTGGTTTAAAGGACAAGATAAGAACCGTAGAGGATGATTCGGCCAAAGACAGGGGCTGCTTCTTGAAACTGTTTTCTGGACGTGCACGATTTACTATTTTTCTAGACTGATATGTATTGTGATTTTGAAGAATTTCCTTCTTAATAAATGTTTTACACATCCTAAATAATAACATTTATTTTTATCAGAATTTTTAGAATTTAAAAAGATGACGATTTTCATGACGTCATCCTTGAAACAGTAACTCGGACAGTTCTATAAACCGTGACCTGTTATGATTCCGAGGGCTGTTACTGACCTTTAGAGGTCGAATTTCCAAATTGTTTCTTCACAAAAGTTGTTTTTTACATCTTCTAGTTTAACATACTCAAATTTCAGATCAAACGGATATGTATTGGATCTTGAACCAAATTGATTTCGGAAAATAGACGTTCTGGAAACGGACCCAGTTTCTGGTGCTGGATTGAACGATTTACTGGGCCGAATCTAGAAGGATCTGGGTTTAGTTGTCTCATGAAAAATGTTTTTTTATGTGTTCTTTACAACATATTAAAATTTGGGAATTTTCTGAGCTCTATTGGTTAGGTTTCTGGATTGAAACTTGGAGACGCGCGAGTAGCTCGGTTTCTGCCAATTACAACCGATTTTAGTTAAATGATGGTTCTTGATGCTTTGCTTTCTTTAATTAGTGTTTTTAATGACTTGTTGACTTAATTTATTAGTTAATTAATTCTGGAATTTCACTGTTCATGACGCACTGTTCACGAGTTACTGTTCACGAGGTACTGTTCACGCGACACTGTTCACGGAAACTGTTCACGTGTACTGTTCACCTGAGAATGAAAAGTGGTCTAATTTCATGTGTATTGATTTTATGAAATGAATGGATGTGTAAATGCATGGGCATCCGCATGAATTGGGTGATGTTTTGTGCAATAGTATGGTGATTTGAAACTGTTGGTATTTAATTAGAAAATACCGGGTGTCAAGTTTTGGACGCCGAAAGTGTTTTTAAATACTATATCAAACCGTGGGATTTTAAAAGAGACGACACAAATTTTCTGTTTCAATCAGACCGTGTCCCTACACACGATTATTTTATCATGCATTTCTAATATGAAGAAAATAGGCCGGGATCATCATTTTAATTGAGGTATTTGAGTGCAATGCACGGTGTCCTGGGCCGAAATTGAATGAATGCATGAATGATATGAGATGCCGTCGCACGCCTTTGGGGCCAGACGATGCTCCTTCGGGAATGCCCCACGTCAACGGATGCCGGTCACAGTGGAGGCTGGACCAATGCTCCTATATGGAATGCCGTCTAGATGTAGACGTTGCCGCGCTCGACGGTGCGAGGCGATGCCCGGTTATGCCGGACGACTGTTATTTGTGGGGTTGGTCATAACCAATGAACAGAAATTGTGAAATGCATGAATGAACGAAGATTGAGGAACCTAATTAAGAGATGGAACTGTATGGTGCGGTATGGGACGTACCATCACAGTTTAGTCTACTAATTGGGGGCTCGTATGATTGTATTAATATGTACATTCCTGAGCATTCATTTGTGAGAATCATGGCATCTTTGGTTCTGGTCATGCATGAGTTGAGCACACTGTTTATGGCATGCACGCATGAACCGATAACGCATTTCACACATGCTTCTGTTGTGCTGAGAACAAAGCCTTGAGGGGTGACCCAATTGGGATGGCGGTTCGTCCACGCCAGTACGGGGCCCAAAAAGGACAACACTGGGCTGGGATGAGGGATGGTGGTGCGTCCACGCCTCTACCCCAGACAATGCGTTCGTGTGGCAATAGCCAGGTGAGATCGCTTGTAACGCGATTCGTATGTGATAATGTGATTGATCGAGCGAGACGATGCCCGGTCATGCCGGAAGATTGTTATCTGTGCATTGAAATCATTTGTGACACATGAATGGGTGAAAGCGAGGGACCTAATTAGGAGACAGAATTATGTGGTGCGGTATAGGACATGCCATAATAGTTTAGTTTGGTAATTGGGGGCCTGTGTAATTATGTCGACATTTATGTCCTTACATATGTACGTTTTAAAGTATTCTGATGATATATGATCTCGATATCTTATGTATGATGTGATTGACACTAACATGCAGAAAAGTACTGGTATTAAGAAAGTGTGAGAAAGGTGATTAGATTGCATGTTGAGTGTACCCTTCTCCTAATCTGGATTTAGGGGATTGACTTGCTGAGATGTGATCTCACCCCTTAGTGGGCTAACATTTTCAGGTCCTTAGTTGGAGGTTGGACAGGCGAGAGACAGAGGTCTACAGGCAATGGAGTATGGATGCCTTAGTAGCTTCTACCAGATAGTGACGGGTCTGCCGTCAAGGTTGGATGATGGGTGACAGTTCACCCTAGAGAGGTCGAGAAGTATGATAGTGTAGTAGCGAACCTTGGTCTTGTAAATGGAAGCTTAGCGCGTAGGTAGCCAAACAGCTTCACTTTTTGTATTAGACCTTGGGGTGTTAAACTGGTCTGTATATAGGCACTACTGTATTGTAGGTGTGGTTTGTGAAAATATTATCCTACGTTTCTATCCCACTGTTATGTTGTATGGAGATTGTTTTATGTTTCCGCATGCGCAAAATAATGAATGGGTCGGCGACATTCCCTGGGACGTCGCAAGGTTATAGATCACAGAGGGTTGTGCACGTGCTCGAGGTTCGGGGCGTGACATTCTTCCATCTAGATATGTCACTAGTCTCTTCATGATGGCATCAAATTCGGCTACCTCAAGAAAATGAGACAGTTCAAAAGGTCTTCTTGGCTCTCTTCTCGAAGTCGCAATTTCTCACTTAAGATAGATCGCAGCACTTTTGCTTGACAAGATAAACTCTTTTTGATCCGTCATTTTAGCTCTCAATCGTGAACAGATGGGTGAGCGGGATCGTTCCATAATCACCTAAATCAAATGAACGGGGAACATGTAAGCATGAGGTGTAAATAGAAAGTCAATCCATGACAATGATATAATCGATTTTTTCCATTTTCTTTTCATTTATTCATGAAAAGTTCGTAAAAGAAAGGTGTTTCCTAAAGAGAGCTAGAAAAATAAGCACCCTAGCGAGATCAAATTTCCTAAACATGAATTGAAAACAAATTCTCCAAAGTTTTTTTTATTTTCCAACTGATTCATTGTATGGCAATTTCCTTAATTCATTTCTAATTAACAAAGGAAATAGATCAAATGACTAACCTAGATTGTCATGGACAGACTAAAATCATGACAAAATAAATTGCATGGTATAGGGATAGAAGACTTACTTCACCAAGAAAAATCAATGGCAATCACATAGACATGCGCTTGGTAAGTGGCTTGATTTCTAGTCTATAAGGCTTAACAAGGTGGAGCCACAAGGATGATCAGACTAGCCACGGGCATGTGGACTACGTTGGGTCCTCATAACTCCGACTCGATCAATGAGCCGACCCAGGTCGCGGGCATGCAGACCGAGGTGGGTACTCTTGACACCAAAAAAGAAATTTTGGGATCGAGATGGACGACTCGTACCGCAAGCATATGGTTAGAGTGGTATCCATCTCAATACCATCCTATATGATCCTATGCGGCAAAGGTCCAGCGGCAGGTTTGTGTGTAAACCATACATTCCTACACCTCCCTGCAAAACAAAGGTCAGCAAACACTTCCCCTTATACCTCCCATCCTGCAAGAATATTTAACACCTTAAATGTTAAGGACGTACCTAGGATCCTCGCTGCGAAACAAAAATATTTTTTGAAAATAGAAAAAAAAAAAATCGGCCTAAGTCCACTAAGAGCTTTAACTCAATTCCCCAGCGGAGTCGCCAAGCTATCGCGACCAAATTTTTGGGTGCACCACCTAAAGTTTGGCTAATGGACTACTAAGTCTAACTTAGCTCGGGTTCTTCCAAGCCCATACCGATTCGCAACTTAGATTCAAGTTTTTAACATGCAAGTAGACTTTATCTAAGAGTCGCCACTAATCAATTTATCATAGGTCGATTAGACAGCTAAGAAAAATAATAGGAGAATTATTTTACTCCTACGAACCAGAGACTTTGGGTACGGGGACTTGGTTACACTAGACTTCTCTAATGCCCTTTCGGTACCATTTCTTTTTATTTTTAAAAATGTTTTTGCAAGCAGTTTGGCTTAATTTTAAATCTATTTCCCTAATATGTGAGGTGATCATGCAGGTACGCAAACCACCAATTTAACACCCAAGAAAGCGATGAATAAATTACAGAACTTATCTTGTAGCAATGAAAACTTCTGCAATGTTAGATCAGAATTCACATCAATAGTACTAAATCTGATTTCTAATTAACACGCAATCACTCAATCTTTTTTCAAGATTTTCTTTTATTTCAATGAAGCCTAGAAATTATGTGCAATGCAATGCAATAACGTACAAAATGACATGCAACATGCAACCTAACATACAAAATATATGTCACGCGACATTTATTAAATGACCTAATCCTAATGACGGGCAATTTCTAACTAAATGGATCTGGCAAGAATTTCATCAAATGACATGCATTTCATGAACCTAATTCTATATGACGTGCACATGATTTTTTTTAATAAGCATGCAATCTATCCTAATTCTAATTTTTTTTCTTTAACTAAATGGATCTGGCAATAATTTCATCAAATGACATGCATTTCATGAACCTAATTCTATATGACGTGAACATGATTTTTTTTTAATAAGCATGCAATCTATCCTAATTCTATTTTTTTCTTTTTCTTTTATGGAATTCGAAATTAAAATTTCAAAATAATTAAACGTGCAATTTATTTTTTTTAAATAACATCCTAAATGCATGCATCTTTTTTATTTTTTTATTTTAAAAATTTGAAATAAAATTCCTATTCTAAATATGCAAGATAACCTTAAGACGAGGCATATTCTAAAACGAACCTAATCTATCTCAGATTTTTTTATTATATATTTTTTTACGAAAACAAAATCGACTCAAATGACACGACAGCACATCCAACAAGATAAGATTGATATTAAAAAATTGATGAACCATATCTCGCGCATGAGATCCGGTTGGTCAATTTTAAATAAACCGTGAATCGAATCTGGAGCGTGAGATCAGATCGGCGATTTTTCAGGCGATTGCGAGTTGGATTTCGGGCGTGAAATCGGACTGCACGTTGTGACGGCTATCTGAGATTATGATAACATCATTCGAGAGTTCAATCAAGAATGCAATAATTCAATCAAGGCAACGAAATATGTGAATCTTGACTAAGATAAAATTATTACCTTGTTCAAACACTTGCTTGTCAAAATTGGACAGACTCGACACGGTGAAGAGGTGGTGAGGACTCTCGGTTATGACTAGCTTGTGGTGGGATTGACCAGTGCGGCGGCGGCTGGGATCATGCAAAGCGAGGCCGAGTGCTGAGGTTACCGACGGAAATCACCAGAGAAACTGGGGGAAAATCAACAAAAGTCCACTAGGCGTGGCTCATGGTGGGCTAGAGATATACCAAGACTTGCCAATGGATGACTCGATTAACTGCCTCGTGGTAATAAGTGGACATTGGTCAGAGCCTCCACAGAGAATTGCTGACGTTAGTGCGGTGCGCGGTGGCGCAAGGAACAGCCGCAACTTCTTGAAGGAAAACCCGCCCTATGATCCCAAAGAAAATTTTCTTTGGTCTTCTTGCTTTGACCAATAACAAGCTTTGCTGACTCCTCAGCTTTTTTGACCGTGGACTTCAAGGCAGTGAGAGGTGCGGCTTGGACGGTTAATGATACTCGGCCAGGCGCGTCACCGACAGATACGGTTGCGGTGAGGCTCGGCTCAGTGGCTTCATGGATCATGGGTGATGGCTTGGCCTTGGGGACGTCGCTAAGGGTGGCAACAACTGTAGGCTTGATGGTGAGACCTCGGACGTGACTGAAAAACCTACAAGAAAGGAGTTTAGGACACCTGGAGTGCCATAACTTGGCACGGAGGGACACTTAAGTGCCATAACTTTGAAAAGGTACACTTAAGTGCCAATATCGGAGAAAAATGGAACACTTAAGTGCCAATCCGGCCAAAAACTGGCCAAAATGCAGACGTGGCATTTTCCGGCGACATGCTTAACCGACGTGGCAATTTAGTAAAAAAACAAAGCACAAATGGAGGAGGAAAACAACGTCTCCCCATCCACTGTGCCTTTGGCCAAACTAAACGACGTCGTTTTTCCTTAGTGCTAAACGATGTCGTTTAGCTTATTTGGATTTTAACTGTTCGTCCATCGGTCGACACCAGATCCGACGTCCTCTCCATCGCCGTTCGCAACTCGCCGTTCGTAGGTCGCCATTCGCAGGTCATCGCTCGCCGTCGTCGCTCGTCGTCGCTCATCGTCGTCGCTCGCCGTTGTCGAATTGCTCAGGTTTTTTCTCTTCTTCCTCTCCCCTGTGGTGAAGTTAGGGCTCCGACTCATTTATTAGGGCTCGGACTTGAAATTTGGGGGTCGGCTGGGAAAGCTTAGGCTTGGATGGTATTGATGTGAGATTTATGGCTCAAATGTGGTGCTAGAACCCTATTGGGGGTTCGGATTGACAGTTTAGGATCGGCCTCGAAATGTAGGGCTCGGTGTAAGGCTCGGCGAGGGGAAATTAGGGCTCGGTGTAGGGCTCGACGTCGCCCCATCCACTGTGATGTGTGATTTAGGGCTCTGATGTTGAATTGTGATGTGCGAAAGTAATTTGTAGTGGTTGGATGTGAAATGTGCGATGGTGATTGGTGATTGTTAGGGTTCGGAGTATTGGACCTTGGACATGTCCGAATCGAATCTCTTGTTGTCGTGGGGATGGGGACTTCGGGTATTTTTTTAATAAATTGCATTGTTGAAATTGGTGTCATGAGGACCCATGCTTATCGAGGGATCTCTCCATATTTTAAAGGAATGCGACGACATAATCAAAGTAGTTGTCGGGTCCCCATCTCTATTTGTCCTGAGGCCTCTTTTCAAGCTGCAGCTGTCGTCTGACCTATGCATCTTCCCTCTTTCTTCTTTTCTTTAATAAAGAGTGTAGGGACCTCCACATGCAATTGTCTGTTGTCCTTTGTGAATGTGGTCCCAAAAGTTAATTGTATATTTTTCCTCTTTCGTTGCAGAAATGGCTCATGATAAGGACTATGTCGCTGTCATCGTTTACTACGGTGGGGATTTTGTGATTGGGGAGGATGAGTGGGAGTATGAGGGGGGAATGAGGGTACTATCTTTGTAGATATAAAAAAGGCATCTTATATTAGATTTGTTAGGGATATAGTGACATTTTTGCCTTGTAGAGTACAAAAGTTGCTGTACTATGTTCCTGGGAAAGGCTTGAGAGATGGTTTGAGAGTTTTGGAAGATGATAATGGTTTTAGGGATGTCTTATATCATTATCTTCATGGCGAAGAGGCGAAAGTATTTGTTCAAAACAATAGTAATAGAGATAGCACCTAAGTAGGAGAAGGAGGAGATGGTATTCAAGCTAGTGCGAGGTTAGGGATGAAGCAAGGCATGATGGACGGGACGGGGAGGAGAGGGCGCAGATGCTGTTCACCAGAGCGATGGTGACATAGGTGATGTCACCATCACTGAATTAGATTGGGAAGTAGCTGAATCCAGTGATGGTGATGATGACGATGACGATGAAGGGTTGGCTATTGAAAATTTATTAATCTTAAGTGACGACGACGATGAGGAGCTTACATAGTCAAGGAAAAAACAAAGGGACTTTTTGTCAGATAGATTTGCAACTTTGCAGGTAGCTGATGAAGTTCCAAACAGAGACGAAGGCCCTGCAGATGTTGGTGTTGCTGGCCAGGAGACAAATTATGAAGAAAGCATCGACACCGCTACTTCCTAGGACAAACTTGAAGAAGATCAATGAGTTGTGCCTAGAAGGAAAAGTAAGTTTCCTTCCTATGATCCATCCGTTGCCTCTCCTACTTTGTCAGTAGGTATGAAATTCCATGATGTGATACAATTTAGGGAAGCTATATTGAAGAACTCCATTGCTGCACAAAGAAATATTGATTTCATTAGAAACACTAAGAAATTTGTAAGAGCCAGGTGTTCACAGCAAAATTGTCCATGGAAGATTTACGACGCATTTGTTAAGAGAAGTGGGTCTTTCCAGATTAAAGCCTACCAAGAGGAACACACTTGTTCCATTAATTTTCAAAACAAAAGAGTAACAAGTGCATGGTTATCCAAGCACTTCTTCGATCTGATCAAGCTGATGCCCGAGATGAAAATTACTAACTTTAGGATGCTGGTGAAGGAGTGTGTAGGCATCAATGTATCTAGGACTCAGTGCAAAAGGGCAAAGCAAAAGGTGATAAAGATACTTATTGGTCAGTATGCTAAGGACTATGGGCAGGTGTGGGAGTATGCTTGGGAGTGTAGGCTGCAAAACCCTACAAGTAGAGTGTATATAGAGGTGGTTGAGAGACCACTTCCTAATCATGGGACCAAGTTCGATAAGTTCTATGTGTGCTTTGATGCATGCATACGGGGATTTTTAGCTGGTTGTAGACGGATTATAGGATTGGACGGCTGTTTCTTGAAAGGCTTGTGCAAGGGAGAATTGTTGGCAGCGATTGGAAGAGATGCGAATAACCAAATGTTCCCACTAGCTTAGGCTATTGTAAAGATTGAGAACAAGGACAATTGGTCCTGGTTCTTGAAAAATCTGATGGCTGAGTTGGAGATAACAAACGGGGAAGGGTGGGCATTCATGAGCGACCAACAAAAGGTAATGCTTGCTTTTTGAAAAATTTAGTCAATAGTTTGCTTTGTAATATGAACATGTAATTTGCTCTAGTATTTCTTACTTTGAATTATTGTAGGGATTGGTTCCGGCAGTAGCCGAGTTGTTGGCCCATGCTGAACATCGAATGTGTGCGCGGCACATATACGGAAATTGGGCAAAGACCTACAAAGGGGATAAGCTGCAATTGCAATTTTGGCAATTAGCAAAGAGTGCAAACATGGCTGACTTTAGGATAGCTAAAGAAGGACTGCTTCAGTTGACAAAGGAAGGTTGTGCTACCCTATTTCAACTAGAACCGAAGCATTGGTGCAGGGCATTCTTCAGTGAGGAGTTCAAGTGCGATAACGTCGACAACAACATTTGTGAAGTATTTAATTCAAAGATAATAGATGCCAGATGCAAACCAGTCATCTCAATGCTTGAAGATATACGAGTTGCGATTATGACTCGGCTGCAGAAACAAAGAGATGAGGCTGCAAAGTGGACTAGACAATATGGTCCTAGGATTGCCAAGAAATTGGATGACAACTTGGCTGCAAGTAGGCATTGTCATCCCATTTGGAATGGAGATGACAGATATGAGATAATGAAGGGTGCTGATAAGTATGTTGTCAATCTAGGAAGCATGAAGTGTTCATGTAGAGCATGACAATTAAGTGGAATTCCATGTGCACATGCCATATGTGCCATCCAGTTGAAGGGCGACAATACAGATGATTACATCGATGATTGGTACCATAAATCAAAATACCTTGCTTCCTATCAGTTCATGATGCAGCCAATTAGAAGTAGCAAGTTTTGGGAGCCCACGGATCATGAAGCACCTCAACCTTTGCCACTGAAGAAGAAAATTGGAAGGCCAAAATGAAGACAAAGAATGGAGAAGGGAGAGGTCTCGGGTCAGCAAAGAATGAGCAAGCAGGGTGCAAAGATAACGTGCTCTTATTGTCGCCTAGCAGGCCACAATATTAAAGGTTGTCAATTGAGGAAGCAACAACAACCGTTGAGGCAAGGTGAAGGGCCTAGTGAAGAGACAGTTGGAGAAATGCAAACAGCAGGGCCAAGTGAGTCGACTTGTTCTTCGATCGACAACTAGAACCTTGAGTAAGTCATGAAATTTATTTTATGTTTATGTTGCTTTGTCGTTTATCATAAAAATGTACATAATATCCTATTTGGCCTTGTATGTAATGTGTTTGTTAGGTCACAAGAAGAACCCTAGTAAGTCATGAAACTGAACAGCCTATTCGAAGAAGGCAAGGTAGAAGGCGGCCAGCTGAAGGATTGGCCCAAGCAACATCACGGCCAACTGAAGGATTGGCCCAAGCAGCATCACGGCCAGTTGAGTCGACTGTTCTTCAGCAGCGAAAGAAATACCTAGTGGTATATTCAACCATTTGTATTCAGTTTTTCATTTTCTTTACATTATTATATGTCCCGATGTTATATTTATGGTGTCTTTTGCCTCTTTCTCAGGTTCAAAGAAAGCAAGTTGGAACTCAACTGCCAACTGAAGGGCCATCACAAGAGCCACCTCAAGGGTCACTACAGGGGCCACCAGAAGAATCACTATAAGGGGCACCACAAGTACCACCACCAGTACCACCAGAAGGCCCAACAGAAGGAGGTGTCACTGAAGTTGAAGGGCTACACAGAAGGACAACTAGAAGAAGGCTAGGTGAAGGGGCAGCTACACAAAGGCCATCTAGAAGACGCCCAGCTAAAGAATTGGTCGAAGAAGCCCCGGCTGTAGCTGAAAGGCCCAAGAAAGCAAGAAAAAGAGTCAACAAATCACAAGTTCCTGAAAGTGACGCCCCTATTCAAACAAGAGGGGCACTTGGGAAGAGGTTAAGACAATATGGCTATGGCCTTTATACAGATGAGTGTACTGGAACAGTTATTCTGAATGTAAGTTTTATTGGCTGCATTTAATTTCATTTATGCTGTAGACTTTTGCTAAGAATTTATTGTCTTTTTGTAGCTTGGGAGAAGTTCAGAGGTTCTTATCTCAGGCCCAACTCAAGAATCAACGGCTGCACCAACAAAAAAGAAAACATCAATTGCGCCAACAAGAAAGAAGAGGAAGAACCCAGTTGCAGCTCCTTTTGAATCAATTCGGCCTGAGACATTTGCAGCTCCATCTGAGTCAGTGGATACTGAGAAGGTTGAAGAAGTTGCACGTCCAGTTAGAAAGAGTGCAAGAATTATGAATCAAGTGAAAGGCCCATCGAAAGGAGCACGAACAGGGGGTGTCGTGCATATTGATTGATGAGATGGGACGTGATAGGATTTGTGGAGCTTAGGAGTCAAAACAGTTATGTAAACATTAACGTTATAATAACACTTGCTATGGATGGTTATCTTTTTTTTTTCTTTCTTTAGTTTGTCATTGATGTTGTGAGACTTAATTTCAATATCAATGGAATGATCTTGTGCTACTTGTCAATTTTTGCTGTTTGTCATGGATTCTGCTTTTACTTGCTGCTGCTGCTGTTGGTGTTCTGTGGTGGTAGCTGGAGCGCTGGTGTGGCTGGTGGTGGTGGATGGTGATGCTTGGTGTAAGTGAGTTTGTTGTTGAGGTGCTAATGTGGTGGCTGTGGTGCTGGTGTGGCTGGTGGTGATGCCCAGTGATTATGGGTTTGTGGTGGGGGTTATAGGCTTATGCTGCACCTACACCTGGTGCAAGTGTGCGGTTGCACATCTTACACCATGTGTACTAGTGCAAGCTAGTGCAAGGCTCAGCTTGCACTAGTACCTTGTGCAGCAACACCACCAACATGGTGGTGGCTGGAGCGCCTAGTGCGTAGTGTGGTTAGTGGTAATGGTTGGTGGCGCAGCCGGTGGTGGTGGCTGGCGCAATTTTTAGAGAAAACCCTCAAAAAAATTGGCACTTAACTTGTCATATTCTAAAAAATTGGCACTTAACTGTTCACTTTTAACTACAAGTGACACTTAACTGATCACTTTAATAATAACTTGACACTTAAGTGATCATTTTTTCATCGCGACTAGCACATAAGTGATTACTAAATACAACTTATGGCACTCAGGTAATCGCTCATGTTTGTCTTGTGTATATGTTGGTTTGCATCAAAATAGAGAAGATGATGGTAATTTAACTTATGGCAACTCCATATGACAGCACAAACAACAACAAAACCACAATGATCTTGTGGAACAACAGAAATTCTTCGCATCTTTCAAAAAGAAAAAAGCCTACATTTAATCCAAAACAACACCATTTTTAACTATGGCAGTCAGAGAAACTTTTTCTCATTTTCAAGTGCTTTACATTTCATCATAAAGTACAATAGATAACAAAACAACACCATAATAAACGCTTGGTAACACTTTCGTTCAATTTTCATCATTGAAACTTCATTCTTGAAAGGTTTAGTTGAAGATGCTTGAGCTTGTATTGAGACTTCATTCTTGAAAAGTTTAGCTGAAGACGCTTGAGCTTGCATTGAGTCAACATCGTCCAAGTCGTCCACGAACATAGATGGAGATTGCTGTCTTTTATGAAGTAGATCCAATATCACCTCTGTGGCTCGGTCAGAGAACTTCGCATTCGACCCATTTGAAGTATTTGCACTTCGACACTTCTTTATATCGGGCGCATCCATAAAATCTTCTCCCAGGATTGATTCGAGTCCACGATGTTCTTCTTGGACTCGATAACCCACAAAAACAGAAACGCTGGCCTTCTCCTTCGCTTCGGTGAGAGGAAATTGAGGCGCTGCTGCAAGTCCTGTTCTCCATTTCCAAGATTTGACGAAGGAATTTTGGGAAAACGAAAATTAGGGTTCGAGACTTGGATTCGAGCACTTCAATAGGGATTTTGGCCGATTTAGGGTTTTAGATTTGGGGTATTTGGGGAGACGACGTCGTTTTTGGAAGATTCGGGGCTTTTATTATGCAGACGACGTCATTTCTGGTGACTTAGAGCCGACTCAGCTCTCCGGCGAGCCACGTAGGCAATAAAAAATAATAAAATATTGCCACGTAGGATTTTCGGTAAGGGTCGCTGGAGGTGGCATTTAAGTGTCCCACTTTTCAAAGAAAGTGGCACTTAAGTGTACCTTTTCAAAGTTATGGCACTTAAGTGTCCCCCCGTGCCAAGTTGTGGCACTTGGGCTATTCTTGTGCCTACAAGAAAGTGAAGCCAAAATTGGCAGTGCAAGGGCTGCGAGCGTTGGGATCACCGGAAACCTGCAAATAAGGAACAAACGACTGGACGGCGACTTGATTTGGGACTGAGGCTCGTCGGGTTAATTGATCTGGCTTGACTTTCTTTTCGGATGGTGTGCTTTCTTTAATGCATGACTCCTCTCCACGTTTCCTCCTTTGACATTTTCTAGTGCGTCCTCTTCAATGTGCAGAATATGTGTCGCCTTTTTTATTCTCCTCCCTCTCTCTCTCTCTATAAAAGCATCCGTATTAACCCAGAGAAACAAAAGACCTCCCGCGATTTATCCTCTCACTATTCTCTGCAGCCCTCCCTTCTCTTTTGCGGAGAACGTGTGTTCTCTGTGTTGCGGCCGTGACTCCCCTCTATCTCTATTGCACTTTTCTCGATGAGGCAATGTATGTCAATATGCGTGGCCGTCTCAATCTTCGCGTGTGGAGGGTACTGCAGAGAAGAAAGCCAAGTGTTGCAGATTGACTGCACCAACTTATTTGCCGATGAAGGGGATTCGTCGTCGTTGTGGATCCCAGTCAGGTCACCCCTCATCAATGCAATGGACAACAGAAGCAGCGACGTCCATGGGCGATGGACTGCAACATCGTCAAGGTCGGCATCGATCTAACAGGGGCAAATCAGAACACCTTGTCCTTCGGAAGCTGCAGCTCGTCACGAGGCTACTGGTGGTATCAATGGGCTTGGCGAACCTGGCTTTTCATGTGGGACTCCTCAATCGGCAGTAGGTGGTGTTGCGATTCCTGATGCTTCACGAGCACTCTGTGCAGAAGCTCCCCCCACGATTTTTCCCTCAATGAAGTGTATGGCCATGTCTACAATTGTGCCCCCCCCTCTTTTTTTGTCTATAGTGAGCTTGCTTTTATAGCGTCCGACTCTGCACTTCAAAACAGGAAATATGAATATACCAAAGAAAGCCACCTATCGACTTCCTTCTTTTGTGAGGTTTTATTCTTTTTAATTTCCCTTGTATGCATTGCGGATCCATGTGTCCTCATTGAAGAATATTTTTTTAAACATTTCTTCCCATCAGCTAATCCTTTCTTGCCTTTTTTCTAATGTCTTTGTCCGCAAGTTTACATTCACACGATCAGCAAGAAATCCTTTTTCCCATTAGATCGTCCATTGATTTTATTATTTTTTTAGTAACTCACCAAAGATTGATCGAACATTGCCAAACTTCCTTGATTGTAATCGAATTTTTCCAGATTTCGAATCTCACAAAAATGAGCTCGCATTATCTCCTCGAAAATATTGAAAAATCCACTGTCAAATCTCCATAACGGGCTCGGGCTAATTTGCTCACTTCATGGGCTTAGTCCAATTTCATTAAGTTCGAAGTCATCCATTTAAGTTCATCGGTTGCTGGTCCCATGCAAATGCAATAAAAATAAAAATGCTCCTAAAACTATATGCTATGCAATTAATTAACTAATAATAGTTAATTTTTTTACAGGTTAAAATTAATCCCTAATTTCTTAATGCGATAAATGACCAAACGGGTCGCCAAAATTTAGGTGTCAACAATGGCGGTGTGATCATGCAGATCCATTATCACATGGTGGGTCGCTTGAATTTGGCAATTTTAAATTCCGATCCAAGCCATATAGAAATTCGAATTTACCCACACATAATTCAATGAAAATAAATAAAATTCCAAAAATTTCATCAAGGCAGAGATTTTAAACATGCTTTGATACTTACTGTTAAATTAAATATAAAATAAAGCCTGACGATCCCGATTTATAAATCACAAATAAATTCATACAAAATTCGGGATCGATTTGCGGAAACGTAAAGATTAATATACCTCCAGCCATTGATGAAATCTGCAAAAGCGGAAAACCTCAAAACCTCGGATGGATCCATGTAGTACGATTGATCTGCAATATAGGGAACACCAGATCTGTACGTCCTGTTCTACTAGCCAATACCCCTCAAACATGATGGTGTGTTTTTCTATAGTGATATGGTTTGAACTAAACGACCTAACGTTTTATTCCGTTTCTTATGTTACCGACATCTTCCATCAAGACTGTTATGGTAACATATTAATGGGTAAATATCACGTAATAGATGTGGGTGATAAATTGGGTAATAAATCGGAACTAATTGGGAATACAATATTGGGATCATATTTAGAATAACAAATATATTATAACACTATTAACTTTGGCCGCTAGTGATTACAATACGGCATGTTTGTTGAGCCACTTCCGTAATCACACTCTATAGTCCGTTCCACTTATTCCTTGCACAATTCCTCATTCATTTCCATCTCCAACCACAGGAGTTGATGCTCAAGAAAGGGATGGCGTGGCATTACACGGCCTATGACCAACGTGCGGAGCTTGCAAAGGTAGCCTACTGATTCTCCGTATTGCTGTACCCGATTATATGTGATATGAAGTCTGTGTCTTGAATGTTGCATGAGCAGTGGGAGAAAAGTGCACGGGCAAAGCGCGTAGGTTTGTGGGCTTCGCCAAACCCTGAGGAGCCATGGAAATGGAGGAAGAATAAACGAGAGGGGAGATGACTTTTACCGGAATCTGATTCAGCCTCTTGCCATTCTGGGGAACGCAGCTGGGCAAGCGTTGATATACAGGGACTACAATTTACTCATACCTTTCTGACTGATACAGAGAAGAATATGCTTGATCATCTGTTTTATGTATGCTAATTTAGTGCAAAAAAGCTCGAACAGCCTTAGCCAACTCATCATATAATATCAGGGAAGGATCTAATGTATGGAGCTCTGTTTGTTCCATGAGGTTGCGGAAGATGTAGCTATGATTGAACATTGATAATGGCGAAAATGAATCCTTGGAAAATCACAGGGATTGATAATGCCGAAAATGCTTCAAGCTTTGATACAAACGTCAGTGCCCTAACAGGACATGGAAAGTTGTCTCATAAACTCGGAGCTCCATTGATCACAGCTATTAAGTAGATCTTTTTTTGACGACTTGAATAGGATCAGTACATCGAAAAACTTAGGGTGTGTTTGTTTGTGTTTCTCGGATGTGTTCATGAACACATTTTCTGTTTTTTTTTTGTTCCAGGGAACAAAAAAACAGAAACGCGTTTGTTTGCGTTTTTGTTCCAAATCTATTTTTTTATCCCAGGAATAAATTTGGAATAGAAACAAGAAACAAGAAAAACTTGTTTCTTGTTTCTGGAACACTTTAGAGAAACAAATTTTCTCTCTCTTCTCTCTTTTCTTCTCTTTCTTTTCTTTTTCTTTTCTTCTTCTTTTTTCTTTGGCCAGCGACCGGCCTTGGCCATGACGGGCGACCGGCCGTCAAGGGCCCGCGACGCCGGCCCCGGCGAGCTCTCGGCCTCGCTTGTGGCCGGGCGAGCTCGGCCTTGTCGGATCTAGGCGAGCCTAAGCTTGCCCAGCCAAGGCGAGGCCGACCTCGCGCCGGCCGGGGACGCTTGACCTCGCCTTGGCTAGGTGAGGCCGCCGGCCCTCGTCGGCCGGTCGCCGGCCATGGCCGAGGCCGGCGATTGGCCAAACGGAAGAAAAAAAGAAAAAGAAAGAAAAATAAGAAAATACAATAAAAATACAATAAAAATACTTAAAAATTAAAAGAAACAAAAAAAGAATACAAATTTACCAAACGTGTTTCCGTTTTTTTTTTATTCCAGAACAAGTTTACCAAACACATTCTTTGTTCAAAAATTGTTCCCCGGAACAGAAATAGTTTTTTTCTATTTATGTTCCCTGTAACAATTTTTGAACAGAAATGTTATCAAACGCACCCTTAATGGTCGTAGCGCCAGGAGATCTTAGAGACCGAATAGACTGATCAACGACAAAGAGCAGTCGGACCCTCACTAGCTGACAATATCTGTAACCTAATTTGATGGTGAACTTGCTCATTGGAATCTTTGTACGGCCCATCACCGTATAAAAAGGGGACACGGCTCCATGGGATTTCTAGTCTAATCAATTAAAGGGATTGCGGCAATTGATGCTTTTAAATGAGATAAAAAGTTTGTGTCGAATTGAAATTCAAATCAAAGTTAATTTTTTTATAAAAAAGAAATATTTTGATCAGAATTAAAACTCCAACTATAAGTTTGCGCCTTTTAGAGGGGACTGCACCCCGAAACATGATCCCATTCAGGCCTCGGTCAATTTCATTCCATCAAAGGGCAAAACCAAAAGGTAGAGGAAGCCATGACTGGTTTGCCTTCAACCTGAAGAAATCACGAAGAGCATCTTCCCCAATAACGGAGCTGGATCACGTTGTTAAAACAAATAAGAACGAGACACGTGCCCAATATCTTCCCATCGCCGTACTCTTTTTCCCCGTCTATGCTTCTAGCATAAGCTCGTAAGTAATTTGCTTGTTCCCCGTAAAAAGAGAAGGGAAAGTGTTATAAATAGTCTGTACATTTTGACTCAATGTGTATAATTCATAAACGTTCAATTTATTCAATATTATTCAAACTTTAATTTAATGTGCAATGTCGTCCCTAACTTTTAAATTATTCAATGTAATTTATGGGCATTTGATACATGTTCAATTAAATTAAACTATATGAAAATGTTCAATATTGTCCTTGAACTTGAATTAATAGATGGATCATATTGAACATTTTTATATGATTTAAAGACCAAGTTAAATATGTGTCAAAAATTCAAAAACTAAATTGAACAAATTAAAAGTTGAGCGATCATATTGCGCAAGGTTAAGTTCAAATATAATATTAAAAATTAAAGTTTATGACAATTTATGTCATTATCTCACAGAGAAAAGTCGACCTCATCAACAGTTTTCCTCCCGGGCTTCATTATTTCCTGCAAAAAGTGTCTCTCTCTCTCTCTCTCTGAGCTTCTTTCTTTCGTCCTCCTCCTCCGTCCCCAGACTTCAAATTACCAGAGCTTGAAGCCCAGCAAATGGGAAACGCCCTCAGATTCCTATGCAGCCAATGTTTTAAGCCCTCCGCCACCGGAGGACTCTCTTGGCCCTCTTGGCGTCTCCACCGTGACCATCGGCGTCTCAGCTCCTGCCCAAGGAGTGGATTTTGAGCTTCACACACTCCCAGTTATGAACCCAAAACTTTCTCGAACACTACACAATCTCTTTCTATGTATTTGGTCTGTAGCATCTTTTGAATATCTTTTTTTTCTGCTATGTGAGCAAGCACTTCATTGAAAAACTTAAAAGAGCAGCAGAGCTGCTACAACATAGCACCAGCAGCTACAAGAGTAACATCGGTATCATCAGCCACAAGCACAACTATAACAAGTTCCTTCCAGTGTCCTACAGACCCCCAATTGTCGAGGCAACACGGAATTTGCTACCTTTAACATCATTGAATCTATACAACACATAGTTTCGTATTCTAGACAAGATGAAGAATAAAACCAGCAACATGTTTCTTCCCATTCCTGGCAGCCCAAGTATGATAAATCGCGGCTCACCAAACTACCACGAATATTTTCATAGGGAGGGCTTTACCCTTCAAGTTTTGAGAAATCAGATTTGAACTCGCCATCCCAAGTCTGGACAGATGTAACCACAGCACATCTTCCATAAACATTAGCCCAAAGTTACTTACCTGTACAATCCATGAACAAATCATCTCTAAATTCAGAGTGAAGTTTACAACAAAAGCAGCTTTCATACAATCTTCTGAGTATCTTCAGTAAACTTTTACCAGGTGGGTGCAAGAGGTGTGGTAGATGGGGATGGCATCAACGTTTTCGTTAGCACTTCCGATCCGAGAGAATCGTGCTTGGTCCCTCAAGAAGTGCAGGTCGCAGCCCTCGAAAGATCAGTAGCCCATGTTTGGGGGGACAAAGCTCGTGCAAAAGAACTGCACAAAAGTATTATTGCCGCTGGATATCGGTAAGTTATCCCGATCGCAATATAAACAGTCACGATTTCTTCTATCCCCGCATGATTAATTTACTGGTTGATGATAGTTGTTTATATGCAGGCTAATAGATGTTCAGAATGAGGAAGTCCTTGCTTGGAAGTATCGAATTCGGCTCAGGTAAAAACTAGGCATTTGACACATTCCAATTGGCAAACTTTTCTATTTATTCTTGCAAGAACTGTTGCCTTATGAAACAGGGGGATAAATGCTCCAGAGGCTGGGATGCCATATGACAAAGAGGCTAAGGAAGAGCTCGTAAAGATTGTTCAAGGAAAGTGTTTGAGAGTTCATGTGTATAACTGTCGCGATCAAATTTCGAGTGCACCACCTAGGGTTTGGCTAATGGACTACTAAGCCTAAACTTAGAGCGAGCTCTCCCAAGCCTATACCAATTCGGGACTTAGGTTCAAGTTCTTAACATGCCATTGATTTTTCAATTAAGAATCGCCACTAATCTATTTTCGGTGGGTCGATTAGAAACCCAAGTAAAGTAATGAGAGATTCACTTTACTCCTGCGAACCAGAGATGTATGAGTTCAGGAACTTGATTACGCTAGATTCCTCTAACGCCCTTTCGGTACCTTTCTCTTTTATTTTGAAAGAAAATATTTTGCAAGCAGCATGAATTGATTTTAATTTACCTCCCTAACATGTAAGGTGATCATGCGGGTGCGCAAACCACCAATTTAACACCCAGAAAAAGCCGTGAATAAATTGCAGGACTTACCTCATGGCATCGAAAGTATCTACAATGTTAGATCAGAATTCACATCAACAACCCTAGATATGATTTCTAATTAACATGCAATCACTCCAAATTTTAGGATTTTCCTTGTTTAATAAAATCTAATCTATGCGCAATGCAATTTAACCAAATGACCTAATTCTAATAACGGGCAATTTCCAACTAAATGGACCTAACGACAATCACTAAATGACATGCATTTCATGAACCTAATTCTATATGACATGCACATGATTTTTTTTTTTAATTCGTAATTAAAAATTGCTAAAAAAATAGAAATCTAACTAAAGTGAGATATTATCTATTTTAAGTTATGAATGGACTAATATGAATCCTATCTTAACTTAGAAATTTATCTCATCATGCAATTTAATTCAAAAGATATTATCTAACCTAGATACCATCTAAACATGCACTTTTAAGAAAAATTTAACTATTCTATCATGCAATTCTATCTAGGAAATCAATTCTAATCTATATGATATGCCAATGCAATTTTTTTTGTACTTTTAGGATAAATAAAGCAATTAAAAGATAAGCACCAAATCATTCACGGTCATCAAAGATATTATCCATCGTTCGAGTTTGGAAACAATATCTAATCAAACCTGATTATTTCGCTAATAAAATCTTGGCCTTAAAGATCAAGATATCAATTTTATTCCCGCGTGATTAATTATTCTATCTAAAGCCTTATAGATGGAGTAAAAAATCTGTGTGCAGTTGCAAATTAGGTGTTATGTCGAGGATTTCAATCATGCATCAGGAAATATTTCAAATAAAGAAACCAAAATATTACAACAAAATAAAATAAAATAAAATAAACTACCTAATTTTGAATTTCAGCTTCCTAATTTAGCTTAACCGATAGCGGCTCAGGAATCATGACAAAGGCCCGGCGTGGCTCAACGAAGGGGCTGCCGTCCGGCTTTCGAGGCTAGCCGTAGCTGGTTCGCAGACTTGAGGGGGAGACATCGGCAAGGGCACAGCAGGCGCACGTCGAGGAGGCTCGGAGTGGAGGTGCCCGGCAGCAGGGGCGTCGCTCAGGCGTGCGGTGCGGTAGCTGGCAAGGAAGGCTCGAGCAGCTGCAAATCATTCAGGCGCGGCAGAGAGGGCTCAGGCTGCTGCAGGCGACAGGGCTGGCTGCAGGCATTGGGTTCGTGGGTCGCTAGCAAAGCGACTGAGTAGTGGTGCGAGCTCGTGGGTGAGGAGAGCCCTGGCGGTGGCGCAGCAGGAGCGGCAGAAGCATCTGGTCATCGCAGGTCGGTGCGGGCGGCAGGCATCGATGACGGAGGCAGCAAAGGCTGCATCGTGGCTGGGGGCGGAGGCGCGACATGAGCTCGCGGGTGAGGTGGTGGCAGGATGATTGTAGACTCAGGCAGGCTGACGATGACAGAGCTTCAGGCAGTTAGAGGTGTCAGGTCGTCGCGGCCACAGTAGAGGCGACAACGCAGCAAGGCAAGTGTCAGAGGCAGTGATCAGTAGAGGCGCGAAGCAGGCTACTGGAGTAGGGCTGCAGCGGTGTCACTCGAAGGGGGAGTGGCTTGGACCGGCATGCAGGGGGTCGATGCACAGTCGACGGGCGAAGATGGTGGGCCGTGACGAGGGAGATGGAGTCGCGAGCAGGCGGGTCGCCGGCTGACGCAGGCTCTAGGGGAGGCAGGGTGCGGCGGTGGCTGGCGACCAAACGCGAGCGTCGCAGACGAACGGGATGAGGGACAGTAGGAGCGGCATTGTTGCTGGGTCGTGGGCAGAAGGAGGGTGGAGTGGCTGCACGAAGAAGAAGATGAATAGTGCTGCTTTTGTTTTCTTCTTTTTCCTTTCTTTTCCGTGTTCTTCTCTGTTGCACGCCGCTTCTCCCTACTGCACGTCTTCTCTCTGCTCCCTATTCACATCCCTTCTCTCTGCCCTCTTTCACTTTTCTCTTTTGTTGACTTTTCCTACCCAAGGGAAATCGAAGGAAAAGCCCTTTCGACGTGATCAAAAAAAAAAAAAAAAAAAAAAAACCCTCTTGTATGGCCGTATGTATCAATATGTGTGGCTCCCTTTCTCTCTCCGTACATGGCTCCTTTTATAGGCCAAGAATGTGATCTTCGTGGAATATTTTATCTCATTTTTTAATATGCACGAAGATCGCCTATAATCTCCAGACATAAAATCTTTTTATTTTCCTCATCTCTTCTAGATTTCCTTTGCAAAAATGAACATTCTCCACTGATTTTATCACATATTGCTAAAGATTCAAGATTGCAATGAGATTTTTCTCAAATTCCAAATCTTGCAAAGATAAGCTCGCAATATCTCTTTGTCACACTTGCCATATCCAAGGATATTGAAAAATCCACCGTCATATCCCCAAAAATATCAAAATCTTTGTTTCTCACAAGATAATTTTCGGTCATAAAAAATAATGGGCTCGGGCTAATTTTCTCTTTTCGTGGGCTTAGCCCAACTCGTCAAATTAAAGTTCTGAACCTTCAAGTCAAACCCATCCGTTGCCGGTTCAATGCAAATAAAAAAAATGCTCCTAAAATTATATGCTATGCAACTTAATTCTAATATTTTTGCTTGGCGGTTAAAAATTAATCCCTAATTTTTAATGTGATAAATAACTAAATGGGTTGCCAAAATTTAGGTGTCAACAGCTGCCCCTCTTTGAAGGTGAGCTCGTAGAGGTTGCCTTCAAAAATTAATTTGAAAGGGCTAGTGCAAACACCTAGAGGGGGGGTGAATATGTGTAAATAAAAAATTTTTACAAAACTTAGTAGAAATAATTTGCTTTTAGAAGTTGATAGACTAAGAACGTAATCAGCTTTAAATGAATATGCTAATATACGAATGAAAGTAAAGAGTTCAAGGAAAGAGAATTAGAACACAAGGTTTATAGTGGTTCGGCTTAGATCAAGCCTACGTCCACTCTCCCGCGCTGACAGCCCTAAGGTTTGATTCCACTATGAATCAAAAGAGATTTTACAACTTGTGATCTTCGACTTTCTCAGTGATGAGTCTCTACTGGTCTCTCATAGAGTCTCACTAAGTATTTCAACTTTGAGCTCAATGAATGAAACAGTAAGTAACTAAAGAGTTTCAGACTTTGGAATTCTTCTTTCACGCACCTTTCAAACAACTTGAGAGTCCGCCTTAAATACTCATTCATGCCTTCACAACCGTTGGCACTTACCAAAGAAATTCTTCCAATCTACCCGTTGGATAGAATTAATCAAGGGGATCTTCAAGTCGTTAGATGATTATGATGAAAGCCCGTCAATCCCGTTCGCCCATACAATCAGGATCTTTGGTTTCCATAAGTAGAACCTTCCAAGTTTACTCGCCTTTCAAATGATCTTCATATCGGAGTAAGTTCCAATAAGAATAATCAATCAAGTAAATGCTAAATCCAGCCATAAGATCTTCTAAAAACCATACGAATCGAATCCTTGAAGATAATCCCACATTTGGATAAGTTTTCATTCTTCAGTCTGGAAACTGTCGATGAGGGCAGACATTTTAGACTAAAGTCTTCAGATTTTGACAAAAGAGTCTGGAGTTCTTTAGATCATAACTTTTGAGTCTGCAAATCTTCAGACTGAACTTTTGGAAATGTTTTGTCAACTTCAAAACAGTAATGGAGTTTTCTCTAACAATCTCTCCATTTTTTATGGTGACAAAACTTTCATGCAGATTTGAAAACTTTTGACCTGCAAAAGAACACTTAAGCAATACATGAAATTTTATAAAAATAAGTTAATTAGGACCTAGATAGCATTGATTCTGCAACCACAGAAAGCATGTTAGTCTTGAACAGAATAAGACAAATAACTATCCAGCCAAAAACAGTATCACAAACTAAGTTATTGCAAGCGTCAAAAAGTTCAAATCCAAATAGTCCAAAGTTAGTCCAAAACCAAACCAAAAAGTACCAGAGTCCAAAATACCAAGCACAAAATCATCAAAAGGTTCCAATCCAAAAAGATAGATAAAAAAGATAGATCAGTCAAATCTGCACAAACTCTCCCCCTTTTTGTCACAGCAAAAGTGGAGAATGACTAGAAAAAGAGTTGGGTAAAAATCATGGATGTTTAGGGATACGAATGATCTGGAAATCTCTCATAGACTTGACAGTCTCCTCCAGCTTCTTCAGAGTCTCCTTCAGCTGTTGAATATCCTCACCCTTTGCAGTTTCTTGTACTTGAAGCTTCAGGGCTTATATCTGTTCTTGTGAGAGTCTGAAGTTGCCTTGAAGGCTGTCATCAGGTTCTTCATCTCAAACTCTAAACCATATTGTTGACCCTTCAAATCCAAAAGGATATCCAGCAGTCTTTGAAAGCCTACTATTGGTTCTGTTGTAGCGCTTGGTCCAGTCGAGTCAATTCCAGGAGTCTTGAGATGTGAGGGAACATCAGTAGTTCGATCACCAGGACTAGGAGTAGATTCCTCAACATCTGCTTCAAGATATTGAGAGGCATAGACATCCTCTGGATCTGCTGGAGATCTACTTACATCACTAGTAAAGACAGGTGAAGAAGTACCTCTTTTTCTAGCAGCTCCCCTTGTTTCTGTGCCTTCAGGTGGAGAAAAGAATTCTTCTTCTTGTCCTTGCTCTGCTTCAGCACTCGAGTGATCTTGTTCGACTCTTGCAGTTCCACTCCGAGTCTTTTCGGAATCCTCGGACAAGGATACAACATATGTTGGCTCAAAAGAATCATCTTGACCCTCTTCTTCCTCTTCTTCTCTTCCTCTTCATTCTTCCTCTATTCTTTCTTCACCTCTCTTCTCTGTTTCTGCTCTTTCTCTGTTCTCTCTGTCCTCTTGCTCTTTGAAGCTAACAAAAATCCATAAATTACGCAAGGCGGAGAGATTGATATCGTCCTCATCTTCTCCATCTTGCAAGATAAGGGCTCTCCTCTTCTTGGTTGGTGTGGTCATGGGATCCTTGCCTTTTCTCTTAGTTGCTGCAAAGTCTTGTTTTGCCTTGACAGGGGTCTTCTCCTTCAAGCGCTCCAATTCCTTATTCGGCTCTTTCAGACGCATTTTTGAAACCATTTTCAGTCCAATCACTATTGGAGCAATGGTTCTAACACATAGAGAAGCAGGAATCTGAATTTAGAAATGTCTAAAGAGTCGAGTTACAAGCGCAGAGTAAGGTAGTTGCCCATTGTCCTTCACAACTGTCCTATACATGTGTATTAGGATAGTGTGAGGCAGTGAGAACTTATAGCCAATGTTGATTACATACATCAACTTCACTTCAAAGTGAGAGACATCAGTCTTTGTAGTAGATTTGGGTCTGATGCAGTTGATCACGATCTTGTGAAGTAAAATATTGGAGGCATTCATTCTAGTGTAAGAAATCTTGCCCTCAGCAAATCTATCCCAAACAAGAGCCAAAGTTGCATGACCAACAGACACACTGATTGGTTGGAAACGCCCTCTTTCCACACCAACCACATTAGCCAACGTATCCACATCAACCACAAATTCTTTATCCCTAACCATAAAAAAAAAAAAATCTATCCGCATCTAGAAAAGACAGATTTGAATAGAAGTAAGCAATCGGTTCAGGGTAAGCTTCGGTAGTTTCTGAGCAAATGCGTTCAAGTTGAAGAAGTGCAAACTTCTCCCTCAGTTTCATTTTCAAAGAGTCGAGAAAATCAAAGTCCACACTTCTAGGGTTCATAAGCCCTCTCTTCAGTAGATTCGAATAAGTCATCTTGTGGTCCTTGGAACGGAATAAACTCGTTCCCTCTCCACGATTAGTTGCAGCAACACCCATTCTAGGCTGAAAATGGATATACATCCTTTCATCATTGTCCTTTCCTTCAAGTTGATTAAAGCCACCAACGTGCAGATCACTTGGAAAGTTGGCAAAAGTCATTGCAGCAAAACATTTAGGCACAATGCCTAACCTTTCCATGGTATTCAAGAAGGAGGTTTCATTCTTGTAACCATTTGATCGCAAAAACTCATCGATCAAAGTCATTGCAGAACCACATATCTTTAAGTTCGAGTAGAGTCTAAACAAAAATTGGGGTTTTTGCGTTCTTACAGGTTCAACATCTTCAATAATCTATTCTTCTATTTGTGGAGGATCTTGTGTCGCTTGTTGTGAGGAGTGACGCTATTGAGAATGTTGTTGTTGTTGTTGCTGAGTAGAATCTTCTTCTTCCGTTCAATCAAAATGGGTAGGACCCTCTCACATGTGCTGTGGTCCCTTGTTCGCAATTCTAGAAGACTTCCTCTGGTAAGACATTGTCACTGTCGAGGGGGATTTCTTGAACTCGCTCATTGAAAAAGGTGAGAACTTTATGGATCAAACTCTAGAGAAAAGAGAGAAAATAGGATCTCTATATTCTGGGGTTTGAATGAGCGTAAAAGGAGAAGAAGAATTTCGACTGTATATAAAGCAAGTGAAACGAGGTATATGAAAAGTGAGAAAGGAAAAAGTAAAAACTGCCTTTTTCAAAAATGAAAACTACCTTTTTGAAAATGAAAAACCACCATAAATTCAAGGATAATTCCTAAAAATGAAATAGGCAAGTAGCGATTCAAAAATCAACGTACCTTTTCGAAGCTTTATCCAAAAATATACTCATATTCATTTAGAAAGTATTAACTTACAATCGTAACTTTTGGATACTCTAAGTCTGAACTTTTTCAGACTTTACTCGGTAGAAGATATAATGTTCAATCTTGCACGAATAGACTCAAATAAATTTTTCTCAAATGGCTTTGTGAATATGTCCGCCAACTGATTTTTTGAGTCTATGAATTGGATCATAACTTCTCCGTTCTGAACATGATCTCAAATGAAGTGGTGTCGGATCTCTATATGCTTTGCTCTTGAATGAAAAATTGGATTCTTTGTGAGATTGATGGCACTGGTGTTATCACATTTTATCTCTATGCACGACTCTTCAACACCAAAGTCTCTTGGTTGTTGCCTTATCCTTAAGATTTGAGAACAACAACTTCCAATAGCCACATATTCTGCTTCAGCTATTGAAAGAGCTACGGTACTCTGTTTTCTTGAAAACCACGATACCAACTTATTGCCTAACAATTGACATGTACCAGAAGTACTCTTTCCATCTATTTTGCATCCTGCTAAATCTGCGTCTGAATATCCAAGAAGAGTAAAGTCTCATTCTTTGGAATACCACAAAACTAACTTTAGGGTCGTTGCAACGTACTTGATGATGCGCTTTGTCGTACTTAAGTGAGATTCTTTGGGATTTGATTAGAATCTTACACAAATACAAACACTAAACAAAATATCAGGTCTAGATATAGTAAGGTAACGAAGTGAACCAATAATGCTCCTGTATAGTTTCTGGTCAACATCTTTTTCTCCTTCATCTTTATCCAGCTTTAAAGAACTTGACATAGGAGTTTCTGTCTTTTTGCAATTTCCTAATCTAAACTTCTTGATAAGATATTTCGCATACTTCTCTTGGTGAATGAAAATACCTTCCTTTGATTGTTTAACTTGTAATCCCAAAAAGAAAGTTAACTCACACATCATACTCATCTCGAATTCATCCTGCATGCATCTAGAAAATTTCTTGCATAGATTTTCATTAGGTGATCTAAAGATAATATCATCAACATAAATTTGAACGAGTACAAAGTCTTTACCTTCTCTTTTAATAAACAAAGTAGTATCTACCTTTCTTTTAACAAAATCATTTTGAGTTAGGAATTTACTTTACCTTTCATACCAGACTCGAGGTGCTTGCTTCAATCCATATAGGGCCTTTTTCAGTCTGTAGACTGAGTCTGGTTTTCTTGGATCTTCAAAACTAGGTGATTGTTCCATATAGACTTCTTTTTGGATGAATCCATTTAGGAATGCACTTTTTACATCCATTTAAAATAACCTGAAAATTTTATAACAAGCAAAAGCAAGTAATAATCTAATTGCTTCTAACCTCGCTACTGGTGCATAGTCTATCCATTCTTCTTGCGTATATCCTTTGGCCACGAGTCTTGCTTTGTTTCTGACCACTTTTCCTTTCTCGTCCACTTTGTTCCTGAAAACCCATTTAGTTCCAATAATGGACTTACCTTTAGGTTTAGAAATTAGTTCCCAAACATCGTTGATGCTGAACTGTTTGAGCTCTTCTTGCATGGCTTCAATCCAACTTTCATCAGCCAAGGCTTCTTCTATACTTTTAGGTTCAATCTCAGAAATAAGTGCCAAAGCACTAGACTCTTCTCGTCTTTTGGATCCGATTCGAATTCCTTCATTAATGTTGCCAATAATGAGTTCTTCGGGATGACTTGACTTATGCTTCCAGTTGCTAGTTTGTCTGAGAATCTGCTGATCTTCTGCTTTAGTTGACTCTTTTGGTTCTTCCTATTGTTGAACTTCAGAAGTCTGAACCACTTTGGGGGAAGTAGACTTTATAATGTCTAGAGCAGGTTCAAATTCTTCAAGTTGAGTCTAGTCCACTTGATTTTGCATAAAGTCTTGAAACTTGACGTTCATAAATTCTTCCACAGACTGAGTCTTTTTGTTGAATACTTTATAGGCTTTGCTTGAGATTGAGTAGCCAAGAAAAATTCATTCGTCTGATTTTTCTTCAAACTTACCAATTCGATCATTTGCATTTTTCGAAACAAAACATTTACAACCAAACACATTAAAATAAGAAACATTTGGCTTCTTCCCTTTAAATACTTCATAAGAAGTTTTCTCTAGAATAGGCCTCAAGAATACTCAGTCAATGATATAACAAGTTGTAGAAACTACTTCAGCCTAAAAACGAGAGGAAATGTTACTCTCAATTAAGAGGGTTCTTGCCATCTCTTGCAAAGATCTATTCTTTCTTTCCACAACCTCATTTTGCTCTGGAGTGTATGGTGAAAAGAAAACATGTTGTAAACCAAATTCATCACAAAAATTTGCAAAGTCTTGATTTTCAAACTCACCTCCATGATCTGTTCGTAAGAGAATGCTTCAAATTTACTTGCCAAGAAGAATACCCAGGTAAAGCGAGAGTAATCATCCACGATTACTAGGCAGTATCTCTTTCCACCAATGCTTTGAGTTCTGGTTGGTCCAAAGAAGTCCATATGCAGAAGCTACAAAACTCGATTAGTAGAAACTTGATTTATAGGTTTAAAAGAACTTCTAACCTGTTTTCCCAAAACATATGGTGTGCATAATTCAGACTTTTGATAAGTCAAGTTGGGCAGTCCACGAACAAGCTTCTTGGAGGAAATTTTGGCAATCTGCTTCATGTTAATATGACCAAGCTTTCTATGCCAGAGATTTGCTTCATCTTGAATGGAAATTAGACATTGAGATCTTTCTGGTTTTATATTCATAAGGTAAATATTTCCATGTCTTCGTCTAATAAAAGATTGAGATAAATCTTTACTAGTTCCCGAGCAAACGCCTTCTTGAAAATTAATTTTGAAACCAGTATCACATAGTTGACTTATGCTAAGTAAATTGTAATTCAAACCTTCCACCAAGGAGATATTGTTGATTGTGAGACTTCCAATCTTTACAGTTCCACATCCAACAATTCTTCCTTTGTTGTTTCCACCAAAAGAAACTTTTCCACCATTGATTTGCATAAACTTTATAAAACGGCTTGAACCTCCTATCATGTGTCTCGAACAGCCACTATCCAAATACCATTTGATCTTTTTCTTGATAGTGACCTGCAATCATAAAAAAAACTCATGTTTTCTTTGGTACCCATATTTTCTTGGGTCCAGCGGAGTTAGTACCAAAAACAGTCTTTGTCCAATCCTTCTTAACAGGTCTCCAAACCATGGAACATTCCTTCTTGAAATGTTCTAAGCAGTTACACTTTGAACATTTAAGAGCACTTCAGCCAACAGGTTTTACAAAAACTTTTTAAAAATGATTTTTGTAAAATGCTTTAGTTGGTCTTTTTTTTTTATTCTTTTCTTTACTTTGGGAAAATCAATTAAAGGAATAGTTTCAGGTGTCATACCCAAATCAGATTTGTTAAAATAAGGTCTTTGTACTAAAAGAATCTTTTCCAACTTTTCAGATCCTTTTGAAAACCTTTTTGTGATATTTGAAATGTCTTCTTTCAAAAAAGCATTTTCCTTTGAAAGAGACTCTACATTATCTTTCAAATCAACAAAGCTTTTGTCTAGATTTTCAAATTTTTCTTTTCAAGAAATTTCCTGTTGCTTCAGTTTAGAATTCTCCCTTTTTCACCTCAGAAATCCTTTCAAAAGATATTTTGAGACTTTAACAGGAATTTTTAAATCACTAACCTCGACTTCCTTGTCTGAGTCTGAATCTATTTCAGAGTCTGAGTCTGATTCTGAATTTGCCATTAAACATATGTTGGCATATTTTTCATCACTTTTTTCACATTCTGTATCACTCCATGTCTCTGCTTTGAGAGCCTTTTTGAATTTCTCTATTTTTCCTTTCTTTTTATTCAACAGAGGGCAGTTGGGTCTAATATGCCCATTTTTCTTGCATTCGAAGCAAATCACATCTTTGTTGGTCTCATTGTCTTCAGTTGATTTCTTCTAAAATCTTTGAGAGCTTTGCTTCTTCTAGTTAAACTTTCTTCCTTTCCTGTCCAACTTCCTGAACTTCCTTATCATGAGTGCTAACTCTTTATTGTCCAAGTCATCTTCTGAATCTGAAATATCAAAAACATCGTTAGATTTTAAAGCAATTGACTTCTTACCTTTAGGATCTTCTTCCTCATTGACCTGCTCCACTTCATATGACTGAAGTGTGCCAACAAGTTCATCTACTAAAAGAGGCGTGATCCTCTAGGTTTCTCTTATTGAAGTTTTCACTTGATTCCAGTCTTAAGAGAGTCCATGCATCAATTTGTTGACCTTCATTGGTTCTGAGATTGGTTGTCCTTGATATGCTAGACCGTTTACAATCTCCGTGAAACGACTGAACATGTCAGTGATGGATTTTCCTGGCTTCATCTTGAAGGCTTCATACTGTCCGAGTAGTATATTGATTTTTGTTTCTTTAACTCGATCAGTTCATTCATAAGTAACGTGCAACCTATCCCAGACTTCTTTTGCTGTTTCACAAGATGAAATTCTATTATACTCAATAGGAGTTAAAGCACAGTATAAGGAGTAGATAACTTTAGCATCAATAGCTTATCTCTTGGTTATTTCTGCTTGTGTCATTTCGCTAGCATCTACAACTTCCTTTCCTCTTTCTAAGGTTGATGTAGCTTTGGGAATGATCCCTTTTTCTACCACATCCCATTCCAAGGGATCTTTTGATCTCAGGAATGTCTTCATCTTGTTTTTCCATATATTGTACTCCTTCCCACAAAGTAAGGAGGTCTAGTGTTGCTTTGGCCTTCAACGAATCCTCGAGCCAAAATACTAGCCATAGATCTTTAGCTTAAGAAGTAAAACACTTCAATAAATAAGCACACAGGCTCTGATACCAATTGAAAGGGCTAGTGCAAACACCTAAAGGGGGTGAATAGGTGTAAATAAAAATTTTCGCAAAACTTAGTAGAAATAATTTGCTTTTAGAAGTTGATAAACTGAGAACATAATCAGCTTTAAATGAATATGCTAATATACGAATGAAAGTAAAGAGTTCAAGGAAAGAGAATTAGAACACAAGATTTATAGTGGTTCGGCTTAGATCAAGCCTACGTCCACTCTCCCGCGTGACAGCCCTAAGGCTGGATTCCACAATGAATCAAAAGAGATTTTACAACTTGTGATCTTCAACTTTCTCAATGATGAGTCTCTACTGGTCTCTCACAGAGTCTCACTAAGTATCTCTCTCTTTTGTATACAACTTTGAGCTTAATGAATGACGCAGTAAGTAACTAGAGAGCTTCAGAATTTGGAATTCTTCTTTCACACACCTTTCTAACAACTTGAGAGTCTGCCTTAAATACTCCTTCATGCCTTCATAACCGTTGGCACTTACCAAAGGAATTCGTCCAATCTACCCATTGGACAGAATCAATCAAGGGGATCTTCGAGTCGTTAGATGATTGTGATGAAAGCCCATCAATCCTGTTCGCCCATACAATCAGGATCTTTGGTTTCCATAAGTAGAACCTTCAAAGTTTACTCGCCTTTCAAATAATATTCATATCGGAGTAAGTTCCCATAAGAATGATCAATCAAGTAAATGCTAAATCCAACCATAAGATCTTCTAAAAACCATACTAATCGAATCCTTGAAGATAATCCCACATCTAGATAAGTCTTCATTCTTCGGTCTGGAAACTGTCGGTGAGGGCAGACTTTTTAGACTAAAGTCTTCAGATTTTGACAAAAGAGTCTGGTGTTCTTCAGATCATAACTTTTGAGTCTGCAAGTCTTCAAACTAGACTTTTGGAAATGTTTTGTCAACTTCAAAACAGTAATAGAGTTTTCTCTAACAAAATTGAGACCAAAATTTTGGTCATGCACATGCATTGAATAATTTTTGTTGGAAAATAAATTCCATTTCAAAAAATGTAATTTATATGATGCATGGAAATGCTAATGCAAATGTATGATGCAAAAGGAGAGAGCATACCTGTAGTTACTTACCAATCAGTGCGGTAGAGTATCTTGAGGTACAGGATAAATCTTCATTTGCTCAATAAGTACCCGGTATTCATTCAAGTTCCTTGAAGAGTCTAATGTTTATCGTAATACCTAGATTCGAACTAAAGTATAACGAAAAAGATTGAAAAACATTCATATCCAGAATGAAATGTTTAATAAAAGGAATTACGACATCCAGATCCATACTGAGATGTCAAGATTTTGGAACTCGAAATACCTAGATCCAGACTAAGGTATAACGAGAAAGATCAAAAAACATTCACATCCAAAGTGAAATGCTTAAATGAAAAGAATTAAGACATCCAGATCCAAACTGAGATGTCAAGATTTTGGAACTCGAAATACCTAGATCTAGACTAAGGTATAATGAGAAAATTCGAAAAACATTCACATCCAAAGTGAAATGCTTAAATGAAAATATTATGTGACATTTAGATCCAAACTGAGATGTCAACAACGGATTGAAAGATTTTGGTGAAATTCACAAACTCTCAATTTCTGAAAAAGGAACTCGGGCTATAGAAGCACACCGAGTTGATGAAAAGGACTCCAGGCTACGGAAGCATGCCGGGTCAATCATGAGGGACATCGGGCTAGCACGCCAAGTCGATGAAAGAGACTCTAGGCTACAAAAGCACGCCAGGCCAATATAAAGGGATACCGGGCTGTGGAAGCACGCCGGGTCAATAAAAAGGGACATCGGGCTATGGAAGCACGCCGAGTCAATGAAAAGGACTTCGAGCTACGAAAGCACGCCGAATCTCAAGGCTTCAAGGAGCAACTTAAACGTCAAGTATTAATCGGTTTTCAAGGAAATATTATCTGTCAGACACGATTAGAGCAAAAACTGATATGCATTCATTAAAGACGTAGACAATGAGCTGCTCTAGAATGCACATTTCAATGTTCTTTTCATCAATTCAATTAAGGTTTATGCATAATGATTTTACCATATTTACATCACCCAATTTTCCACATGAGAGAATTGTCGTTCAAGACAATGGCATGGATTTCTTAAGAATACTAAATGAGAGACTTTCAATTAGAAAAGACTTTCACTCACTCTCATTCAGAAGGGCTATTTTAGGAGAATCACTCAATCTTACTATCATCATACCAACAACGGTCCGAGTATTCTCGCAAGCAGTATGATCTTACCAATCTGAGAGGTCTTTAATAGGGACCGTAATGTGGTCTTGGTCAATGGCTTAACAAAGGGACTCTTTGAGTCAAGGCAATTGAAAGAACAATTTTGTAATCATCTCCGGGTTTACAAATCAAGAACCCTGTAAAATGAGAAAGAAACAATCTTGCTCGCACTTCTTCGAGCGATGCTTATAAACATATAAACTCTCATGTTAATTCAAGTGCCCTAATCTGAAGAGACTTTGTAAGGGACGTAACATAGGCTGGGTTTATGGGTTGAGAAACGAAAGGATCATTAGGCTCAAAATGTGTAAAGGGTGAGAGTTGATGATCATCTTGGTATTGCCACCGGTTTTCTTTTTCACCATTGGGGATTGTCTTCATAAGGCGCCCAATTGATTGTAAAAACTCAGCATTTGAGTTCTTTGAGTATTACTCCATTGGAGATACAACCTTTTTACAACCGATAGTCCTTATCTTGACTTTCTTTTTTCATCTATGGGCATCGGCCTTGCTTTTACCAGGCACACCGTTTTTTCATGCCCCTAGCTCTCATTCATTTTTTCTTCACTTCTTTTTTCATGGGCATTGGCCTTGCTTTTACCAGGCATACTCCTTTTTCATGCCCCTTGGTTTTATTTTGAATGACCATATGGTGCTTTTAACATTTAGACCTTTGGGAGGTCTTCGTCTTCTGTCAGCACTCCAGACCATACTGTTTGAACAATTGCTTTTTGCCTTGCCTTAGTGTGGGGTATGATCACCAACTGGGTTTGAATAATTGAAATTGCAGGCTCAAATGGGCTATGCAAATGATATAAGTATATAAGATAGAAAAAGAAATGCTCTTCGTCATCCTAAGGCATTTAAATTACCACATGAATTCAATGTAATGACACGACTTCAAGATTAATGCAAGTGAGAGCAAGAAAATTTCTTTTCATTTTCCTCACCTCATGATGCCATCTTACCTCCCATTTGCCCCGATGTGGGCTAGTTCTTGACAGGGGTAATTTGAAAATAATCTTCATAAATGTATAGGACTCACAGGGGTTAAGTAATGGATCACCTATAGTGTTTGGGATAAAGAAATGAATTGCCCCTCATCATTTCGGTCATCGTACCTTTCGCGAGAAAACTCTTTATCTTATAGATATGAAACTGTCTACACTCATCTCACAAACGTATAGGTAAGGGACTGTGTATAGGATAAGGCTTGCCTTTCATCATCCTGACACGTCTCATTCAGCATTCTTAAGCATTGATATCACTCCATTGAATTGTCTATCATGACAAATCTCTACATGAAATTGGTGAGTTAAATAGGCAAAACCACTATCGAAATTCTCTTTTAAAAAAAGTCTGACAATTTAAGCATGAGAAGCTTTGTGACTTCAAAACTAACAATTTACCACACTCAAAACATGGTTTTAAGCATTCATTCAGGGGATTGTCCTACAAAGGGACTGCCTCCTTGGATTGCCCCTATCAATCAAAACTGAAAATCCGATTTTTGATTTGATAAATACTCATTTCTTGCTTTTTCCCCTGCACAAAAGAACATGCATGAATAGGATACTATGCAACATCAAAGTAAGTTCGAATTGCACATCCATTTTTGCTCGAATTGAGATTTTATCTCAGTCATGTCACTACTAGAATGTGCCCCCAATTCGTCATCTGCAAGGAAAAGAGCAGAGTGTCATCTCCCAAAATTAATTATGTTCAAGGACGAGATGTACCTCTTTCACCAAATATGGATGGTCCTCTTTTTACTTGCCCCTCATTTTATTAAGTCTTTAGAAATGTGTTCTCAAACTTGTTGAGTAACAGTTGGGCCAATTTATCTATCATTGCACCTAATGTGCCTTTTTCAGGTGCTTTCTTATTAGGCCAAGAAAGTAATGCTTTAGGACCATGACTCATGTGTGCTTGAGTTCTTCACTCTCCTTGGTCTTGTGATGCGAACCCTCTAGGTCAGAGATTCTTCCTTCGAGATATGTCGCTAGTCTCTTCATGGTGGCACCAAATTCGACCATCTTAGGAAAATGAGACAGTTCAAAAGTCCTCTTGGCTCTTTTCTTCGAGTCACAATTTCTCACTTGTTTTGATCCATCATTTTAGCTCTTGACCGTGTACGGATGGGTGAGCGGGATCGCTCCATAATCACCTATTTCAAGGAAATGAACACACGTATAAGCACAAGGTGGAAATAGGGAACCGGTCCATGACAACAATCTATTTTTTTTAGTCACGAAAAGTCCACACATGAAGAGGATTTCCTAAAAATGGACTAGGAAAATAAAGACATGGGATGCCCTAGTAAGGACGAAATTTCCTAAACATGAACTAGGGAAATGCCAAAATTTGAACCTCCCTGATAAGAACAAATTCTCCGAATTTTTTTGTTATTTTCCAAATGATTCATTGCATGGCAATTTCCTCATTTCATTTCTGATTGACAAAGGAATTAGATCAAATGACTAACCTAGATTGTCATGGACGGACCAAAAGTATAACAAAGTAAGTAAATTGCATAGTATATGGAAAAAAGACTTACTTCACCAAGGAAAATCAATGGCAATCACATAGACATGCATATGAGATGTGAGGCTTGATTTCTACTCTAGACAAGCTTCGCAAAGTGGAGTTTAAAGGTGGGATGACTAGTCACAACCTTGCGTACTAAGTCAAGTCCTCTTAACTTTGGCTCAATCAAGAATAATACCCCAATGCGACGCAGTCTCACGGGCAAAGGTAAACATTCTTGACACCAAGAAAGAAACTTTCGGGATTAAGTTAGGCAACCTCTACTACTCGGCCTCGCAGTCGAAGTCGTATCCAACTCAATACCATCCTAAGTATCCTAGCACGGCCCAGGTCCGGCGACAGGTTATGTGTGCAAAAGTGTAGTGCAAAATGCACAGCATGCACAACAGTTTATATCAAGCAACACTTCATATGTGAAAGTAAATCATACATTCCTACACCTCCCTACAAAACAAAGGTTAGCAAACACTTTCCCTTATACCTCCCATCCTGTAAAAACATTTAACACCTTAAACATTAGGGACATACCTGGGATCCTCGTTGCCAAACAAAAATATTTTGTCAAAATAGAAGAGAAAATTGGCCTAAGTCCACTAAGAGCTTTCAACTCAAGTCCCCAGCGGAGTCGCCAAGCTGTCGCGACCAAATTTCGGGTGCACCACCTAGGGTTTGGCTAATGGATTACTAAGTCTAAACTTAGCGCAGGCTCTCCCAAGCCCATACCAATTCGCAACTTAGGTTCAAGTTCTTAACATGTCATTGATTTTTCAATTAGGAGTTGCCACTAATCTATTTTCGCTGGGTCGATTAGAAACCCAAGTAAAGTAATGAGAGATTCACTTTACTCCTACGAACTAGAGATTTATGAGTTCGGGGACTTAATTACGCTAGATTCCTCTAACGCCCTTTCGGTACCTTTCTCTTTTATTTTGAAAAAAAAATGTTTTGCGGGCAGCATGAATTGATTTTAATTTACGTCCCTAACATTTGAGGTGATCATACGGGTGCGTAAACCACCAATTTAACACCCAAAAAAAGCCGTGAATAAATTGCAGGACTTACCTCATGGCATCAAAAGCATCTGCAATATTGGATCAGAATTCACATCGACAACCCTAGATATGATTTCTAATTAACATGCAATCACTCCAAATTTTAGGATTTTTACTTGTTTAATAAATTTAATCTATGTGCAATACAATTTAACCAAATAACCTAATTCTAATGTCGGGCAATTTCAAACTAAATGGACCTAATGACAATCACTAAATGACATGCATTTCATGAATCTAATTCCTTTTGATCCATAAAAAATTCCCTTTTGCACTATAGAAAATCCCCTTTTGATATTTTGCCAAAAAACCTCCGACAGTTGGAATTCTGCAAAGACAAATGGGTTCCAAAAGCTTTATTTCCATACGATTTATAATTTTGGAGATCACAACACCCTTAAAGTTAGGTGAAATCAGAGAACAACGATTTGTCATAAAAAAAATTCCCTTTTGCTTCAAAGAAAATTCCCTTTCTATATTTTGCCTAAAAACCTCTAACAGTTGGAAATCTAAATGGAAAAATGGGTTCCAAAAGCTTTATTTCTGTACGATTTATCATCATGGAGATCGCAACACCTTTAAAGTCAGGCAAAATTAGAGAACGAGGATTTGTCAAAAAAATTATCTTTTGATCCATAAAAAATTCCCTTTTGATATTTTTCCTAAAAACCTCCGACAGTTGGAAATCTGCAAGGTCAAATAGGTTCGAAAAGCTTTTTTTTCCGTACGATTTATAATTTTGGAGATCACAACACCCTTAAAGGCAAATGAAATCAGGGAACGACGACTTGTTAGAAAAAAATCCCTTTTGCTCCATAGAAAATTCCCTTTCGATATTTTTCCCAAAAACCTACGACAATTGGAAATCTGCTCGGAAAAATGGTTTCTAAAAGCTTTATTTCCATACGATTTATCATTTTGGCGATCACAACACCCTCAACATCTGGTGAAATCGGAGAACGAAGATTTGTAAGAAAAAATTCCGTTTTGCTCCATAGAAAAAATCCCTTTCGATATTTTGCCTTAAAACCTCCAACAGTTGGCAATACGCACGGACAAATGTGTTCCAAAATTTTTATTTCCGTACGATTTATCATTTTGGAGATCACAACACCCTTAAAGTCATGTGAAATCAGAGAACAAAAATTTGTCAAAAAAATTCCCTTTTGCTCGATAGGAAATTCCCTATTGATATTTTGCCTAAAAACCTCCGACAGTTGGAAATCTGCAGGGACAAATGGGTTCCAAAAGCTTTATTTCCGTACGGTTTATAATTTTGGAGATCATAACACCCTTTAAAGTCAGGTGAAATCAGAGAACAACGATTTGTCAGAAAAAATTCCCTTTTACTCCATAGAAAATTCCCTTTCGATATATTCCTTAAAAACCTCCCACAGTTGGAAATCTGCAGGGACACATGGGTTCCAAAAGTGTTATTTCCGTACTATTTATCATTTTGGACAACACAACACCCTTAAAGTCAGGTGAAATCAGATAACGAAGATTTGTCATAAAAAATTCTCTTTTGCTCCATAGAAAATTCCATTTTCATATTTTCCCTAGAAACGTCTGATAGTTGGAAATCTGGAAGGATAAAAGGGTTTCAAAAACTTTATTTCCATACAATTTATGATTGTGGAAATCACAATACCCTTAAAGTTATCTGAAATCAGATAACGAAAATTTGTTTAAAAAAATTCCCTTTTGCTCCACAAAGAATCCCATTTCGATATTTTCCTTAAAACCCTCCAACGGTTGGAAATCTGCAGGGGCAAATAGGTTCCAAAGGCTTTATTTCCGTACGATTTACCATCATGGAGATCGCAACACCCTTAAAGTCAGGCAAAATCAGACAACGAAGATTTGTATAAAAATTATCTTTTGATCCATATCAAATTCCCTTTCGATATTTTTCCTAAAACCTCCGACAGTTGGAAATCTGCAAGGTCAAATGGGTTCCAAAAGCTTTTTGTTCGTATGATTTATCATTTTGGAGATCACAACACCCTTAAATTTAGGTGAAATCAGAGAACGACGATTTGTCAGAAAAAATTCCCTTTTGCTTCGTAGAAAATTCCCTTTCGATATTTTTCCTAAAAACCTCTGACAGTTGGAAATATTCTAGGAAAAATGGTTTCCAAAAGCTTTATATCGGTATGATTTATAATTTTTGAGATCACAACATCCTTAAAGTCAGATGAAATCAGAGAACGACGATTTGTCAGAAAAAATTTCCTTTTGCTCCATGGAAATTTCCCTTTTGATATTTTTCCTAAAAACCTCCAACAGTTGGAAATTTGCAGGGACACATGGATTCCAACACCCTTAAATTTAGGGGAAATTTGAGAATGAGGATTTGTCAGAAAAAATTCCCTTTTGCTCCATAGAAAATTCCTAATCGATATTTTGCCTGAAAACCTCCGACAGTTGAAAATCTGCGGGGAAAAATGTGTTCCAAATGCTTTATTTCCGTATGATTTATCATTTTGGAGATCACATCACCCTTAAAGTCAGGCAAAATCAGAGAACAAAGCTTTGTAAGAAAAAATTCCCTTTTGCTCCATAGAAAATTCTCTTTCGATATTTTGCCTAAAAACCTCTCACAGTTTGAAATCTGCAAGGACAAATGGGTTCCAAAAGCTTTATTTCTGTATGATTTATCATCATGGAGATCACAACACCCTTAAAGTTAGGCAAAATCAGAGAACAAAAATTTGTTAAAGAAAATTACCTTTTGATCCATAAAAAATTCCCTTTTTCGATATTTTTCCTAAAAACCTCCAACAATCGGAAATCTGCAAGGTCAAATGGGTTCCAAAAGATTTTTTTCTGTATGATTTATGATTTTGGAGATCACAACACCATTAAAGTCAGGTGAAATCAGAGAACAACGATCTATAAGAAAAAATTCCCTTTCGATATTTTTCTTAAAAACCTCCGACGAGAGAGAAATCTGTTGGGACACATGGTTCCAAAAGCTTTATTTCCGTACGGTTTATGATTTTGTAGATCACAACACCCTTAAAGTTAGACGAAACCAGAGAACAAAGATTTGTAAAGAAAAAAAAAATCACCTTTTGATCCATAAAAAATTCCCTTTTGATATTTTTCCTAAAAACCTCCGACAATCAGAAATTTGCAAGGTCTAATGGGTTCCAAAAGCTTTTTTTCCGTATGATTTATAATTTTGGAGATCACAACACCACTAAAGTCAGGTGAAATTAAGAACGACGATCTGTCAAAAAAAAATTCTCTTTTGCTTTATAGAAAATTCCCTTTCGCTCCATAGAAAATTCTCTTTCAATATTTTTCCTAAAATCCTCCGACAGTTAGAAATATGCAGGGGCACATGGGTTCCAAAAGCTTTATTTCCATATGGTTTATGATTTTGTAGATCCCAACACCCTTAAAGTCATGTGAAATCAGAGAACGAAAATTTGTAAAAAAAAAAATTCCCTTTTGCTTCATAGCAAATTCCCTTTTGATATTTTGCCTTACAACCTCTGACAGTTGGAAATCTGCAAGGACAAATGGGTTCTAAAAGCTTTATTTTCATATGATTTACCATTTTGATGACCACAACACCCTTAAAGTCAGGTGAAATCAAAGAACGAATATTTGTAAGAAAAAATTCGCTTTTGCTCCATAGAAAATTCCCGTTCAATATTTTGTCTTAAAACCTCCAACAGTTGGAAATCTGCAAGGACAAATGGGTTCCAAAAGCTTTATTTCCATACGATTTATAATTTTGGACATCACGACACCCTTAAAGTCAGGTGAAATCAGAGAACGACAATTTCTCATAAAAAATTCCCCTTTGCTCCGTAGAAAATTCCCTGTCGATATTTTGCCTAAAAACCTCCGACAGTTGGAAATTTTCAGGGACAAATGGGTTCCAAAATCTTTATTTCCATACGATTTATAATTTTGGGGATCACAACATCCTTAAAGTTAGGCGAAATCAGAGAACAAAGCTTTGTCAGAAAAAATTCCATTTGCTCCAAAGAAAATTCCCTTTCGATATTTTGCTTAAAAACCTCCAACAGTTAGAAATCTGCAAGGACAAATGGGTTCCAAAAGCTTTATTTCCATACGATTTATCATCATGGAGATCGCAACACCCTTAAAGTCAGGCGAAATCAGAGAACGAAGATTTGTCAAAAAAAAATTATCTTTTCCTCCATAAAAAATTCCCTTTTGATACCTTTACCAAAAAAAAAATTCCCTTTTGATATTTTTCCTAAAAACCTCCGACGGTTGGAAATCTAAAAGATCAAATATACAATTTATAATTTTGGAGATCACAATACCCTTAAAGTTAGGTGAAATCAAAGAACGACGATTTGTCATAAATAATTCCCTTTTGCTCCAAAGAAAATTCCCTTTCGATATTTTGCCTAGAAACCTCCCACAGTTGAAAATCTGCAGGGACAAATGGGTTCGAAAAGCTTTATTTCTATGCAATTTATCATCATGGAGATCGCAACACCGTTAAAGTCAAGCGAAATCAGAGAACGAAGATTTCTAAAAAAAAATTATCTTTTGATCCATAAAAAATTCACTTTTGCTCCATAAAAAATTCCCTTTTGATCCATAAAAAAAAAAAAAAATTGGTTATGCCTTTTGGACTAACGAATGCCCCCATCAGCTTTTATGGACCTTACAAACAGAGTATTTAAGCCTTTTCTGGACCAATTTGTGATAGTCTTTATAGACGATGTTTTGGTGTATTCAAAAGGACAAGATGAACATGAAGAGCACTTAAGGATTGTACCGCAGATCCTTAGAGAACACAAATTGTATGCCAAATTTAGTAAATGTGAATTTTGGTTGGACCAAGTGACATTTCTAGGACATGTGGTGACCGGTGAAGGGATATCGGTAGACCTAGTTAAAGTTGAGGCCGTGATTAATTGGCCTAGACCTTCGACAGTGACAGAAGTACGAAGTTTTCTAGGTTTGGCTAGATATTATCGAAGATTTGTAGAAGGATTTTCTCGAATTGCAGGACTGTCACGACCTCTTTTTTTCGTCTGGGGGAAAAAGGAAGAAAGTTTAGGGGTATTTGCCTAAAGAGGCGGACCAATGGCCCTGGATTAGGCGCGGGCTCTCCCAAGCCCATACCGTGCGTGACATTGGATTCGTATTTCAATTCTTAACAACCTAAATATTTCTAGGAGTCGCCACTAGCCTATTGGGGTCGGCTAGAAACCAATCGAGACACGAGAGTGTTGTCTCGATTCCTACGTAACCAGAGATTTCTAGGACCGGGGACTTGTTTAAGCCAATGTTTCTATTAGCGCCCTTGCAGTACCATTAACTTGGAAGGTTGTTTATCTAAATGGCCACACAATTTTGATTACCAATTATAATCCTTATAAAACCGCTAAGCGTCCATGCAAATGTTTTTGTAGGTTTGTTTTCCTTAATGTCTAGACCAATCCTAACATAATTTAGAAGAGAAATTTACACTCAAATTATCGAAAAGCGATGCGGTAAATAACTTCCAAAAATTGAAATGACTTGAAAATAAATGCGGAAAAGGAAAACCCCATACAAGTCGGGCAAATAATATTACATGGCCTTGTTATCATGCCCCGGGACAGGATCCCCATAAGCGGAATGAGAATTTAAATATGCACGAAATTACTCTAGATGCATGAAATTACTCTAAATATTTTTAATCTACCGAAATTAGATTATTTACAAAAATGATTATAAAATATCAAAATAGCATTAAATTAGGAAAAATGACCTTATAAAATTAATAAAATTTCATAGATGTCATTTTTGCCTTAATTTGATACCATTTATCACTTATGTATTTTTTTTTTTTGAAATTTTTGGATTTTTTTTTTTTTATTTTTTAAAATAATAATAATAATAATTCCCTAAACCGATCTATGCTAACATGGAGTAACACAGCACATGAATATCACAATAATCAAGCTCAAATCAACCGTTTCAAGATCGAAACTTGGTTTGAACACTTCATTGAGCAAGTGGTGTACATCAACCCACCTTAAGCAACTTCCCCGAGCCATATTCATGACCATCAATCTTGACCCATGAGCAATCTTATGTGGAACTAAAGCATCAAGATTATACTACCACATGCAAGGAGCAAGATTAGATAGAAATCATAGCCTACAACACAAAAGAACCAAGCTAAATCGGCTTCAAATATGTGGGTTGAGCTGATTTTGAAATCTGGGTTTGAACCTAAGTCAAGCAAATAGGTTGCATGCCCATATTCAAGCCCCGACACTCATCACATACGAGATCTAAGGGAAACATTACTTAATCTAAGTGAAAGTAGGTAACATGAGCTTTCAAATGCAACAAACATCATAGGAAATGACCAACCGAACACATCAAAATGACCTCTCCAAGAAGCACACATGCAAAGTCCACACTGACCAACCATGAATCAATGTGGATAGGTTTGGTTTTTTGCCAAAGTTTTAAACGATCTCATAGTTCACACGGGGGTTTAGAGACCAAACCAAGCTAACCTCAGCATCATTTGTACTCCCATAAAACATTCATCAAGCTCGTGAAGATAGAAAACACATGCAAAGGGGAGTAGCAAGTCAAACATGTATGGCTCTTGAAGAGGCTTCAAACACTTCAGAAAAATTTCAACCTCAGAAATCAGTTTTCTGAGCTGGTTTTCCTCTTGATTTTTCACTATTAAAACACGTTCAAACTCGAACAAAAATACATCTAGGATACTTACCTTGCTTCCTAGTTTCTTTTTCAAGTGGTTCTTGGCCGAGGAAAACAAGAAATTATCCTCGGGGAGCACGTGGAAATTGGCTCATTCAAACTGGAAATGAGATCTGCAGAAACAAAAACTGACAATGAAGGTTTTTGTTGACCTCTAAAATTAGACTTCAAGACCTCTTTTGTTGGAAAAATTAACACCAAACCAAACTACATGTATTCTAGTTTGAGGTGAAATCAATATTTTCCTCATTTTTCTCTCAATTTTCTCAAAAATACTCGCATTCCCTCACCTGTGACCAACCAGGCTCAACACTTACGAAAATTTTCGGACTTTCTTGGCCCGCCAGGAGGGTGGTTTTCGGGGGGCTTTAGGAGACCTTCCCGAACTCCATTTGGGAAGTACGACCTATGGATGGAAAGATATTTGAGTGAAGTTTCACTCTCTAGTTGAAGGTTTTGGCTAATTTTGGCTGAAAGTTTGTGAAAATTTCACTTTTCTCTCTAAAGGTTGATCTGGAATTTCTGGGTTTTCGATTTTCTAGAGTTGATTCTGAGGACCTGTTTGAGGGACAGCCGTGAGCTCTCTCTTCTCCCTCTCGTCTCCTATCTTTTATGCCTCAAAAGAGCATGCTTCCTAGATCTTATCCACTGAATTCATTAATCTCTTGGTCAGTTTTTGTCCACCTACCAAGCCTGCCAACTGAGCTAGTTCACCCACTCCCTGACCTAAAGCCAATTTTTCAAATTGTGCAGATGTTAAGTGTGCGGATTTGGTGCAATTTTCCCGTGCTTTCAGGAGCTTATCCCTGACCAATTTTTGTCCACTTGTACTACCAATAATGATCTTCCATCACGTGCAAAGATCAAGCTAAATGGGTGGCTGAGTGGAATATGGTGGGGCCACCAATATGCCTACTTAGCAGCTCCGAATTGAGGCTAAATCATGGACTAGGCTTTGGTAGCTGATTTGTGTCCTCTAATCCATCAATTTGGCTGCGATTTTTGATCAATTACAAAGTTCATGTATAGTAGTTTAAGATCTCGACCAGATTTCACAATTGTACTCACCCAATTTTGCAAGAAAGTCCCTCAAAGTTAGCCATTTTCTTATCCGAAAATACCCAATTCAAGGCAAATTTGGTCCTTTTGGCCCAATTTGATTGATTCGACTTGGCCCAAATTCAATTTGAACTTAATTAGTGACCAAGATGATGATTTAAGGGTTCGGGGGAAATTTTGCGAAATTTGCGAATTGGTCCCTCAACTTTTGAAAATTGCATTTTGGCCCCAACTTGCCATTTTAATTCCAATTTGACCTCCTAGGCTCGGCTAGTCACATTTAGATCATTGGCCCCAACTTGTTTTTTTTATTAAAAAAAAAACATCTTCCATTAAAAAAAAACTATACTAAACACCTAGATAATCTTATATGCAATAATTTAACAAGAAATATTTTTGTGGAAAAGCAAGTTCCCATTTTTTTGGAAATAATTTTTGGGCAAAAATTTAGGTGTCAACAAGGACCATTAGCATAGTTGACTCGGAAGAATTCAAAATTCGATTGGTTAGAGGAATGTGAGCAAAGTTTTCAAGAACTTAAGAGAAGATTGACGACGACACCAGTGTTAACAATACCCATAGGATCTGGAGGTTTTGTAGTGTATAGCGATGCTTCTCATAAGGGATTAGGTTGTGTTCTTATGCAACACGGGAAAGTTATTGCATATGCATCGAGACAACTAAAACCACATGAATTGAATTACCCTACTCATGATTTAGAACTAGCTGCCATTATTTTTGCTTTAAAGATTTGGAGGCATTATCTTTATGGAGAAAGATTTGAGATTTATATAGACCACAAGAGTTTAAAGTACATATTCTCTCAAAAGGAACTGAATATGAGGCAAAGGAGATGGATAGAATTACTTAAGGACTATGACTGTGAAATTCTATATCACCCGGGAAAAGCTAACAAAGTGGCGGATGCACTTAGTAGGAATTCGGCGATGAGAGTAGCCAATATGATGGTTAAGGAATGGACTTATTGGAAGCAGTTTCAAATTCCGAATTCAAAGTTGAGGTGAGTGAACCTGTTGGTATAATAGCTACACTCAGAGTTGAACCTGAAGTTATACAGTGAATTAAGACCTTACAACAATCAGACCTTGAAATATTGAAAATTCGAGATGAAGCTTCGAAAGGAAAGAAGCCAGATTTTCAAGTCTCGGATGATGGAATAGTTGAATTCCATGGACGTTTTTTTATGCCTAGTGATGATGAGTTGAAGAGAGAAATTTTAACTGAAGCTCATCGTAGTAGTTATAGTATCCACCTAGGAAGTACAAAGATGTATAGGAATCTTCGTCAATATTTTTGGTGGAATGGAATGAAGATTGATATTACTAAGTATGTCGCAAGATGCTTGACATGTCAACAGGTAAAAGCTGAACATCGAAAGCCTGCAGGATTGTTAAAGCCATTGGAAATTCCAGAATGGAAGTGGGAACATATAACCATGGATTTTGTACAAGGGTTACCAAGGACTTCAAATGGACATGACTCAATCTAGGTAATAGTAGACCGATTAACGAAATCAGCACACTTTTTAGCTGTAAGGATAGACTATTCACTAGAGAAGTATGCCACATTGTATGTTAGGCAGATAGTACGACCACATGGTGTCCCTGTAACCATAACATCAGATAGAGATCCGCGATTCACGTCGAATTTTTGGAAGAGTCTTCAACTTGCCCTAGGAACCAAACTCCAATATAGTACCGCCTTTCATCCACAGACAGACGGACAATTAGAAAGGACTATACAAACATTGGAAGATATGCTAAGAGCCTGTGTCATTGATTTCAAAGGAAATTGGGATGAGAAATTACACCTAGTGGAATTTGCTTACAACAATAGCTTTCAACAAAGCATTGGTATGGCTCCATTTGAAGCTTTATATGGTAGGAATTGTAGAACCCCTATTTGCTGGAATGAAGTTGGAGAACAAAAGTTGACAGGACCAGAATTAGTTCAAGTTACTTTAGAATCTGTAAAGACAATACGAGAACAACTCAGGACAGCTCAAAGTAGACAAAAGAGCTATGCAGACAAACGTCGTAGACCTTTGGAATTCAATGTAGGTGATCATGTATTTCTGAAAGTGTCACCTATGAAGAATGTGTCAAGGTTTGGAAAGAAAGGAAAGTTGAGCCCAAGATTTATAGGACCTTTTGAAGTATTAGAAAGGATTGGGGAGTTAGCATATAGAATAGCCTTACCACCAAAGCTATCCAGTATACACGATGTTTTTCATGTGTCTATGCTAAGGAAATATGAGCCGGATCCAACTCACGTGCTAGATTTTGAGGTACTAGAAATAGATGAAAGGGTTAGATATATAGAAGAACCTGTGCAAATTTTGGATCGAAGAGAACAAGTGTTGAGGAATAAGATTATACCTTTAGTTAAAATTTTGTGGCGATATCACGATTTAGAGGAAGCAACTTGGGAAAGTGAGGAAGAGATCAAGCAAAAGTATCCTCAGCTTTTCAAGTGAATAAGGTAAGATTTTAATTTCGAGGACGAAATTTTCTAAGTAGGGGAGAGTTGTGACATCCCAAATTTCACCGACCTTCATTAGTGTAATCAGATCATTAGGAACTTAGATTAATTTAGAGTGGGCTAGAAAGTGAACCCGATGGACCGTGAGGAATGTGTGGGCTTGAGAAGCAAGTGGGCCACACGAGTTTTCGAATTGGGCTTGATAAGCTGAATGGAAGAGCTGGGCTTGGGCTTAGCTTAGAGCAGGCCAAGATTTAGAATTGTTAGATTAGTAAATGTAGTTTGATGGACCGTGATCGTTGTAGATTGAGCCTGTTAGGCCAAAGACGGATATTTAGGCCCGAGTGATTTTATTTTCGATTAAGTTCATAGATTATAGTTAGGATGATTGGATTAGTGATTGTAATATTAATGTCAATTTCTAAGCTTAACATTTCTTGTGATGAATTCTCTATAGACTAACACTAAATAGTTAATATGTCATATAATTTCATAACTTTGTATAATTACGAGAGGATTGAAATCAAGTGAAATCAAAACGGAATTAAGTGAAAAACATTAGATACAAATGAACTTACTAACGATATGGATTAACTGTTAATGGATGGCGAACGACAGATGGCGAAATTTTTATGCATGGAGGCCACGACACCTCCTCCTCTCTTCACATCACCCACGGTTTTCTATCCCCACAAAACCGAAACAAGCAACTCAAGAAGACATAATCATTAGCAAAATCTCATGATTAGTCTAGCCTAGGGATTAGACTTGTAGACCTATTCCCCTCTTAACTCTCGTAACCCCTCTCTCTCTCTCTCCAAAAACCGAAACCCATCTTCTTCTTCTTCTTGTCTTCTCTCGGTCGAGCAGTGAAGAACCAGCAACAAACCAGCAATACTTTTCTTCTTGCATGCGAATTTTAGTTGTTGATCTTGAAGAATCCTTGAGTCATCTAGTAGCTGAACTAAGGTAAGGAAAGATAAGCCTCTAAACTAGAAGTTATCCATTGTTTTTGTCAAGGAACTTGTGGATCTAGCTGAATGGTGGAGGATTAGACGTGAAGTTGCTGTTTTGTGTTGATTTGAGCTTGAGGAGCACTAGATTGAAGTTATAAGTCATTGCATGTTGCATTAGAGTCTTGCATGTCTTGAAATTTAAGTGTGAGTAAGCTGTGATTGCCAAGCAAGGTAAGGAAGTGATTGCCGAGTGAAGAGATGTGATGTATGTTGCGGTAAGTGAGTTGAGGTGTGGATATTTGCTTTGAGCCGAGCTGTGGAAGGTTTCTTTATTAATAAGAACCTATTGAAAGTATTCTTAGATGCTGTGGAAGAGCCTTAAGATTCTGTAAAAGAAATTAGTAGAGAAATTTACAGTTTGATTGAGCTAGAAGCGAAGGAAACGGTAGAAGATGTTTTCTGTTTTAGAGAAATTTAGATAGGAAGTCTTTTTATTGTGTCGCCTTGATTTCTAATGATGAAGATAAGGAAAGGAACCATTTTACATAATAGAAAATCCATTAGATTGAATTCGACGTTTAACTATAGTCATATGAATGTAAAAACATAAAGATAGAAGTGAACCTATTGATAACAGTAAGCTGTTTCGTAGAGAACAGCATGACCTTTGATGATTATGTGAATTTTCTGTAATTATCTAGTTAGAATTGGACTTCGAATCAGTAATAAAATTTGTAGGACACATCCTAGGAAATAACATATCAAAATTTTAGAATAAATGGACAAGGTTTGGTTAGTGAAACGAATTTTCTTTGTAGATGTTAAATCTGGAAACTATTACAGGATGCTAGTAAAGATTATAGCAATTACTACTCTTAATACAGTGAGATATAGACTTAGGTTTCTTCATGGAAAATGTCAACCTATGTCTCTAATTCAACATACTAAAATTTTGTAGTATTCCGATAAGAATTTTTATACTTTTTGTATCTGAGATCAAAACTGCTCATTTTAGTTAATAATCTGTTTAGACCCGAGAATATACAATAGTAGTTGTGTGTTTTATATTAGTCTTGCATGACACACATAGAGTTTAGTGACCTTTTAATAGTTGTTAGTTTGTATAAAAGTAAGTCTCGTATATCATTTGAGGTATAGGCATAAATAGTATCATGCGTGTGCAGTGAGTGCGATGCATAGTGCTTGATTATGGGGTAAATATCTGTTTGGCATGGTATGGGACATGTCATAATGGGTTTTATCTTATAATTTGGACACACACGTGTGCTGGGTACATGAGAGTTAGGTGAATAGTATATACTTTGAAGTCTTTTTCTTTTGCATACGGTGAATGCATTAATCTAAGGTGTGGTGGTGTGAAATGTGTGCTTAAATGAGTGAATGAACCCATCGGTACTGAGATGCCAGTGATGCCCCTCGGAAGTTGGGATGCCCATGCTGTGTGATCTTGGATGCCTCGGTCCCGTGTTACCGAGATGCCTCGAAGTGAGATGCCCTTGTGTGTGATCAAGGATGCCCCGGTTGTGTGATACTAGGATGCCTCGGAGTGAGATGCCCCATGCTGTGTGATCTTGGGAGGACCTCGGTTGTGTGATACCGGGATGCCTCGGAGTGAGATGCCCATAATAGAAATATTGTGGAAGTCCGGATAAGGGAATTTCCAGAAGTGACTCTATCGGGCCGGCAGAGTTCCAGTGGGTAAACTGATCGAAGGTGGCCTATATGCACACTAAATTATAATTCTACTTGGTGTGTGAGTTGCATACTACTATTGCATTTCATCTTGATATAGATTGAGAATGTGATAGGTATATATGTGTATATGGATGCATTTAGTATGTCTCATATAAACTGGTTATATATATGTGATGCATTAATATTCATTTGATTATACTTGTGACAATCCTGTCTTGGTATCTTAAGCTATTTAGTTATGATTCCCTTGTAAACTTGATGGCTATGGATTGTCTAGGTTAGAATCTTATCATTTCTTACTGGGCATAGTTTTTGCTCATTCCTTATATTTTTCATATTGATAGTATGGACGTGCCCCCGATAGTTCGTTACGGAGTGATATCGAGCATTGAGGTTACCTTTAGTGATGTGTATGATCCCGACGTTGACATGAATTTTTCCAAGTATGAGGCTGTACTGTGGATGGATAATGGTAGAGCTGAGATGATCCCAATGAAGTTTATTGCGTGGTTTGTCATCCACGAAGGAGAAATGTTTGGCCCTCTTCCTTTTAGCACAGATGGACCGGGAGCTGGGACGGATGGTGCCTAGACGCCTTTGATCATGTAGAAGCAGGAAGAATGTCTTTTGTTTCTTTTTTATGAACGTGGGCTTGTGTGGGATTAGTGGAGTTAGATACCCCTCACCTTTATCCCTGGCTATTTACATGTGTCTTTACTTTTGAATGTGTAAATGTGATGTATATAGGCAAGGAACTTGTAAGAAGTCCAGGTCGATTTTTGTAAGCCGGAACGATCTTAACAAGTTTAGTAATGAAGCTTCTCGTGATCTTTATATATGATCTTAATAGGAGTGTCTATTATGGATTGATAGGACTATTGTAGGATAACCTCACAATATAAAGTTTAAATTTTAAATAATCCATGTTATACATGCTAACCTTCAAAGGTGAACACTATAGACTAACAGTTGGAATTTATAAGTCCTGTAAGATGATAATATTTATAATTTCCGCTTGCGCTTAGTATGTGACGCTACTGGGACGTCAGAGATTGTCACACATATTTTCCCTAAAAACCTCTAACTATTGGAAATTTGCAGGGACAAACGGGTTCCAAAAGCCTTATTTCTGTCCAAATTATCATCATGGAGATTGCAACACCCTTAAAGTCTGGCGAAATCAGAGAATGAAGATTTGTCAAAAAAAAATTATCTGTTTATCCACCAAAAATTCCCTTTTGACATTTTTCCTAAAAACCTCCGACAGTTGGAAATCTGCAAGGTCAAATAGGTTCGAAAAGCTTTTTTTCCCTACGATTTATAATTTTCAAGATCACAACACCCTTAAAGTCAGGTGAAATCAAAGAACGACGATATGTCATAAAAAATTCCCTTTTGCTCCATAGAAAATTCCCTTTCGATATTTTTCCTAAAATCCTCCCACAATTGGAAGTTTGCAGGGACACATGGGTTCCAAAAGCGTTATTTCCATACGATTTATCATTTTTGACATCACAACACCCTTAAAGTCAGGTAAAATCAGATAACGAAGATTTGTCATAAAAAAATTCCCTTTTGCTCCGTAGAAAATTCCCTTTCGATATTTTCCCTAAAAACCTCTAGTAGTTCGAAATCAGCAAGCACAAATGGGTTCCCAAAGCTTTATTACTGTACGATTTATCATTTTTGTGATCACAACACCCTTAAAGTCAGGTGAAATTAGATAACAAATATTTCTCAAAAAAAAATTATCTTTTGATCCATAAAAGATTCCCTTTTGCTCCATAAAAAATTCTCTTTTGATCCATAAAAAATTGCCTTTTCCTCCATAGGAAATCCCATCTCGATATTTTTCCAAAAAACCTCCGACAGTTGAAAATTTGCAGAGACAAATGGTTTCAATAAGCTTTATTTCCGTACGATTTATAATTTTCGAGATCACTACACCCTTAAAGTCAGGTGAAATCAGAGAACAATGATTTGTCATAAAAAAATTCCCTTTTGCTCCAAAGAAAAATCCCTTTCGATATTTTCCCTAAAAACCTCTAACTGTTGGAAATTTGCAGGGACAAATGGGTTTCAAAAACTTTATTTCAGTACGATTTATCATCATGGAGATCGCAACACCCTTAAAGTCTGGCAAAATCACAGAACAAAGATTTGTCAAAAAAATTATCTTTTTATCCATAAAAATTCCCTTTCAACATTTTTCCTAAAAACCTCCGACAGTTGGAAATCTGCAAGGTCAAATAGGTTCAAAAAGCTTTTTTTCCGTACGATTTATAATTTTGGAGATCATAACACCCTCAAAGTCAGGTGCAATCAGAGAACAACGATTTGTCATAAAAAATTCCTTTTGCTCCATAGAAAATTCCCTTTCGATATTTTCCCTAAAAACCTCTGATAGTTGGAAATCTGCAGGCACAAATGGGTTCCAAAAGCTTTATTACCAAACCATTTATCATTTTGATAATCACAACACCCTTAAAGTCAGGTAAAATCAGATAACGAAGATTTGTCATAAAAAATTCCCTTTTGCTCCGTAGAAAATTCCCTTTCGATATTTTCCCTAAAAACCTCTGGTAGTTCGAAATCAGCAAGCACAAATGGGTTCCAAAAGCTTTATTACCATACGATTTATCATTTTTGTGATCACAACACTCTTAAAGTCAGGTGAAATCAGATAACGAAGATTTCTCAAAAAAATTATCTTTTGATCCATAAAAAATTCCCTTTTGCTCCATAAAAAGTTCTCTTTTGATCCATAAAAAATTCCCTTTTACTCCATAGAAAATCCCATTTTGATATTTTTCGAAAAAACCTCCGACAGTTGGAAATCTGCAGAGACAAATGGGTTCCAAAAACTTTATTTTCGTACGATTTATAATTTTGGAGATCACTACACCCTTAAAGTCAGGTGAAATCAAAGAACGACGATTTGTCTTAAAAAATTCCCTTTTGCTCCGAAGAAAATTACCTTTCGAAATTTTCCCTAAAAACCTCTAACTATTGGAAATTTGCAAGGACAAACGGGTTTCAAAAACTTTATTTCCGTATGATTTATCATCATGGAGATCACAACACCCTTAAAGTCTGGCGAAATCACAGCACGAAGATTTGTCAAAAAAAATTATCTTTTTATCCATAAAAAATTCCCTTTTGCTCCATAAAAAGGGAATTTTCCGTACGAAATCACAGACAAATGGGTTCAATAAGCTTTATTTCCGTATGATTTATAATTTTTGAGATCACTACACCCTTAAAGTCAGGTGAAATCAGAGAATGATGATTTGTCTTAAAAAATTCCCTTTTGCTCTAAAGAAAATTCCCTTTCGATATTTTCCATAAAAACCTCTAACGGTTGGAAATCTGCAAGGACAAACGGGTTCCAAAAGTTTTATTTCCGTACGATTTATCATCATGGAGATCGCAACACCCTTAAAGTCTAGCGAAATCACAGAACGAAGATTTGTCAAAAAAAAATTATCTTGTTATCCATAAAAAATTCCCTTTCGACATTTTTACTAAAAACCTCCCACAGTTGGAAATCTACAAGGTCAAATAGGTTCCAAATGTTTTTTTACCATACGATTTATAATTTTGGAGATCACAACATCCTTAAAGTCAAGTGAAATCAGAGAACGACGATTTGTCATAAAAAAATTCAATTTTGGTCCAAAGAAAATTCCCTTTCGATATTTTTCCTAAAAACCTCCCACAGTTGGAAATCTGCAGAGACACATCGGTTCCAAAAGCGTTATTTCCATACGATTTATCATTTTGGACATCACAACACCCTTAAAATCAAGTGAAATCAAATAACGAAGATTTGTCATAAATAATTCACTTTTGCTCCGTAGAAAATTCCTTTTCGATATTTTCCCTAAAAACCTCCGATAGTTGGAAATCTGCAAGCACAAATGGGTTCCAAAAGCTTTATTTTCGTATGATTTATCATTTTGGTGATCACAACACCCTTAAAGTCAGGCAAAATCGGAGAACGAAGATTTATCAAAAAAATTTCCCTTTTGCTCCATAGAAAATTCCCTTTCGATATTTTGCCTTAAAACCTCCGACAATTGGAAATCTGCAGGGACACATGGGTTCCAAAAGCTTTATTTCCGTACGATTTATCATTTCTGAGATCACAACACCCTTAAAGTCAGGTGAAATCCGAAAACAAAATTTTCTTAGAAAAAATTCCCTTTTGGTCCATAGAAAATTCCCTTTCGATATTTTGCTAAAAAAACTTTCAACATTTCGAAATCTACAAGGACAAATGGGTTCCAAAAGCTTTAATTCCGTATGATTTATCATTTTGGCAATCACAACACCCTTCAAGTCAAGTGAAATCAGAGAATGAAGATTTGTCAGAAAAAATTCTTTTTTGCTCCATAGAAAATTCCCTTTCGATATTTTGCCTAAAAACCTCCGACAGTTGAAAATCTACAGGGACAAATGGGTTCCAAAAGCTTTATTTCTGTACGATTTATCATTTTGGAGATTATAAAACCCTTAAAGTCAAGTGAAATCAAAGAACATATTTGTCAAAAAAAAAAATTCCCTTTTGCTCCATAGAAAATTCACTTTCGATATTTTGCCTAAAAACCTCCGACAACTAGAAATCTACAAGGACAAATGGGTTCCAAAATCTTTATTTCCATACAATTTATCATTTTGGTGATCACAACAACCTTAAAGTCAGGTGAAATCAGATAACAAAGATTTGTAAGAAAAAATTCCCTTTCGATATTTTTCCTTAAAACCTCCGGCAGTTTGAAATCTGTAGGGACAAATGGGTTCCAAAAGCTTTATTTCCGTATGATTTATAATTTTGGAGATCACAACATCCTTAAAGTCAAGTTAAGTCCGAGAACAATGATTTGTTAGAAAAAATTCCCTTTCGCTCCATAGAAAATTCCCTATTGATATTTTGCCTAAAAACCTCCGACAGTTGGAAATCTGCAGGGACACATAGGTTCCAAAAGCTTTATTTCCGTACGATTTATCATTTGGAGATCACAACACCCCTAAAGTCTAGTGAAATCAGAGAATGACAATTTCTCAGAAAAAATTCCCTTTTGCTCTATAGAAAATTCCCTTTCGATATTTTTCCTAAAAACCTCCGACAGTTGAAAATTTGCAAGTTCACATGAGTTCCAAAAGCTTTATTTCCATAAAATTTATCATTTTTGAGGTCACAATATCCTTAAAGCCAGGTGAAATCACAGAACGAAGATTTGTCAAAAAAAAGTATCTTTTTATCCATAAAAAATTCCCTTTCGACATTTTTACTAAAAACCTGCCACATGGCTTCCAAAAGCTTTATTTCTCTATGATTTAATGCATTGGAAATCCCAACACCCTTAAAGTCAGCTGAAATTAGAAAACGAAGATTTGCCAGAAAAAATTCCTTTTTGCTCCACGAAAAACTCCCTTTTCGATATTTTGCATAAACATCTCCTGTAGCAGCAATTCTGTCGGGGCAAACACGTTTGAGTGGCTTTATTACCATATCATTTAATGTATTGGAGATGGAAACACCTTTAAACTCACGTGAAATCAGAAAACGAACATTTGTAAAAAAAAAAAAAAAAAAATCTCTTTTGCTCCATGAAAAATTCCCTTTCGGTATTTTCCCTACAAACCCCCGGCAGTTGCAAATTTTCAAGGACAAATGGGTTCCAAAATTTTTATTTTCATACGATTTAATATATTGGAGATCACAATACCCTAAAAAATGAAAATTTGCAAGAAAATATTCCCTTTCACTCCACCAAAAATTCCCTTTTGATATTTTGCCTTAACACCTCCTGTAGAAGCAAATTTGTTGGGGCAAACAAGTTCGAGTGGCTTTATTGCCATATCATTTAATGTATTGGAGATGGCAACACCTTTAAAGTCACGTGAAATCAGAAAATAAACATTTGTCAGAAAAAATTCCTTTTTGCTCCATGAAAGATTCCCTTTCGATATTTCGACTAAAAACCACTAACAGTTGGAAATCTACAGGGACAAATGGGTTTCAAAAGCTTTATTTCCGTATGATTTAATTTATTGGAGATCCCGACACCCTTCAAGTCAGCCGAATTTAGAAAACGAAGATTTGCCAGAAAAATTCCCTTTTGCTCCACGAAAAATTCCCTTTTGATATTTTGCCTAAATACCTCCTGTAGCAACATCTGTCGGGGCAAACACGATCAAGTGGCTTTGTTGCCATATCATTTAATGCATTAGAGATGTCAACACCTTTAAAGTCACATGAAATCATAAAAAGAACATTTGTCAGAAAAAATTCCCTTTTGCTCCATGAAAAAATTCCCTTTCGGTATTTTCCCTAAAAACCCCCGGCAGTTGGTAATATGCCAGGACAAATGGGTTCCAAAGGTTTATTTGCATGCGATTTAATGTATTGGAGATCATGACACCCTTAAATTCAGCTGAAATCAGAAAACGATGATTTGCCCGAACAAATTCCCTCTTGCTCCACGAAAAATTCCCTTTTGGTATATTGCCTAAACACCCCCTGTAGCAGCATATCTGTCGGGGAAAATGTGTTTGAGTGGCTTTATTACCACATCATTTAATGTATTGGAGATGGCAACACCTTTAAAGTCACATGAAATCAGAAGACGAACATTATTTTACCCAAACACCTCCTGTAGCAGCAAATCTATAGGGACAAACACATTCGAGCTGCTTTATTGCCATATAATTTAATGTATTGGAGATGGCAACACCTTTAAGGTCACGTGAAATCAGAAAACAAACATTTGTCAGAAAAAAATTCATTTTTGCTCCATGAAAAATTCCCTTTCAATATTTCGACTAAAAACCCCCAGCAGTTGGAAATCTGCAAAGACAAATGGGTTCCAAAAGCTTTATTTTGGTACTATCTAATTTATTGGAGATCCCGACACCCTTCAAGTCAGCTGAATTTAGAAAACGAAGATTTGCCAGAAAAATTCCCTTTTGCTCCAAGAAAAACTCTCTTTCAATGTTTTGCCTAAACACATCCTGTAGCAGCAAATCTATCGGGGAAAATGCGTTCGGGTGGCTTTGTTGCCATATCATTTAATGTATTAGAGATGTCAACACCTTTAAAGTCACGTGAAATCAGAAAAAGAACATTTGTCAGAAAAAATTCCCTTTTGCTCCATGAAAAAATTTCCTTTCGGTATTTTCCCTAAAAACCCCCTAGCCGTTGGTAATCTGCCGAGACAAATCAGTTTCAAAGGTTTATTTGCATGCAATTTAATGTATTAGAGATTACGACACCCTTAAAGTTAGCTGAAATCAGAAAACGAAGATTTGCCAGAACAAATTCCCTTTTTCTCCACGAAAAATTCCTTTCGGTATTTTGCCTGAACACCCCCTCTAGCAGCATATCTGTCGGGGCTAACGTGTTCGAGTGGCTTTATTACCATATCATTTAATGTATTGGAGATGGCAACAACTTTAAAGTCACGTGAAATCAGAAAACGAACATTTATCGAAAACAAATTCCCTTTTGCTCCATGAAAAATTGCCTATTGGTATTTTGCCTAAAAACCCTCGGCAGTTGGAAATCTGCAGTGACAAATGGGTTCCAAAGGTTTATTTCCATGCGATTTAATGTGTTGGAGATCACTACACCCTCAAAGTCAGATGAAATCAGAAAACGAAGATTTGCCAGAAAAAATTTCCTTTTGCTCCACGAAAAATTCACTTCCAATATTTTGCCTAAACACCTCCTGTAGCAGCAAATTTGTCAGGGCAAACATGTTCGAGTGGCTTTATTACCATATCATTTAATGTATTGGAGATGTCAACACCTTTAAAGTCATTGAAATCAGAAAAAGAACATTTGTCAGAAAAAATTCCCTTTTGCTCCATGACAAATTCCCTTTCGGTATTTTGCCTAAAAACCCCTGGCAAATGGTAATATGCAGGGACAAATGGGTTCCAAAAGCTTAAATTCCATATGATTTAATGTGTTGGACATCCTGACACCCTTAAAGTCAGCTGAAATCAGAAAACGAAAAATTTTCCAGAAAAAATTCCCTTTTGCTCAATGAAAATTTCCCTTTCGATATTTTACCTAAACACCACCTATAACAGCAAATCTGTCGGGACAAACGCGTTCGAGCGGCTTTATTTCCATATCATTTAATGTATTGGAGATGGAAACACCTTTAAAGTCACATGAAATCAGAAAATGAACATTTGTCAGAAAAAATTCCCTTTTGCTCCATGAAAAATTCCACTTCGGTATTTTGCTTAAAAAACCCCTCGGCAGTTGGAAATCAGCAGCGACAAATGGGTTCCAATGGTTTATTTCCATGCGATTTAATGTATTGGAGATCACGACACCCTTAAAGTCAGCTGAAACCAGAAAACGAAGATTTGCCAGAAAAATTTCCCTTTTGCTCCACGAAAAATTCCCTTTCGATATTTTGCCTAAACACCTTCGGTAGCAGCAAATCTGTAGGGGCAAACGCATTCGAGTGGCTTTATTACCATATCATTTAATGTATCGGAGATGTCAACACCTTTAAAGTCAAGTGAAATCAGAAAAAGAACATTTGTCAGAAAAAATTCCCTTTTGCTCCATGACAAATTCCTTTTCAACATTTTAGCTAAAAACCCCCCGGCAGTTGATAATCTGCGTAGGGACATATGGGTTCCAAAGGTTTATTTCCATGCGATTTAATGTATTGGAGATCACAACACCCTTAATGTCAGCTAAAATCATAAAACGAAGATTTGCCATAAAATATTCTCTTTTGCTCCACGAAAAAATCCCTTTCAATATTTTGCCCAAACACCTCTTGTAGTAGCAATCTGTCAAGGCTAACGTGTTCGAGTGGCTTTATTACCATATCATTTAATGTATTTAAGATGGGAAAACCTTTAAAGTCATGTGAAATTAGAAAACAAACATTTGTTAGAAAAAATTCTCTTTTGCTCCATGAAAAATTCCCTTTCGGTATTTTGCCTAAAAACCCTCGGCAGTTAGAAATCTACAGGGACAAATGGGTTCCAAAAGTTTATTTCCATGTGATTTAATGTATTGGAGATTGCGGCACCCTTAAAGTCAGCTAAAATCAGAAAACGAATATTTGCCAAAAAAAAATTCCCTTATGCTCCACGAAAAATTCCCTTTCAATATTTTACCTAAACCCCTCCTGTAGTAGCAAATCTGTCGAGGCAAATGTGTTTGAGTGGCTTTATTACCATATCATTTAATGTATTGGAGATGGCAACACCTTTAAAGTCACGTGAAATCAAAAAACGAACATTTGTCCGAAAAAATTCCCTTTTGCTCTATGAAAAATTCCCTTTCGGTATTTTGCCTAAAAGCCCCTGGTAGTTGGAAATATGCCAGGACAAATAAATTCCAAAAGCTTTATTTCCGTACAATTTAATGTATTGGAGATCGTGACACCCTTAAAGTCAGCTACAATCAAAAAACGAAGATTTGCTAAAAAAATTCCCTTTCGATATTTTTCCTAAACAGCTTCTGAAGCAACAAATCTATCAGGGCAAACGTGTTCTTGTTGCTTTATTACCATATCATTTAATGTATTGGAGGTTGCAACACCTTTAAATTCAGGTGAAATCAGAAAACGAACGTTTGTCAGAAAAAATTCCCTTTTACTCCACGAAATATTCCCTTTAGATATTTTGCCTAAACACCTCCTGTAGCAGCAAATCTGTAGGGGCAAACGCGATCAATTGACTTTATTACCATATCATTTAATTTATTGGAGATGGCAACACCTTTAAAGTCACATGAAATCAGAAAACGAACATTTGTCAGAAAAAATTCCCTTTTGCTCCATGAAAAATTCCCTTTAGTATTTTTCCTAAAAGCCCCCGGCAGTTGGAAATCTGTCGGGACAAATGGGTTCCAAAGGCTTTATTTCCATATGATTTAATATATTAGAGATCACGACACCCTTAAAATCAGTTGAAATCAGAAAACAAAGATTTGCCAGAAAAAATGCCCTTTTGCTCCACAAAAAATTTCATTTCAATAGGAAAGGAGAAAGGCAAAAATGTACAAACTGCGCGGGTACTATTCATCGGTTGCTCTCTCTTCAGGTGATTTGGCACTATTCACTGACTAGTGTTTTGTTCGTTCCCGGAGTTTCGACCGTCCGTTTGGGCTGTTTTTTGGAGGGCATGCTCTTCTAACCTTCCTCTTCATCCCCACTGAGCAGTTTCCCTTCATTTGGTCTATAGGCCGAGATCTCCTCGGCCCTAGGCGTGCTCAGAATCTCGAACTGCTGGGCTAGAGTTTTGCCCGGGGCAGTGTCTCCAGCCGGTCGTTTAGGCCCCGCTTTGGAGGAGAAGATTGCCTAACCTTCCTCCACCCTCCCTCCAAGCCATTTCTCCTATTTTGTCCCACAAGCATAGCCCGGTTCGTTTCCTTCCTTACCATGGGCAATCTGTGGTAGTGTGTGGGCTGCACGCTACGTGTTTGTGATATGGCTTCTTCCAACGTTGGTGCAGGCGGACTTCCTCATGAGGCTCAGCAAGCTACTAGCACCTCAAAGGGACATAGCCCCCCCCCTCCCGTGCCATTGGTAGCCCTCCCTCGATGCCTCCAGGTCAAGCCGACTCCCACAAGTCCAGCCCTGCTAGTCCGTCTCTCAATAGTGTGGGCCTTCGAAGGCTCCTGCCCATCCAGGCCATGCTCGTGGCTGGAGCCATGCTCAATCCTCCTCGAAGAAGCCACAAGTCCCTGCTCAGCTACTAGGTGGTCCGAAGCTTACCCCTGGCCGATCTTGGGTGAGTGTTGCGCGGCTTGTCACAAAAGGATACGATTTATCCTATGTTCCCCCATCCTTTGTGGATAATAAGCCGATTGTCCACCTCTCGGAGGAAGTTTTGGAGGCAATGGATCCCAAGTGGCACGAATGCCTCATTGGGTATTTTGTAGGGAGGAAGCTTCCCTTCAAGCGCACGGAGGATTCCTTGAAGCATGCTTGGGGTCCGAAACTCGCTGAAGTGTTGGCAGATGATCAAGGCTTCTTCTACTTCCATATCCCGGACCCTCTTTTCCGGAGAAAGATCCTGGAGGATGGCCCCCTAACGGTTGTAAGGGTGCCCCTCATTTTGCAACAATGAAGGCCTCTCGTGGAGCTTAAAAAGGACAAGCAAGTCTCTGTCCCGGTGTGGACTAGATTGAAGAACCTCCCCTTCGATCTATGGTCGGCACCTTCCATAAGTGCTATTGCAAGCGCGGTGGGAAAGCCTCTTTATCTTGATGAGCGAACGGAGCAAATGAAGATGATTTCCTTTGCTAGAGTTTGCATGGAGATCCATGCAAGGCAGCCAAGGTGTAATTCAGTTGAAGTCGTCTTAGATGGAGTGACACGCTCGATTGCTATCGAGTATGAATGGAGGCCGATGGAGTGCGCCAAGTGCGGCTCGTTTGGACACAAATGTCCGGATCCCCTCAACCAATACTAGTACCGTTGGAGCTGTGCAACAAGTCCAGGCCTCACCCTCCTCGTTGTTAGCTGCTCAGGTTCCCGCCCCTACTCTGGCTGTGGACCCCCTTGTTCAGCCCGCGCAAGCTCCTCAATAGGCCCCCGATCCTGCTCCGGTCGAGGAATAGCAGCAAGGATGGAGTCAAGTGCAAGGGAAAAAGAAGAAGCCTTTGTAGCCGAAGGTTGGATCCTCTTCACACCTGCCTTCCTCCAGCGAAATGGGTAGCATCCTCAAGCTCAAGGTTTCCACCTCTGAAAATGGCTTGCCCCCTCCCACAGCTCGCAAGTCTTTGAGGAGTCTTTGAGTGTCGAAGCCGGTGTCCCCTCCTCCAAGCCCTGTGGATGAGAGACTTAACTCTTTGCTTGAAGCTTCCTTTCATTCGCTCCATGAGGACAAAGACCCAGCCGAAACCTCTACTTTCAAGCTGGGTGGTCATGGCGAAGACTCGGAGTTCTCGGGTAGTTTCAGTAGCTCTGAAGATGACCTGCTCTCACCTAGCCCTTCCTCGAAGGCTCCTCCTTCTTCAAGAAAAGTTGAGTCCATTCAAGAAAAGTTGCTGGCCCTTGATCCTGCCCCGCCACCCTCTACTACCCTTGCCACCTCGGCAGCTTCTAGGCGAAGGTAGGCCTTCCTTCTTTCCTCCCGGTGCTACTATATATTTATGTTATATATCTATGTATATAGGATTCTAGAATGTGAGAGGTCTTGTTGAAACCTTGAGGCAAGCCAAAGCTAGGAAATTTGTTTCTTCTAACGGGCTTTGTCTGGTTGGTTTGTTGGAGACCAAAGTGCTGGAGTCTCAGTTTGGTTCCATTTCTGCTAGGCTTTTGTCAGGGTGGAATTGGGTTGTCAATTATGACTCCTCTCATAGGGGTAGGCTTCGGATCGGATGGAACCCTTCTTTGGTGAGTTTTGAGGTGATTTCGTCCGATAGTCAGGCTATCCATGGTAGCTTGAAGTTCTTTATGTCTGGTATGTGCAGCTGCATTTCGGTGGTATATGTTGAACATACTTTTATTGCTCGGAGGCCTCTATGAGCAGATCTTGTATAGATGAATGCTCTTTTACAGGATTTGGCTTGGCTAGTGGTAGGCAATTTCAATGCCATCAAGGACCCTTCTGATCGGTATGGAAGCTCTGACACCTGGATTCCTTATTTTGATGAATTTAATCAGTGCTTAATTTAGTCTGAGCTTAAGGACCTGAGGTATGTTGGCTTTCGCTATACTTGGTCAACTTCTCCGGGGGTGAACCAGAAGGCAAGGAAGATAGATTGTGTGCTTGTGAATGCTAAATGGAGCCATGATTTCTCTTACTCGGAAGCTTCTTTTCTAGCACCTAGCATTTCTGACCATACACCTATGGTGGTTAAAGTATTGCAGCCAGTGCTTAAAAGGAAGCCCTTCAAATTCTTTGATTTCTGGATTGAGCACTTGTCCTTCCATGACATTGTTTTGCAAGTTTGGGAGAGCCCAGGTGATGGGGTTCCTATGTATAGGTTGGTGAGTAAACTGAAGGCCCTTAAAGGCCGTTTGAAGCTTCTCAATAAAGAGTTCTTTTCTAATATCTCCGAGAGGGTTGATGTGGCGAGGAATGCTTTAAGGCTCGCCCAGACTAGCCTTCAGCAGGACCTCTCCAGCGAGCTTCTAGCAGAGTTGGAGATGACTCACCGTAGGACGTTCGTAAAGTTGAGGAATTAGGAAGAGTCCTTCTTCAGATAGAAGTCCATGATCAGGTGGCTCAAGGAGGGTGACCGTAATACCAAATATTTTCACCATTCTGTCAATAGGAGACAGCTGCGGAACAGGATTCTTTCTGTCATGGATACCTCTGGTAATATTATCTCGGACCCGAGCTTAGTACAGCAGACCTTCGTCTCTCATTTTCAAGAGCTCTTGGCATCATGCTCACTGTCCTCCAGTCCTTCGTTGCTGGACCTCTAGGAGGTCATTCGCTGCCCCCTCAAGGAAGATTAGGTCAGTTTTCTCTCTCGTCCATTTATTGAAGAGGAGATCCACGATACCATGTTCTCCCTTGCTCGGGGGAAGGCACCTGGGCCGGATGGGTTTGCTGTTGAGTTCTTCAAGCATAACTGGGAGATTGTAGGGCCGCTAGTCATTGAAGCGGTGAAGGATTTCCTTACCACGGGGAGGCTTCTCAGGGAGATCAACAACATCATCCTAGTGTTGATCCTGAAAGTTCCCAATGCGACATCGATCAATGATTACAGGCCTATTGCCTGTTGCAATACTATTTATAAATGTATTACAAAGGTTTTAGCTAACCGCATGGCTGCATTTCTTTGCGATATCATCAGCCCGTCTTAAAATGCTTTTGTCAAAGGCCGGAGAATTAGAGACAATATTCTTCTCGCCCAGGAGCTCTTTCCTGGTTTCCATCTTGACCCATACTTTCCTAAGTGTGATGTCAAGGTGGAGTTTTAGAAAGCTTATGATACAATGGACTGGGACTTTCTTGAGCTGGTTCTTCGTGCGTTTAGATTCCCGGACCACCTAATCCGGCTTATCGTGGTATGTGTCCGTACTCCTAAGTTTTCTATTTCCTTGAATGGGGAACTTCATGGGTTTTTCCCTAGTGGTCAAGGCCTCCATCAGGGGGATCCCATGTCTTCCTATCTGTTCACTTTGGTTATGGAGGTTTTCTCTGGGATCTTTAGTGCCCATGCGGGGCAACCGGGTTTCAAGTTTTTATGGAGATGCAAGGCTTTGAGTTTATCTCACCTGTTCTTTGCAGACGATGTCATCCTATTTTGCGAAGCCGATTTGGTCTCCATATCTCTCTTGAAGGAAGGTTTGGATACCTTCTCCGCATGGAGTGGTCTGAAACCAAACTCCAATAAAAGCGAAGTCTTTCTTGCTGGAGGGTCAGCTAAGCTGTGGTATGAGATTCTCCTTGCCCTTGGTTTCCTTGAAGGGAAACTGCCGGTCCATTATTTGGGAGTTCCTATTATTTCCTCACGGCTCGGCAAGGCGGATTGTGTTTGCCTAGTTGATCGGATAACTACCAGGGTCCAATTGTGGACCTAGCGCTTTCTCTCCTTTGCTAGACGGCTTCAGCTAATAAGGTTAGTTCTTCATACAATCCAAGCTTATTGGGCGACTGTTTTTACTATTCCTGTTGCAATGTTAGAACGTATTGAGCAGATTTTTAGACATTTTCTCTGGAAGGGCCCAGGCCTTAGGAGAGGTGGGGCCAAAGTTTCTTGGGAAGACGTCTGCCTTCCAAAGGAGGAAGGAGGTCTCGGCATTCATAGGTTGAGGGATTGTAATAAAGCAGCGATGTTGAAGCACATCTGGATTCTATTTACGGACAAGGAGTCCTTGTGGTGCAAGTGGATTCATTCCAATTTCCTGAAGAGGAAGAGTTTCTGGGTGGTTAGGAAGCCTACTTTCTATTCTTACGCTTGGAAGAGAATCCTCCATCTCACGACCGAGTTCCAATTCTCCTTCCTCTGGAGATTACGAGATGGCCTCTTTGTTTCCTTCTGGTTTGACCACTGGCACCCGAGAGGCTCCATTAATCTGATTTTCTCGGATTCCTTGATTTATAGATCCGGTCTACCCAGGCACGCCACGGTGGCTTATCTTTTTACACCGTCTGGACAGTCCATGCGAACAGTGCTAGAGTCTTGGGAGCTGCCCATTCCTTTCCTCTCTCAAGTACCAGATCGTTTTACTTGGCTAGAAAGCTCCTCAGGCTTATTCTAGGTTGCCTCGGCATGGTACACCATCAAAAGGAAGAAGACTTGGGTGGATTGGGCATCCTTCATCTGGAGCAATGCTATGGCTCTGAGATATCAATTCAATCTCTGGCGTATTACCAAGAACCGTCTTCCCACTCAAGCCTCACTTTTATCATACGGCAGGATTGGTGATGCCGTCTGTGCCTTTTGCAAAGTGACGCCAGATTCCATCAATCATCTATTTTTTTATTGTTGCATCACAGCCAGACTTGCTTTCTTTTGGGCTGCTAGATGCAACCTTCCTTGGCGCAACAGGACTTGGTCAGAGAATCTTAGATGGGCTATGAAGTTTCTTTCCGGTAAGGATTTCTATAGTTTCATTGCTCGCTTCTCCTTTGGTGCTCTTTGCCACATTATTTGGAAGTACAGGAACGAGATTCTCTTTAGAGACCATACCTTGGCAATAACTGCAGTGAAGAACCACCTCATTAAAATTGTTAAGGACAAGGCCTTAACTTTCAGAAATGTTGAGGATAGCCCAAGGAACAGGAGACTTCAACGTAGATGGGGATTGATCCTTCTATTTTCGCTCAGGACCCTATTGATCCTTAGTGTTCCTGCTTATGGGCACGGTTTTTTGATGCTGAATGGCTCGACGCCACTGAGCTTTCATTGTTGGGGAGTGGCGTGAGTGGTCAACTTGCTTATTAGGGGTCTGTTGACTCAGCTCGCTTCGCCTCGGCTGAGGATTGCTTCGCGAGGTGCTGTTCGTAGTGAACGCCTGGGCTCTTCCTCGGGATTGGGGCAGGGTGCCATTGTTTGGCTGGTTGGTGGCCTTCCTTGCTAGTTGGTCCTTGTTCTAGTTGTAGCCTTCTAACTGGCTTTTGTCGTGTTGTTGTGCCTTCGTTGGCTTTTCCGTTTTCTTTCTTTCAGCACCCTTCCACTCATTATGCTTCTTTTACATTTTGAGTGCAAGTTTTGGTGCCGTTCGCTTGTACATTTTGGTTATAGCTCAATACAATTACCTTTCACCAAAAAAAAAAATCTATTTCGATAGTTTGCCTAAACACCTCCTGTAGTGGCAAATCTGTTAGGGAAAACGTGTTCTAGTTAGTTTATTACCATATCATTTAATGTATGGGAGATGGCAACACCTTGAAAGTCGAGTGAAATAAGAAAACAAATCTTTGTCAGAAAAAATTCTCTTTTGCTCCGTGAAAAATTCCCTTTCAGTATTTTGCCTAAAAGCCCCCGGCAGTTGGAATTCTGCCGATTCCAATAGGTTACAAAGGCTTCATTTCCATACAATTTAATGTATTGGAGATCACAACATCCTTAAACTCAGCAGAAATCAGAAAACGAAGATTTGCAGGAAAAAATTCCCTTTTGCTCCACAAAAAATTCCATTTTGATATTTTGCCTAAACACCTCCTATAGCAACAAATCTGTTAGGGCAAACACGTTCGAGTGGTTTATTACCATATCATTTAATGTATTGGAGATGTCAACACCTTTAAAGTCACGTGAAATCAGAAAAAGAACATTTGTCAGAAAAAATTCCCTTTTACTCCATGACTATTTCCCTTTCGGTATTTTGCCAAAAAAACCCCGGCAGTTGGTAATCTGCAGGGACAAATGGGTTCCAAAGGTTTATTTCTGTGTGATTTAATGTATTGGAGATCACAACACCCTTAAAGTCAGCTGAAATCAGAAAACAAATATTTGCCAAAAAAAAAGTCCCTTATGCTCCACGAAAAATTCCCTTTCGATATTTTGCCTAAACACCTCCTATAGCAGCAAATCTGTTGGGGCAAACATGTTCGAGTGGCTTTATTACCATATCATGTAATGTATTGGAGATGGCAACACCTTTAAAGTCACGTGAAATCAGAAAACAAATATTTGTCAAAGAAACTTCCCTTTTGCTCCACAAAAAATTTCATTTCGGCATTTTGCCTAAAAACCCCGGCAGTTAGAAATCTGCAGGGACAAATGGGTTCCAAAGGTTTATTTCCATGCAATTTAATGTATTGGAGATCACGACACCCTTAAATTCAGCTGAAATCAAAAAACGAAGATTTGCCAGAAAAAATTTCCTTTTACTCCATGAAAAATTCTATTTCGATATTTTGCCTAAACACCTCCTGTAGCAGCAAATCTGTTGGGGCAAACCTGTTTGAGCGGCTTTATTACCTTATCATTTAATGTATTGGAGATGGAAACACCTTTAACATCACGTGAAATTAGAAAACAAACATTTGTCAAAAAAAAATTCCCTTTTGCTCCATGAAAATTTCCCTTTTGGTATTTTTCCTAAACGCCCCCGGCAGTTGGAAATCTGCAGGGACAAATGGGTTCGAAAATCTTTATTTTCATACGATTTTATGTGTTGGAGATCACAACACCCTTAAAGTCAGCTGAAATCAAAAAATGAAGATTTGCTAGAAATAATTCCTTTTTGCTCCACGAAAAATTCTCTTTCGATATTTTGCCTAAACACCTCTTGTAGCAGCAACTCTGTCGGGGCAAATGTGTTCAAGTGGCTTTATTACCATATCATTTAATGTATTGGAGATGGCAACACCTCTAAAGTCATGAGAAATCAAAAAATGAACATTTGTCAGAAAAAATTCCCTTTTACTCCATGAAAATTTCCCTTTTGGTATTTTGCCGAAAAACCCCCAGCATTTGGAAATTTGCAAGGACAAATGGGTTCCAAAGGCTTTATTTCCATACGATTTAACGTATTTATGGTCTTGACACCCTTAAGGTCAGCTAAAATCAGAAAACGAAGATTTGCCAGACAAAATTCCCTTTTTCTCCACGAAAAATTTCCTTTCGATATTTTGCCTAAACACCTCCTATAGCAGCAAATCTGTCGGGGCAAACGTGTTTGAGTGTCTTTATTACCATATCATTTAATTTTTTTGGAGATGGCAACACCTCTAAAGTCACGTGAAATCAGAAAACGAACATTTGCTAGAAAAAATTCCCTTTTGCTCCATGAAAAATTCCCTTTCGATATTTTTCCTAAAAACCCCCGGTAGTTTGAAATCTGCAAGGACAAATGGGTTCTAAAAGCTTTATTTCCATACAATGTAATGTATTGGAGATCACAACACCCTTAAAGGCAAGTGAAGTCAGAAAATGAAGATTTGCTAGAAATAATTCCCTTTTGCTCCACGAAAAATTCGCTTTCAGTTTTTTGCCTAAAAACCCTCGGCAGTTGGAAATCTGCAAGGACAAATGGGTTCAAAAGCTTTATTTCCATACGATTTAATGTATTGGACATGACAACACCCTTAAACTCAGGTGAAATTAGAAAACAAAGATTTGCCAAAAATAATTCCCTTTTGCTCAACGAAAAATTCACTTTCGGTATTTTGCCTAAACACCTCCTGTAGTAGCAAATCTATCGGGGCAAATGGGTTCAAAAGGATTTATTTCCATACGATATAATGCATTGGAGATCACAACACCCTTAAAGTCAGGTGAAATCAGAAAATGAAAATCTGCCAAAAAAACTTCTCTTTTGCTCCATGAAAAATTCCCTTTAGATATTTTGTCTAAAAACCCCCGACAGTTGGAAATCTGCAATGACAAATGGGTTCAAAAAGCTTTATTTTCATACAATTTAATGTATTGGAGATCACAACACCCTTAAATTCCGGTGAAATCAAAAAATGAAGATTTGACAGAAAAAATTCATTTTTGCTCCGCGAAAAATTTCCTTTCTGTATTTTTCATAAACTCCTCTTGTAGTAGCAAATTTATCATGGCAAATGTGTTCAAGTAGCTTTATTACCATATCATTTAATGTATTGGAGAATGTAATACCTTTAAAGTCACGTGAAATCAGAAAACAAACATTTGCCAAAAAAATTCCCTTTTGCTCCATGAACATTTCCTATTTGATATTTTGCCTAAAATCCCTAGCAGTTGGAAATCTACAAGGACAAATTGGTTCAAAAAGCTTTATTTCCGTACAATTTAATGTATTGGAGATCACAACACCCTTAAAGTCAGCTGAAATCAGAAAACGAAGATTTACTAGAAACAACTCCCTTTTGCTCCACGAAAAATTCACTTTCGGTATTTTGCCTAAACACCTCCTGTAGTAGCAAATCTATCGGTTAATGTGTTCAAGTAGCTTTATTACCATATCATTTAATGTATTGGAGATTGCAGCACCTTTAAAGTCACGTGAAGTCAGAAAACGAACCTTTGCCAGAACAATTCCCTTTTGCTCCATGCAAAATCCCCCTTCATTATTTTGCCTAAAACGCCCCAGCCATTGGAAATCTGCGAGGACAAATTGGTTCAAAAAGCTTTATTTCTGTATGATCAAATGTATTGGAGATCACAACACCCTTAAAGTCAGATGAAATCTGAAAATGAAGATTTGCCGGAAAAAAAAATCCCTTTTGCTCTACGAAAAATTCCCTTTCGGTATTTTGCCTAAACACCTCTTGTAGTAGCAAATCTATTGGGGCAAATGGGTTCAAAAAACTTTATTACCATATCATTTAATGTATTAGAGATTGTAACACCTTTAAAGTCACATGAAATCAAAAAGCGAACCTCTGCCAGAAAAAATTCCCTTTTGCTGCATGAAAAATTCCCTTTCGATATTTTGCCTAAAAACCCTCGACAGTTGGAAATCTGCAGGGACAAATGGGTTCAAAAAGATTTATTTCTGTATGATTTAATGTATTGGAGATCACAACACCCTCAAAGTCAGATGGAATCAGAAAACGAAGATTTGCTAGAAAAAATTCCCTTTTACTCCACGAAAAATTCCATTTCGATATTTTGCCTAAACACCTCCTGTAGTAGCAAATCCATTGGGGTAATCATGTTCAAGTATCTTTATTACCATATCATTTAATATATTGGAGATTGGAACACCTTTAAAGTCACGTGAAATCAGAAAACGATCATTTGCCAGAAAAAATTTCCTTTTGCTCCATGAAAAATTCACTTTCGATATCTTGTCTAAAAACCCTCGACAGTTGGAAATCCGCAGGGACAAATGGGTTCAAAAAGCTTTATTTCCATACGATTTAATGTATTGGAGATCACAACACCCTTAAACTCAGGTGAAATTAGAAAACAAAGATTTGCCAAAAATAATTCCGTTTTGCTCCACGAAAAATTCCCTTTCGGTATTTTGCCTAAACACCTCCTGTAGTAGCAAATCTATCGGGGCAAATGGGTTCAAAAGGCTTTATTTCCATATGATATAATGTATTGGAGATCACAACACCCTTAAAATTAGGTGAAATCAGACAACAAAAATTTGCCAAAAAAAATTCTCTTTTGCTCCATGAAAAATTCCCTTTCGATATTTTGTCTAAAAAGCCCCGACAGTTGGAAATCTGCAAGGACAAATGGGTTCAAAAAGCTTTATTTTCATACAATTCAAAGTATTGGAGATCACAACAACCTTAAATTCCGGTGAAATCAGAAAATAAAGATTTGGCAAAAAGAATTCCTTTTTACTCCGCGAAAAATTCCTTTTCTGTATTTTTCATAAACTCCTCTTGTAGTAGCAAATTATTAAGGGCAAATGTGTTCAAGTAGCTTTATTACCATATCATTTAATGTATTGGAGAATGCAATACCTTTAAAGTCACGTGAAATCAGAAAACGAACATTTGCCAAAAAAAATTCCCTTTTGCTCCATGAAAATTTCCCTTTCGATATTTTGCCTAAAAGCCCCGGCAGTTGGAAATCTGTAGGAACAAATTGGTTCAAAAAGTTTTATTTCCATACGATTTAATGTATTGGAGATTGCAACACCCTTAAAGTAACGTGAAATCAAAAATGAAGATTTGCCAGAAAAAATTCCCTTTTACTCCATCAAAAATTTCCTTTCGATATTTTGCCTAAAAACCTCCTGTAGTAGCAAATCTATCGGGGCAAATGTGGTCAAATAGCTTTGTTACCATATCATTTATTATATTGGAGATTGCAACACCCTTAAAGTCACATGAAATCAGAAAACAAAGATTTATCAGAAAAAATTCTCTTTTGTTCCATGAAAAATTCACTTTCGATATTTTGCCTCAAAACCTCCTGTAGTAGCACATCTACTGGGGCAAATGTGTTCAAGTAGCTTTGTTACCACATCATTTAATGTATTGGAGATTGCAACACCCTTAAAGTCACCTGAAATCAGAAAACGAAGATTTGTCAGAAAAAATTCCCTTTTGCTCCATGAAATATTCCCTTTCGATATTTTGCCTAAGAACCTCTTGTAGTAGCAAATCTACTGGGGCAAATGTGTTCAAGTAGCTTTGTTAACATATCATTTAATGTATTGGAGATTGCGACACCCTTAAAGTCAAGTGAAATCGGAAAATGAAGATTTGTTAAAAAAAAAAAATTACATTTTGCTCCATGAAAAATTCCCTTTCGATATTTTGCCTGAAAATCTCCGATAGTTGAAAATCTGCATGGACAAATGAGTTCAAAAAGCCTTATTTCCATAGGATTTAATGTATTGGAGATCACAACACCTTTAAAGTCAGGTGAAATTGGAAAACGAAGATTTGTAAGAAAAATTTCCTTTTACTCCATGAAAAATTCCCCTTCGATATTTTGCCTAAAAACCTCCTATAGTAGCAAATCTATCGGGGAAAATGTGTTCACGTAGCTTTGTTACAATATCAATTAATGTATTGGAGATTGCAACACCCTTAAAGTAACATAAAATTGGAAAATGAAGATTTGCCAGAAAAAATTCCCTTTTGCTCCATGAAAAATTCCCTTTCGATTTTTTGCCTAAAAATCTTCAACAGTTGGAAATAAGCAAGGACAAATGGCTTCAAAAAGCCTTATTTCCATATGATTTAATGTCTTGGAGATCACAACACCTTTAAAGTCAAGTGAAATCGGAAAACGAAGATTTGTCAGAAAAAATTTCCTTTTGCTCCATGCAAAATTCTCTTTCACAATTTTGCTTGAAAACTTCCTACAGTTAGAAATTTGCAAGGGAAAATGAGTTCAAAAGGCCTTATTTCCATATTATTTAATGTATTGGAGATTGCAACACCCTTAAAGTCACGTGAAATTGGAAAACGAAGATTTGCGAGAAAAAATTTCCTTTTGCTCCATGAAAAAAATCCTTTCAATATTTTGCCTAGAAACCTCAAACAATTGGAAATCTACAGGGACAAATGGGTCAAAAAGCCTTATTTTCATATTATTTAATGTATTGGAGAATGCAACACCATAAAAGTCACATGAAATCGAAAAACGATAATTTGCCAAAAAAAATTCCCTTTTGTTCCATGAAAAATTCTCTTTCGATATTTTGCCTAAAAACCTCATGTAGTAGCAAATCTACCGGAGCAAATGTGTTCAAGTAGCTTTGTTACCATATCATTTAATGTATTGGAAATTGCAACACCCTTAAAGTCACGTGAAATCGGAAAACGAAGATTTGTCAAAAAAGAATTCCCTTTTGCTTCATGAAAAATTCACTTTCGATATTTTGCTTAAAAACCTCCGACGGTTGGAAATCTTGAGGGACAAATGAGTTCAAAAAGCCTTATTTCCATATGACTTAATGTATTGGAGATCACAACACCCTCAAAGTCAGCTGAAATCTGAAAACAAAGATTTGCCAAAAAAAAAATCCCTTTTACTCCAAGAAATATTCCCTTTCGATATTTTGCCTGAAAACCTCCGACAGTTGGAAATCTGCAGGAACAAATGGGTTCAAAAAGCCTTATTTCCATATGATTTAATGTATTGGAGATCACAACACCCTTAAAATCAGGTGAAATCTGAAAACGAAGATTTGCCAGAAAGAATTCTCTTTTGCTCCATGAAAAATTCCCTTATTTTGCCTAAAAACCTCATGTAGTAGCAAATATACCGGGGCAAATGTGTTCAAGTAGCTTTGTTACCATATCATTTAATGTATTAGAGATTGCAACAGCCTTAAAGTCACGTGAAATCAGAAAATGAAGATTTGTCCAAAAAAATTCCCTTTTGCTCTATGAAAAATTCCCTTTCGATATTTTGCCCGAAAATCTCAAACAGCTGGAAATCTGCAGGGACAAATGGGTTCAAAAAGCCTTAATTCCATATGATTTAATGTATTGGAGATCACAATACCCTTAAAATCAGCTGAAATCGGAAAACGATTTCAAACTATCAAAGGTTTTTAGGCAAAATATCGAAAGGGAATATTTCGTGGAGTAAAAGGAATTTTCTCTTACAAATGTTCATTTTCTAATTGCACGTTACTCTAAAGGTGTTGTAGTCTCCAATACATTAAATAATATGGTGATAAAGCTACTTGAACAAATTTGCCCCGATAGATTTGCTGTTACATGAGGTTTTTAGGCAAAATATCGAAAGGGTTTTTCGTGGAGCAAAACGAATTTTCTTTGGCAAATCTTTGTTTTTTGATTTCTCCTGACTTTACAGGTGTTGTAATCTCCAATACATTAAATCATACGGAAATAAATCTTTTTAAGCACATTTGTCCCTGCAGATTTCCAATTGTCAGAGGTTTTTAGGCAAAATATTGAAAGGAAATTTTTTGTGGAGGAAAAGGAATTTTCTCTAACAAATGTTCGTTTTTTTTATTTCACATGACTGTAAAAGTGTTGCAATCTCCAATAAATTAAATAATATGGTAATAAAGCTACTTGAAAAAATTTTCCCCGATAGATTTGCTGCCACAGGAGGTTTTTAGGCAAAATATCAAAAGAGATTGTTTTGTGGGGCAAAAGGAATTTTCTCTAGCAAATCTTCGTTATCTAATTTCACCTGACTTTACGAGTGTTGTAATCTCCAATACATTAATCATACGGAAATAAAGATTTTTTAGCACATTTGTCCCTGCAAATTTCCAACTGTCAGAGGTTTTTAGGCAAAATATCGAAAGGGATTTTTCGTTGAGGAAAATGAATTTTCTCAGGCAAATCTTCATTTTCTGATTTCAAATGACTTTATAGGTGTTGTAATCTCCAATACATAAAATAATATGGTACTAAAGCTACTTGAACACATTTGCCCCGATAGATTTGCTACTACAGGAGGATTTTAAGCAAAATATCGAAAGAGATTTTTTCGTGGAGCAAAAGGAATTTTCTCTGGCAAATCTTCGTTTTTGGATTTCACCTAACTTTACAGGTGTTGTAATCTCCAATATATTAAATCATATGGAAATAAAACTTTTTGAGCACATTTTTTTTTGGTAAAGGTAAGAATAAATTGAGCTTTGGACAAATTTTTTAGCACATTTGTCCCTACAAATTTCCAACTATCGAAGGTTTTTAGGCAAAATATCGAAAACGAAATTTTCGTGGAGGAAAAGGAATTTTTTTTTGACAAATGTTCGTTTTCTCATTTCACGTTACTCTAAAGGTTTTGCAATCTCCAATTTATTAAATAATATGGTAATAAAGCTACTTGAACACATTTGCCCCGATAGATTTGTTGCTAGAAGAGGTTTTTAGGCAATATATCGAAAGGGATTTTTTCGTAGAGCAAAAGGAATTTTCTCTAGCAAATCTTCGTTTTCTAATTTCACCTGACTTTACAGGTGTTGTAATCTCCAATACATTCAATCATATGGAAATAAAGCTTTTTGAGCACATTTGTCCATGCAGATTTCCAACTGTTGGAGGTTTTTAGGAAAAATATCGAAAAGGATTTTTTCGTGGAGCAAAAGGAATTTTCTCTGGCAAATCTTCGTTTTTTTATTTCAAATGACTTTACAGGTGTTGTAATCTCCAATAGATTAAATAATATGGTAATAAAGCTACTTGAACACATTTTCCCCAATAGATTTGCTGCTACAGGAGGATTTTAGGCAAAATATCGAAAGGGATTTTTTCATGAAGCAAAAGGAATTTTCTCTAGCAAATCTTCGTTTTATTATTTCACCTGACTTTACAAATGTTGTAATCTCCAATACATTAAACCATATGGAAATAAATCTTTTTGAGCATATTTGTCCCTGCAAATTTCCAACTGTCGAAGGGTTTTAGGCAAAATATCGAAAAGGAAATTTTCGTGAAGGAAAAGAAATTTTCTCTGACAGATATTCATTTTCTGATTTCACGTGACTGTAAAGGTGTTGCGATCTCCAATACATTAAATAATATGGTAATAAAACTACTTGAACACATTTTCCCCGATAGATTTGCTGCTATAGGAGGATTTTAGGAAAAATATCGAAAGGGATTTTTTTGTGGAGCAAAAGGAATTTTCTCTGGCAGATCTTTGTTTTCTAATTCACCTTACTTTACAGGTGTTGTAATCTCCAATACATTAAATCATACGGAAATAAAGCTTTTTGAGCACATTTGTCCCTACAAATTTCCAACAATCGGAGGCTTTTAGGCAAAATATCGAAATGAAATTTTTCGCGGAGTAAAAGAATTTTCTTTTTGCAAATGTTCGTTTTCTAATTTCACGTGACTCTAAAGGTGTTGCGATCTTCAGTACATTAAATAATATGGTAATAAAGTTACTTGAACACATTTGCCCTGATAGATTTGTGGGAGAAGTACACTATCAGTGCCATAAGTTGTGTACGGCGCTCACTTTGGTGCCAAAAGTTTCCGTCGGATCACTTAAGTGCCAAAAAATTTGAAAAACGATCATTTCAGTGCCAACGCCGATTTGGTTGGCCGAAAATCTGATGTGGTAGTTTTTTATTAATTTTTGAAGCCGACGTGGATCGCCGGAGAGCACAATCTGCATACAAACAATAAAACGACACTGTTTAGCATCTTTTCCCCCAAATAAGAAACCCTAAATCCCCAAATTTGACCAAAATCAGAAGTTGAAAAACCTAAATCCCCAATTTGACCAATTCGAGTGCATACTTCGATTTTCTCCCAAAATTATCAGCTTGTTCTTGTAAATGGAGGGCAGAAGCTTCAGCAGCAACTCACATTCCTATAAATAAAAAAAAAAGCGAATTAGATGGTGAGTGTTACTGTTATTGTGGGTTATCGAGTCCGAGAAGAACATCTTGGACTCGGTTGAATCCCGGGAGAAGATTCCATGGGTGCGGCAGATATAGAGAAGGCTCGAAGTGCAAATATTTCAAATGGGTTGATAGGAAATTCTCTAATCAAGCGACAGAGGTGATTTTGGAGTTACTTGAAGGCCAAGATCAACCTCCACCTACATTAATGGACGAGTTAGAGGATGTCGACTCAATGCAAGCTCAAATGAAGGGTTTAACATCTCTGGTCGACCATTTGAAGAGGGAGGTTTCAAGGCTGAAAATTGAAAGAAACTTTTATCGAGCGTTGATTGTGTTATTATTCTCTTGGTAGTTTATTCAAATGTGAAGTGGAGTAATGAGAAGAAGTTTGTATGTCTACCATAGTCGAAGACGTGGAAATGGAAGTAAAATGTGTTTTTGCTTTGCTGCAATTTTTGTATGGAGCAGAAGGTTTTCTTGTAATCTATGGTAGAAATGGAAGGTTGGAGTTGGAATGCATTAGTTGTGAGCACTTACAAGTTTTATTGTTTAGTTGTGTATTGTCAATGTTTGTTTTGGTTAGTTTTTGCTTCAAATATAATGGTTTGCTGCATTTTTTATTTGGTAATGGTTTGCTAGTTTGCTGGTTTGTTGCAACTGCAAACCATGGCCAAATGGAATGTGCTTTTGGAATGCATTAGTTGTGAGCACTTAAAAGTTTTATTGTTTAGTTGTGTATTGTCAATGTTTATTTTGGTTAGTTTTTGCTTCACATATAATCGTTTGCTGCATAAATTTGGTAATGGTTTGCTAGTTTGCTGGTTTGCTGCAATTGCAAACCATGGCGAAATTAAGGGATGGTGGCAAATTCACGATTGACCATTTCAATGTCATAAGTTGTAAATAGTGATCGCTTGAGTGCCAAGCTTTTATAAAAATGATCATTTAAGTGCCAGTCGCAATTACAAAGTGATCACTTGTGTTGCACAAGTTTTTTAAAAAAGAACATGTTAGTTTCAAACGTCACTTGACTTGTACCTTGTTCTTGCACCAGTTGGGTTGTTGGTGCATCTTCTTGCACCAGCCCATACAAGTGTTGATGCAACAAGATGCACCAACACCCAAAATTGCATCTTGTTGTTGCACCAGCACATACAACCAAAACCTCACAAATTCATTAACATCCACAACTTCAACCAGCAACAGTATATGCACACATCTAATAGGCCTTTTGTTCTCCCTTCAATAGGCCCAACAAGAAGCTCTTCAGTAGGTCATGTCCCTAGCACTAAATCAGTCATTACATCTTGCTGTTGATGCTGCTTTTTCAGCTCACAGCATTTCTTATTGTACCCTTCCTTGCAGCAATAGGAGCATTTCATCTTTGACCCAGTCCTACTCATCCTCTAACTTGATGCCTCTTCCTGCTGCATTCTTTGTCTCCTTTTTAACCTTCCTATTTGCTTCTTCAGCAACAAAGGTAGAGGGCTTTCATGATTTGTTGGCTCCCAAAATTTGCTGCTTCTGATAGGTTGCATCATGAATTGGTATGAAGCAAGGTATGAGCTTTTTTTATACCAATCATGTATGTAATCATCTAGGTTTTCTTGCTTCATCTAAATATCACAAATGGTATGGGCATAGGGAATTCCATTCAGTTGCCAGGCTCGACATGAACACTTTTTTCTATCCAAGTTGACAACATACTTATCCTGATTTTGAATAATCTCATATCCATTATCTCCATTCTAAATTGGATGGCAAAACCTACTAGCAGCAATGTTTGCATCCATCTCTTCACAATCCTAGAGCCACAGTCTCTAGTCCATTTCGTAGCCTCATCTCTTTGCCTATGCAGTCTAGTCATAACCATAACTTGAATATTATCAAGCATGCTGATGATTGGTTTGCACCTGGCCTCTAAAATTCTTCCATTAAAAACTTCACTGAGGTTGTTATCAATGATATCGCATTTGAACTCTTCGCTGAAGAAGGCCCGACACCAGTGCTTAGCTTCTATCTGGAAGAGTGCATCAAAACCTTCCTTTGTCAGCTGCAACAATCCTTGTTTGGCTAATCTGAAATCAACCATGTTGGTACTCTTTGCTATCTGCCAAAACTGCTTCTGCAGCCTATCTCCTTTGAAGTTCCTTGACCAATTTGCATATATGTGCCTCGCGCACATTCTATGCTCAGCATGTGGCATCAACTCAGCCAATATAGGAATAAGTCCCTACAAAAATTCAAACCAATAAATACAAGTCAGGAAAAATATGGAAGTGATTAATATTAAAAGGGAGTGAATTAATTGACAATGAAATTACCTTCTGTTGGTCGCTCATGAATGCTCATCCTCCCCCATCGGTTATCTCAAGGTCGGCCTTTAAATTTTTTAGGAACTAAGACCAAATATCCTTGTTCTCTATCTTCACCACCGCCCAAGCTTTCGGAAACATTTGATTATTAGCATCTCTCTCCACAGCAGCCAACAACTCCCCCTTGCATAAACCCTTTAAAAAGCATCCATCCAATCCCATAACTCTTCTACAACCAGCCAAGAAGCCCCATTTGCATGCATCAAAACAGACATAAAATCTATCAAATCTAGGCCCAAGATCAGAGAGTGGCCTCTCCACAACCTCTACATATACCTTACTAGATGGGTTTTGAAACATGCATTCGCTAGCATAATCTCATACATGCGCATATTCTTCCTTATACTCACTCATCAATATTTTCATCACCCTCATCTTAACTCTCTTGCATTGATTCCTTGACACATTAATCCCTAATTGCTCCTTCACTGACTGTTGAAATTGAGGACTCTTGATCTCGGACATTGCTTTGATAGTATTGAAAAAATGCTTCAATAACCACACACTTGTTACCTTTTTATTGTTAAAGATAATTGGACAAGTATGCTCCTCCTAGAAGGACCTAATCTGGAATTACCCCTTCTTACTCAACGCGCCATAGAGCTTCCATGGACAATTCGGTTATGAGCACTTAGCTCTCACAAAATCCTTCGTGTTTCTAATGAATTGAACGCTCCTCTGTTCACCAATGGAGTTCTTCACAACAGCTTCCTTGAACTGTTTGGCATCGTCAAATCTCATGCCCACAGACAAAACAGGTTTATCAACAGTTGGATCATAGCAAGGGTACTTACTTTTTCTTCGACGAGCAGGTTCTTCATCATCATTATCAAGCTCATTCTCCGAACCAACAACTTCATCGTCGCAGCTTTCTTCATCTTCACTTCTATTACCTTCAGTTGGAGCTCCATCCCTATTTACTAGCTCAGGCCTCTTTGCTGAAGCTACAACTTTTTTTCTCAGAAATTCCCTTTGCTTTTGTCTTGATTGTGCGAGTTCATCATCATCTTCGTCACTTGGGAAACTTATTGAAGCCAAATATTCATCTTCCGATTCACTAGATATAGCAATTTCCCATTCTAATCCAATGAAGTCTTCATCGTCCACATCTTCACCCAAACCTTCACCCAAGATTTCAAGACATCTCCCTGTTTGTTCATCTCTATCAATATGACTTCTCTCCCTCTCATTTTGCCCTTCATCTAACCTAAACTCATCTCCGACCTGATTACTCGCTTGATTAGGATCCCTCACTTCTCCTCTTTTAGTGGTGATATGCTCATCCACATCCTCATCCTCATCCTCACCATCACTATAATATTCAACATATATCCTAACTTCTTCGTCGTGAAGATAATAGTAAATGATATCCTTAATACCATTATCGACATTAAAAAATCTCAAGCCATCTTTCAATTCCTTTCCAGAAACACCGTAATGTAGTTTTTGCACTTTGCATCGTAAAAAATACACCAAATCCCTCAGAAAATCAATATATGATGGCTTCCGAACATTGACATAGATAGTACCTTCATTTCCATCAGCATATTCTCAATCCTCAGTGCTAATAACAAACTCTCCACCATAGCAAACAATGACGCCTACCTAATTTGTGTCCATGTCGATGTTGCACCCAATGGAAAAAAAAAAAGAGTCATTACTTTTTGGGACCACATGATGGAATCAGCAACTTCACATGCAAGTCCTTGTCATTTTGTTTTCAAGAAACAAATGTGACCAATCTCCCCAATTCAGTGCCTTTACAGAAACAAAAGAAACCGAATTGAATAAACAAAGTGAGGTCCCCACCACCCATTTTTCAATTCAATCACATTTGGTCCCCCACAGAAGCAGTCCAATTAATTAAACAAAGTAAGGTCCCACCACTGTTTCCCTCCAAGTCGAGCCCCCATTTTTCCCTCCGTGCCCTATTTTTCTATTCGGTCCCCACAACAGAAAGCGAACGAACGACGGAAGCCTCAATTTTTCTATTTGGTCCCCATAAAAGTGAGATCCCCACCACTTTTCCCACTACTTTCCCCCTGAGCCGAGCCCTCAATTTTCCCTCCGCACCCTAACTTGCCCGTCGGAACCCTAAAATTTTCACTAAATTAACCCATGTAGAGAACATGACAAACCTGAGTGAGCGAGAGTTGGGGACACAGCCAGCGAACGACAGTGAACGACGGCGCAACTATAGCAGTGGCCGAGCTACGGCAGGTGAGCGAACGACGGTGGGTGAGCGAGCTACGGCCGGCGTCAAGCAAGAACCATATACGAACCCTATTTTACTCCCTCTTCAGCAACACCGTTTTTTGCTATAGAGCAATGCGGCATCATTTCTTTACGTGAATCCACGTGGAATGGTATAAAACGACGTCGTTTCTTATGAAGAAAGGAAAACGGCATCGTTTTATGCCATCCACCGTAAACAATCTTAAGTTACGTGGACTTTTTTTAAAAAATATAAAAGCCACGTAATCATTTTGGCGGGAACCTCTCGCCGGTGGCACCAAAGTGATCGTTTTTTCTCCGGTTTGGCACTTAAGTGATCCGACGGAAACTTTTGGCACCAAAGTGAGCACCATACACAACTTATGGCATTGATAGTGTACTTCCCCCTAAATTTGTTGCTCCAGGAGGTTTTTAGGCAAAATATCGAAAATGACTTTTTAGTGGAGCAAAAGGAATTTTCTTTGGCAAATCTTCGTTTTCTGATTTCACCTGACTTTACAAGTGTTGTAATCTCCAATACATTAAGTCATATGGAAATAAAGCTTTTTGAGCACATTTTTCCCTGCAGATTTCCAACTATTAGAGGTTTTTAGGCAAAATATCGAAAGGGATTTTTTTGTGGAGCAAAAGGAATTTTCTCTGGCAAATCTTCGTTTTCTGATTTCACCTAACATTACAGGTGTTGTAATCTCCAATACATTAAATCATACGGATATAAAGCTTTTTGAGCACATTTTCCATACAGATTTCCAACTGTCGGAGGTTTTCAGGCAAAATATCGAAAGGAAATTTTTCGTGGAGTAAAATGAATTTTCTCTGACAAATCTTCGTTTTCTTATTACACCTGACTGTAAAGGTATTGCAATCTCCAATACATTAAATAATATTGTAATAAAGCTACTTGAACACATTTTCCCCGATAAATTTGCTGCTATAGGAGGATTTTAGGCAAAATATCAAAAGGGACTTTTTCGTGGAGCAAAAGGAATTTTCTCTTTCAAATATTCATTTTTTGATTTCACCTAACTTTACAAGTGTTGTAATCTCCAATACATAAAATCATACGAAAATAAAAAATTTTGAGCACATTTGTCCCTACAGATTTCCAACTATCGGAGGTTTTTAGGCAAAATATCGAAAGGGAATTTTTCGTGAAGTAAAAGGAACTTTCTCTAACAAATGTTCATTTTCTAATTTCACGTGACTCTAAAGGTGTTGCAATCCCCAATACATTAAATAATATGGTAATAAAAATACTTGAACACATTTGCCCAATAGATTTGCCGGAGGTTTTTAAGCAAAATATCGAAAGGGATTTTTTCATTGAGCAAAAAGAATTTTCTTTGGCAAATCTTCGTTTTCTTATTTCACCTAACTTTACAAGTATTGTAATCTCCAATACATTAAATTATACAGAAATAAAGCTTTTTGAGCACATTTTTCCCTACAGATTTCTAACTGTCGGAGGTTTTTAAGGAAAATATGTAAAGGGAATTTTTCGTGGAGTAAAGAGAATTTTGTCTGCCAAATGTTCACTTTCTGATTTCACGTGATTCTAAAGATAGTTGCAATCTCTAATACATTAAATAATATGGTAAATTTCAGATGTCACACCAAATCTCATATAATAAGTCAATGCATGGATTTTCATTGTAGGCCTGTTTTGATCCCTCTGTTTGTTCTCCTCCTCGGGACCCGCCACTGTGATTTGTGCTTTGCCAAATGTAATCCGAGGGAAGATATCAAGACAGTTAATCCCACTTGTCGGCAAATTTTGAGACCAGTTAGGGTTAATTAGATAATTTGCCTAATAATGAATCTTCAGCTTATTAAAAGAAGAAGATTGCCGCACGCACATAGCGAAGAAGCCCAAAAGGTGGCCTCGTCGACTAGTGCTGGTGAAGGTAGAATTCTCTAAATGGGGAAACTAAGGACGAGGAGCGACACTTTGAGAAACTTCTCGCTATCTATTTCTATGGACACTATGTAATCTCATTGCAATCAACGAAATAGCTCAGTGATATATACCGCTCAAGGACTCCCACTGTGAAATTTTTATTGAAGTGAAATAGTTAATTTAAGTTATATGAAAGATAATTGATGTTTTGATATTTTAAATATTATATGGATCATCAGGAGAAAATGTGAGAATTGTTTTGCTATTCTTAAAGTGTCTCTAAATTATGAGATTTGGTTTTTCTATCAATATGATTTCGTAATTAAGTTGTTATTAAGTGCGTGGAATAAACGAGCATTATTCAATAAAGTAAGATTTAAGGGGGTAGTTTTAGATGGTAATTTTGATTTCTCATGATGTTGTGGTTGTTAATGGATAAAAGAAAGAAATTATAAATATTTGATTGAGGATTCTCAAATTCAAATTATAAACGTTTGATTGAGGATCCTTAAAACTGTAGATTCTAGGTTCTACAAAAACTAGCCTTTGGGGCAAATAAACCGCGCACTGAAAAACAAGATGGGTGTTTTCGTGGGTTATTTGGGTTTTACCAATTTTCGGGTGATAGCCTTGGTTTTTCAGTTTTAGGGTTGTTGAGTTTGAGTGTCACTTGAGGGACCATTACTGAAGAAGCTTCAACAATTTGAATGAGAATTCAAAACTACAGCTCCCGTTCAACATGCATCCAATTATGTCATGTCCAAATAAGTCTACTTGTCAAATCAAAGGTGAGGATTTGGATGTTGATGCTAACTTGATGAAGGTACATTCGCCGCACCAGGTGAAGAGCCAATTTGGCTGCAAATTGCACACTCCTCCTATCATGGAAGGCAACAATTGCCTATTCAAATGCATTTGAAGCAGAAAATATTGTATACACCATTTCTATACATAAACTACCGATAAACCATGGTTAAACATCTTGTTTTAAAGCGCCACATAGATAAAGAAAACGGCTGGCAGATGATTCTACAAAACTCTCCAACCTTTGAACATGCAAGGGGAAAGAGAAATTAGTGGAGAGTGCAACATCATTGCTGAGAGGAGTTACCTTCATTACTTGTAATGACCTTGTGTCTATGTACAGCAGGATAATAGTGAGCACACAACTATCTAACATTAAATTTGTGCCTTTGAAAATGTAGGAGTCAACTTCAACAATATATCACCATAAGCTTCATCTTGTTGCACATCAATGAGTCCGTAACTCTTCAAAACCTGTCCACATCATATGAGAAGTCATCAACCGAGAAAACAATCCAGAAAATCGGGAGCACTTTTGATATGGCTTCAGTTTAGTACATCTAAAGTTGTAATTCTTGTATTATATACTTGAATACCAAAAGCTTGCCAGAAAGGAAATTGCATTAAGCAAACGTCCTCACATTCGAGTCCCACAGATAACGACCAAATGTTAGCCTAGCTCACTCTTTCAAATGAAGAATGATAATCAAGTTAAAGTGTCGTCATTAATTAGCTATATTTAGAGTATCGGCATCCACTTTCCTAACAGTAAGTAGGACAAAATTCTTAGCATTTATTCAGAATATTATATCATGCTGGTTTCTAGGAAGCCTGTATCAGATGGAAATTTGCAACATCATTGCATGGAAACTTGCAAAACAGGTAGTGGCCTAGGTGATTAGCAAAGCATCAGTATGAATTCTCTTCTATGTCGTGATTTTGTTGCGAGTGGCAGCTGAAATCACTCAATCAACGGGAAGTTTCTATTGGTCCAGAAGATGCTCTGTTCCCTTAAATGGCACATAGGACAATTTATGGCTCGACAGAAGAATCTGGTATGACAGGAACCAAAATATACAATCATCATTCATTAAAATTTGAATCTTGCCAAACATCTCTGCTACCATTATGTCACGAGAGTCAACATAAGCAAGAACTAGAACATGGGCAGCACTGATCAAGACCTCAAATGTTTAGGTAATTAATTATGCATACAGTTCTAGAAGAAAGTGCAAACATCGATGCTCTTTTGTGGGGACCGTAATTGGGTTTTGTGGAGTGGATGAAAGAGATTAGATTCTTAGGCAATATATCTACCATAAATATTCCATCTACCATAGAGATTCTAAGGAACGTACTAGTGTCTCAAAAAACATTCTTGCACATAATCTTCTGTTCTTTCCTTCTAAAGTGTTGGTCAGGCTAAGACCTGACTCTTCTTCTTGTCCTGGGGCAGTGAGAGAACGTCTTTGTAAGAACTGAGCGACTGCCCTGCAATAGTGCCAGGCAGTAGATTACAGTAAGCACAAGTGAATCACTAACAATCCAAGAGTTTAACAACTATTAAGCATTTAAAAATAGGGGATTCTATTAAAAAAAAATAAGGACACAAGGTCAAACCTTGTTCTGATAGACAAAGGGTCAATTTCTTGTGATCTGCAGGATCCTGCTATCAAGTATTCTTGGTCAGCTATAGATGTCTCGCCTATTAAGCCTTACAAAAGACAGAAAATATTAGTAGCACAAATCATGTATTACATCATACCCGCCAGTGAAGTATCATCTGCTTCCAGAAAAGAAAGTTCCTGCATATACGTTGGCAACAGAAATAAAAACTTGTGTCAAAGCTCTCAAATACCTAAACTTATTAGGGAAAAAGAATCAATACATATGTGTGCTTCTCTTGATCTTATTAAACAACAAGGAAGCATTATGCACTAGGCAATGCATCAAAGACTCCAAGGTAGTAATGCCAAGTAGATAAGGCGAAAGAAAGAATACTCCAAGGAGAGAAACTCTAAGCCAAGGATAAGGAACTCTGATTGGTGATGCAAAATAAGATGAACAATGTGCCAAGACAAACTACTTAGGCTCGAACGCGAGCAACTTTGCCGCGTAGAAATTGTAGGTATGTCACAATTCAAAATTAGGGTCAGGAAAATCGCAATACTATCTTTATTCAGAAGGTGAAACCATAACTGCGAGTGTTGGCCTTTTTTCACACTGAAAACAGTCGAAACAGAGTTTATATAAGGACCAAGTAAAACAAGATAAATTCAAATTACACATTCATAAGAAATGCCAGGTATCAAATAACTAATGAGATGTTCTGTCGAAGTAATTGGCCAGTTAGCAAAGGAATTAAATAGAATTCAACAATACACTAGAAAGCAAGGGAAGACTTACTTCTGCAGCAGTCATCTCTGGAATATCCGAAAGGCAAGTGTTCTCTTCGACTTGATTTTCTTCTATAAATGTCAGTGGTGTTTCCGTGTCAGACCTAAAAGTACCAGTGGACGTGGCAGCATCAGGTGTTGGCAAAACTCCAGTTCCAGCAGTACTTCCGTCAGGAAGCTCCTGCGCCGATCCCAAACTACCTGATATAGGGGTCAAGGTATCTCTTCCAAGAGAGGATTCAATGCCTCTTATCGGAAGTGAAACAAAATCCAGGAAGTTGCCGCCAGTCTGGTCTATGCCATGCCGAAGATGCTCAATTTCCATGTCAAAAGCAGTAGCATTATCAGGAGAACGAGAAATCCCAAGACCAGGCAAAGCTTCAGTTGTTGGACCCAGAGTCTGCTCATGTCTTGACTAGTGAGATTACCTATTTTTCAACACTACACATTCATCAAACAATTGCTTTCTCTTCCTTTTCCTTGCTGGTGGCTGCTGGACAGGTGGGCTTGATCGAATTGCCATTTCAGGTGATGCATGCTCTGAGATATAGAAAAACACATGTAAAGAACACTGGCTATGGGAAATCTGGAAAGGCATAAACTCAGTTCATGAAAACAATAAAATGTGCGTGGAAAGTGGTAGAAGGTCCCACCAAACAAAATATGCTCATCCAGAAACACGGCAGCATTCTGCAGATCTGCTGAAGCGGCTGTTTCTGAATGTTGTTGATACGGTAGTGATGACCCTCCAGAAGCCAAGGCATCAGGCACAGGAGGGGTGACAGTTCCCTTTTCCATCATGATTTGCTCAGATCTTGTCGGAGAGCTTCTATCATCTACATGATCTGTCATGGTAGGAAAGTTCCCAAAGCCAACATCATGAACTGCATCACGCATAACTTCTATTTCTGGCAAATCTAGCATAGGAATGTCACGATCAATCTCTCCCCTTGATCTACGAGGAGAATCCTGGAAGCTCTCCATATGTACTTCTAGGTGACTACGACTAGGACCTTCAGAATGCCGATGACTGTTTAAACACACATAGAAATCACCTTATCATTGTCCGATAAAAAGACTACATATCTTTCTGTAAACTGCATAATATAAGAAACCGAAAAAAAAACTCGTAAGGACACTTACTCCTCCTCCTTTAAACTAACCACAGAAACAGGTACCAGCGCATGTTGTGACGATTCCAGAATATCCTATAAAACAAGCCATTCTTGTTAGGTATCAGAAGAATTACTAGATGTAAGGACAAAGCAACGATAAGTCAACCAAATGAAGAGATGATCAAGTGAGAGATTATAACCTCATCAAAGGATATAACAATATAAGGATCTCTTCCCGTTGGGATTTGCTCTAAGAACCAAAGCAGAAAAGTACACAAATTCATGTGTTAAGTACATGAATTTCAAACCAAATGATTGAAAACATTTTACTTCTTAAATTAAAAATCAGTCACCTATCAAAGTAATCTCGTCGCGGCTCCGTAGATGATCATCCTGGATCCTGAAATAAAATCCACTATTCATGACATTTCAAAAGGTGGAACCATAAAAAGGCAAGAGACTAATCACAATCATACCCCTCTTCATATGTGTCATCCAAATCCATGGCATCAAGTTCAAATGTGTTGGGCAAGTGATAGATTGTACCAGTGCCTGTCTTGTATCCTCTGGCAAATTAAGCTCTACTGGAGCAAAAACTTTGCTCAATCCAGTGAGTATAATATTACACTCGTGGAAAAGATAATCCACTTTTTTGGAATAGATCCGAACAACGCCCAACAGAAGATGGCCAGACATCCTCAAAGCAATTGGCACTTCGGGAAACATAATATATTCTACAGAATACCAAAACGAATTACTCAAATTTGAGATTCTCAGTGAGGTAAACATCCAAACAATTACAGAATAACACCAGACGCTAATAGTATGAATATGCGCTTGAAAGCAAACGGATAAATTAGCATCAAGGAATCAGAGGAGACTTGCAATCAAAGTTCTTATTTTGCTACAGTGAGAAATATGGTCCCCTTTGCAATTTTGGGAAGCATAGCTTATTTGGAACACACAAGAGGTGTCTTCCTTCAATTTTCAAATCGATCCGTCCTGAGAAAATTAATGTCAATCGCTCTCCCTTCTTACCATGCTACTGCCCTTTGACTTAACAAACATAAGGGCCTTACTGTAATCAAATAACATAAGAGCCATATCATTGCTTTGTGCGGCAGCTGCACAAGCACCTTCTCCCACACTGGCATGTATATGAGCGTCTGCACAGCAAATTGGGAGGATTGTGGAGACTAGTGAAAAATAAGGCACTAATACAGTTTACTAAGACAGGGCAATAGGAGGAACGAACACTCAAAGGTCAGCCAAAACAACATGAATTGAGCGACCACTGGATAAAAGTCAATGCGACCGGACTCAGTATATTTCTGCCGCCAAAGCGGAAATTAAAAGGACTCGAGAATGATAATTTCCAAGCTAAAAATCCTACGTCTACAGACGAACTGGTGGACAAAATAATGACTTCTTGTAAGCATTTTCCTTCTAAGATGCTTCCGCGTCTTCAAACCCATTAATTAACTCGTAGCTAGTTCGAATGCAATCGCAAAGGGAAACTAACAGGAAAACCGGCCCCAAAATGGAGATGGAGGGAGGAAAAGAACAATCTTCCTGCGACAAAGCAAAAAAAGGAAGAAACTTTCGCTCTAATTTACAAGCGACATTCGTCAGTTGGCAAAAACTTTTGTACTTGGGGTCACCGCCATCTCTCTCTCTCTCTCTCTCTGTCACACCCCAAAACTTCAAGGAATAGGGATGACACGGCCGTCCTTCCACACAAAGGATGCAGCCTCAAACACAACCAACAATCTGATATCAACTTATATATATATATCAAACCATATATACATATCAGATAGACCAACCGATTGGTTGCACATCAGAGTTTCTATAATCCACCAAAAAGAAATATACAACTAGAACTCAGACAATCCAACCACTAGCAAGGAAAGTGCACCAATTCCTTTGGCCATACCCAAAAATAGAACTCCCCAAAAGTTTCCCACCGACGGTGCTCTCGTTCTATTCGCCGCTAACCGAGGAACCTGAAAGATTAAAAGAGGAGTGGAATGAGCAACAACAGCTCAGTGAGTAGTACATATCTTCTAAGTAGATCGAACAACCACTATGCATGTATACAAAGCAATATTGAACTTCATAACGCCAACTCAATATATAAAATACATATCAAATCATATAAAAGTTCTTTCTTATCATCAAAGCTTTATACTAATATAAAAAAAAAAACTCATTTAAATCACCATCAAATATCACATATCAATGGTGCATCCATTGATTAATCTATTGCTCAATATTCCACCATGGTCACGACACAACGCCTTGTGACAAGGCGACCAATCTTTTCCCCTTGGCAAGGTCTCCACCTACAAAGCCGATGGCTGGGCCCGAAGGATATCCTAAACCTGGTATGCATACCCAAAAACCCCCTTCTGGGTTCACAGTCATAGTGAGCACAAATAACCATCCTCCAATACCAGAAATCCAATCCAGAAATCAATATCTTAAACCAAACAAATAACATTTGCAGCATATCCCATCATCCATTTCATATCAATTTCTCAAATCTTTATAAACATTTCCATAAATCAATCGCAAAGCAATTTCATATATATACTTCTCCACTTACTTTGTATAACACATTTTTCAAACATTCATAATCAACCAAAGAGTAGTAATTGCTCGATCTGGCTTTTATGCATAAAAATGCTCTCCTCAATTCAATATATATACCTATATACTTCAAGACATGAATTTTTCAAAACCAAATAAGATATAGTACCACTCACCTCGTCGTCTACGACCAAACGACGAACGATACTCGTATCGTCGAACTCAAGGCCCTATCAAATAATCGAGGAATAATGTTAAAATCTAATAAAACTCTTACCCTAATTACGAAATGACTAACTCATGCCTTAACTCTAACAAAAGGACTTCTACGCGCTAACAAATCGCAACACGGAGTTTAAGCGAAAAACTTGATCACGCCTTAACTTCCTCCTCCGAACCCCGGTCCAAACGAATTTATAGTCAATAGAGAGCCCTTGACACATATTACAAGAATCCCAACTTCACCGTCCCCAAATCAAGCCGAAAGGTGACAAAATACAGGCCCAAAGCTGCTGGACGCGTACTGTTCACTGCGCGCGGGAAACTTTGAAATTTTGTTTCGGACAAACCACAAGCTCAAATCACGATCCGTAAAATCCCACGGCTCCACAACACCCTAAACTATCATTCCTATAAAAATACACGGCTCAACGACTCCAAAATCGGACTTCGCCACTTGATTTTCCAACAATTCCGAATTTGAGCCCTAAACCCAAAAATTACTTCAATTGGACGAACAAGGGGCCTAATCTCTTACCGGGTGCTGCTTTATGGAGTAGAGTCGGCTTGGCGAGGCATCCGTGGCGTGCATGTGCCAAAACTCCTTTTCTTTCCCCCCTTTCTTCTTCTTCTTCTTCTTCTTCTTCTTCTTTTCTTTCTTTTCTTTCTGGTACCCGAACGTGGGCTTTCCTTCCTTTTTATCTCTTCCTTTTTTTTTCTTTTTCTTTCTTTATTTTCTTCCTCTCTCTCTCTCTCTCTCTCTCTCTTCTCTTTTCCCTCTCTCCCGAAAACTCTCGACTCCTCTCTCTCTCTGCTGTAGCTTCAACCTTTTCTTTTTCTTTGACTAGGTCAAAACTCATATTTTACATTCTCCCCTCCTTAAAAAAAATTTCGTCCTCGAAATTTGCATGGACTTCAATCATGAAACAAGTGAGGGTATTTGTGTCTTGCTTCCTCCTCGAGTTCCCAAGTAGCCTCTCTCTCGGTGTGGTTTTGCCATTGTATTTTCACATAAGGAATAGTTCGTCACCGCAACACCTGATCCTTCTTATCGACAATGCGAATAGGCTACTCCTCATATGTCAAGTTCTCCCGTAATTTCAATGGAGTAAAGTCTAGCACATGTTCAGGATTTGGCACATATTTCCGCAACAAAGAAACATGGAACACATTATGGACACCTGATAGCGCCGGTGGCAAAGCCAATTTATAAGCGACTTCACCAATTTTCTCTAAGATCAAGAATGGTCCCACGTATCTTGGACTTAACTTACCACGTGTGTCAAATCTCATTACACCCTTCGTAGGAGAAACTTTTAAGAATACATGATCCCCCACATTAAATTCTAACTTGCGTCTTTTCATATCCGCATAACTTTTCTGACGACTCTGAGCCATTCTGAGACGTTCCCGAACCAGCCTAACTTTCTCTTCTGATTGTTGAATGAACTCGGGGCCAGTTAGTCTTTTCTCACCAACGTCGTCCCAACAAATAGGACTTCTGCATTTTCGGCCATATAAAGCTTCAAAGGGTGCCATCTTAATACTGGAGTGATAACTGTTGTTATAAGAAAATTCTACCAAATGTAGATGTTCATCCCAAGAACCGCCGAAGTCAATGATGCATGATCTCAACATATCCTCTAATGTCTGGATCGTTCTCTCTGACTGTCCATCTGTTTGTGGATGAAAAGTTGTACTCAAGTTGAGTTTAGTGCCCAATGCTCCTTGCAAACTCTTCCAAAAGTTAGACACGAACCTAGGATCCCTATCAAAAACAATGCTTACTGGAACTCCATGAAGCTTCACTATCTCATTAACATATCGCTTTCCCATATCTTCCATTGAAAGGCCAAATCGATATGACAAAAAGTGAGCGGACTTAGTTAATCGATCAACAATCACCCATATAGCATTCTTACCACTTGGTGTCCTCGGTAGGCCAACTACAAAGTCCATGGCAATATGCTCCCACTTCCATTTGGGTATCTCTAGAGGTTGCAACTGTCCACCTGGTTTTTGATGCTCAATTTTTACTTGCTGGCAAACTAAACATTGATCGACAAACTTCACAATATCTTTCTTCATATTGATCCACCAAAAGTTTTCTTTCAAGTCCCTATACATTTTAGTGCTTCCCGGATGAATTGAAAATCTAGTGCTGTGAGCTTCTTGCAGGATCTCCTTTTTCAGCTTTGAGTCTTCAGGAACACATAGTCGACCACGAAACCTCAAGGATCCATCTACGTGTAAACTAAAATCTGCTTGTCCTCCAGCTTCCACACCTTCTCTAAGTTTTTGTAATTGTGGATCTTCATTTTGTTTAGTTTTAATTCTGTCAATCAACATAGGTTGTACTTGAAGGTTACTTAACTGAGCACCAAGCTGATGCACCAATACCTCCAAATCTAACTTTCTCATATCTTCAAGAATGGGTTTCTGAGAAGTGAGTAATGCTGCCATATTTCCAGAGGATTTGCGACTCAAGGCATCAGCTACCACATTAGCCTTACCCGGATGGTAATTAATGGACAAGTCATAATCCTTCAAAAGTTCTAGCCATCTTCTTTGCCTCATGTTCAGTTCTTTCTGAGTAAAGATATACTTTAGACTCTTGTGGTCAGTAAAGACTTCACATTTTTCACCATACAAATAGTGCCGCCATATCTTCAAGGCAAACACAACCGCCGCTAACTCCAAATCATGAGTGGGGTAATTCTTCTCATGTAATTTCAATTGTCTAGAAGCGTAGGCAACAACTTTGCTATCTTGCATAAGAACACAACCCAAACCTTCTTTGGATGCATCACAGTAGATTACGAAGCCGCCACTTCCAGAAGGTAGAGTTAGAATAGGAGCCGAAACCAGCCGTCTCTTCAATTCTTGAAAACTGCGTTCACATTGGTCTGACCATTCAAATTTAACTTTCTTCTGAGTTAGACGGGTAAGTGGACTGGCAATCTTTGAGAATCCCTCTACAAATCGCCTATAGTAGCCGGCTAGCCCAAGAAAACTTCTCACTTCTGTAACATTAGTTGGACGATTCCACTTAACAACTGCTTCAACCTTCTTTGGATCCACTAAAATGCCATCCTTCGAGATCACATGACCCAAAAATTCTATATGATCAAGCCAGAAAGCACACTTACTAAATTTGGCATACAACTTCTTTTCATACAAAGTCTGCAAGACAAATCTCAAGTGTTGTTCGTGTTCCTCTAAACTCTTCGAATACACTAGGATGTCATCAATAAACACCACAATAAATTTGTCAAGATATTCCCTAAACACCCTGTTCATCAAGTCCATGAAGGCCGCAGGCGCATTTGTTAATCCAAAAGGCATGACGAGAAATTCATAATGGCCATACCTTGTTCTGAAAGCGGTTTTAGGCACATCATCTATCTTTATCTTCAACTGATGATACCCAGAACGAAAGTCGATCTTGGAAAATACCTGAGCTCCCTGAAGTTGATCAAATAAATCCTCAATCCAGGGTAAAGGATATTTGTTTTTGACCGTTACCTTGTTAAGCTCTCGGTAATCTATGCAAAGCCGCATACTACCATCCTTCTTTTTCACAAATAGAACAAGAGCTCCCCAAGGCGAAACACTGGGTCTGATGAAACCCTTATCCAAAAGCTCTTGCAGCTGCATTTTCAATTCTTTCAATTCAGTGGGTGCCATTCGATATGGTGCCTTAGAGATTGGTGCTGTACTGGGCATCAATTCAATACAAAACTCAATTTCTCTATCAAGAGGCAAGCCTGGTAGATCCTCAGGAAACACACTTGGAAACTCTCTAACAACAGGAACATCTTCCAACTTCACTACAGCCTTACTTATGTCTTTTACACAAGCTAAATAACCACAACAACCCTTTCTCAAAAGTTTCCTCGCTTGCAAGACCGAGATCAACCTTGGAAAAGTGTTTTGACAACTTCCCGAAAAAGAGAATTCGGGTTGATTCGGAAGTCTAAATATCACTTTCTTTGAAAAACAATCAACAGTAGCACGATAGGTAGATAACCAATCCATCCCTATAATAACATCGAAATCTCGAATATTTAACTTCACTAGATCCATTGGCATTTCAACATTATTAATCCGAATCAAACATCTCTTGAACACATGATGAGCAACTAAGAAATCGCCAGTAGGAGTATCGACACACAATTCACATTCAAGAGGGTCAGGCAACACATCAAGCTTCTTTGCAAATTCAGTTGAAATGAAGGAGTGCGTAGCACCAGGATCAAATAACGCATAAGCACATTGCGAGGCAATAGAAATATTACCTGCAACGACTGCATTAGATGCTGCCGCATCCTCCTTCGTCATCGCAAAAACTTTCCCACTTGTACTTTGTCTTTGTTGGTTCTCTTGGGGCTTACCAACCAAAGGGGTATTCCTCCGCATGGAACAATGGTGTGATAGGTGCCCTTGTCGCCCATATAGATAACATGATCTATTGTCAATAGGAGGATTCCTTTGTGTAGGACAGTCTCGCCGCATGTGTCCCGCTTTCCCACATAAGAAGCATACTCCAGTTTTCCGATGACACTCACCGCGATGATAACTTCCACATGTATTGCAGGGGCCCTGGTTACTCGGATTTTGAACCGGCCCCGGCCGGCGAAACCTCTTCGCCTTCCACTACCATCAGTATGGCTACCTTGTACATTTGTGGGCTTAAACCCTTTGGGCTGAGGCGCTCTTTGTGTGCCGTGCTTCAGAATGCTTTGTTCCACCTTGATTGCTCGTTCTAGCACATCCTTATAGGTTGTTAACATGAAAGGTGCAAGTGCGGAATTAATTTCAGGTCGGAGCCCTCCTAGGAAATGGTCGGCCTTGTCTTCCTCATTTGCTACCAAATGCTCTGCAAATCTACTCAACTGATTAAAGCGGACTGAATACTCCAAAACCGTGGAGTCACCCTGAGATATATGTACAAAATCACCCTTCATCTTTGCCTGGAATGACTTTGGGAAAAATTGAGCATCGAACGCCTTTTAAAGTCCTCCCGGGATATAATAACATCCCTACCTCCAAGACTTGGCTTCATTCCATCCCACCAAAACTATGCTTCACCTTCTAGGTATTGGGTGGCAAATTTAACCTTCCGATCCTCGGGAACCTCTTCAGCTTCAAAGATCCCATCAATCTTTTTAATCCAACGCTCAGCCGCGAGAGGATCAGCTTTTCCATCAAAAGTGGGTGGTTTCGCCTTTCTAAATTGGGCAAAAGTGCCTGAGCCAGTCGCTCCATCTCCAGTCAATTCTTTTGCTTGGCGATACCAATGGATCATTGCTTGTTCAAATTCAGATGAACGGGTTGGCTCTTGATTATCTTCTCTGACTTCGCGCAAGTCAGGACTCCTATCAAAGCGGTCCTCAAGTCTCCTTCTCAACGACGCACCTCGAGCAGCTTGAGGCGTGTCTCTAGCATCAGGGGTAGCGACTCGTTTGCCTTTGCTGCTCCTACGAAGCGAGGCAAGAGTCTCGGAGTCGGTACGCATGATCACCTGAATCCAAGAATGAAACTACACCTTAGAATCTAAAAGACTAACGCAAAAATAAAATCTATCACACAACCTCACAACGTCCCATAACAACATCCAAAAAGATCAAAACTTAGGCTCTGATACCAAAAGATGTCACACCCCAAAACTTCAAGGAATAGGGATGACACGGCCGTCCTTCCACACAAAGGACGCAGCCTCAAACACAACCAACAATCTGATATCAACTTATATATATATCAAACCATATATACATATCGATAGACCAACCGATTGGTTGCACATCGAGTTTCTATAATCCACCAAAAAGAAATATACAACTAGAACTCAGACAATCCAACCACTAGCAAGGAAAGTGCACCAATTCCTTTGGCCATACCCAAAAATAGAACTCCCCAAAAGTTTCCCACCGACGGTGCTCTCGTTCTATTCGCCGCTAACCGAGGAACCTGAAAGATTAAAAGAGGAGTGGAATGAGCAACAACAGCTCAGTGAGTAGTACATATCTTCTAAGCAGATCGAACAACCACCATGCATGTATACAAAGCAATAATGAACTTCATAACGCCAACTCAATATATAAAATACATATCAAATCATATAAGAGTTCTTTCTTATCATCAAAGCTTTATACTAATATAAAAAAAAAAAAACTCATTTAAATCACCATCAAATATCACATATCAATGGTCCATCCATTGATTAATCTATTGCTCAATATTCCACCATGGTCACGACACAACGCCTTGTGACAAGGCGACCAAGCTTTTCCCCTTGGCAAGGTCTCCACCTACAAAGTCGATGGTGGGCCGGAAGGATATCCTAAACCCGGTATGCATACCCCAAAAACCCCTCACTTTGGGTTCACAGTCATATTGAGCACAAATAACCATCCTCCAATACCAGAAATCCAATCCAGAAATCAATATCTTAAACCAAACAAATAACATTTGCAGCATATCCCATCATCCATTTCATATCAATTTCTCAAATCTTTATAAACATTTCCATAAATCAATCGCAAAGCAATTTCATATATATACTTCTCCACTTACTTTGTATAACACATTTTTCAAACATTCATAATCAACCAAAGAGTAGTAATTGCTCGATCTGGCTTTTATGCATAAAAATGCTCTCCTCAATTCAATATATATACCTATATACTTCAAGACATGAATTTTTCAAAACCAAATAAGATATAGTACCACTCACCTCGTCGTCTACGACTAAACGACGAACGATACTCGTATCGTCAAACTCAAGGCCCTATCAAATAATCGAGGAATAATGTTAAAATCTAATAAAACTCTTATCCTAATTACGAAATGACTAACTCATGCCTTAACTTTAACAAAAGGACTTCTACGCGCTAACAAATCGCAACACGGAGTTTAAGCGAAAAACTTGATCACGCCTTAACTTCCTCCTCCGAACCCCGGTCCAAACGAATTTATAGTCAATAGAGAGCCCTTGACACATATTACAAGAATCCCAACTTCACCGTCCCCAAATCAAGCCGAAAGGTGACAAAATACAGGCCCAAAGCTGCTGGACGCGTACTGTTCACTGCGCGCGGGAAACTTTGAAATTTTGTTTCGGACAAACCACAAGCTCAAATCACGATCCGTAAAATCCCACGGCTCCACAACACCCTAAACTATCATTCCTATAAAAATACACGGCTCAACGACTCCAAAATCGGACTTCGCCACTTGATTTTCCAACAATTCCGAATTTGAGCCCTAAACCCAAAAATTACTTCAATTGGACGAACGAGGGGCCTAATCTCTTACCGAGTGCTGCTTTATGGAGTAGAGTCGGCTTGGCGAGGCATCCGTGGCGTGCACGTGCCAAAACTCCTTTTCTTTCTTCCCCTTTCTCTTTCTCTTCTTCTTCTTCTTCTTCTTCTTCTTCTTTTCTTTCTTTTCTTTCTGGTGCCCGAACGTGGGCTTTCCTTCCTTTTTATCTCTTCCTTTTTTTTCTTTTCTTTTTCTTTCTTTATTTTCTTCCTCTCTCTCTCTCTCTCTCCTCTTTTCCCTCTCTCCCGAAAACTGTCGACTCCTCTCTCTCTCTCTGCTGTAGCTTCAACCTTTTCTTTTTCTTTGACTGGGTCATAACTCATATTTTACACTCTCTCTCTCTCTCTCTCTCTCTGTGTATGGCGTCCGGTTGGTCTGCAAAACTAGGAGAGGACGCAGTCATGGAGATTGAAGCTGCCACCGATCACACCTCCGGTCGCCAGCGCAGTGTCAGTCGTCCGGTTTGTCTGCAAAACTAGGAGAGGACGCAGTCGCGGAGATTGAAGCTGCCACCGATCATACCTCCGGTCGCCAGCGCAGTGTCAGTCTTACTCTCTCTCTCTCTCTCTCTCTCTCTCTCTCTCTAGTAAATTGATCGAGTTTTCGAGGGTCGTCCCAGAGAGCCACGGGGGTACACACCAAACAGAGAACCCAGCAACGACGAAGGTGCCTAAAACACGCACTGGACGCCTGATTCTTCTCCAGTGCCCACGCTTCGAGCGAAGGCCCTATCGACTCCGTCAGATCCGGCTCTGAGAGCTCCTATGTATGATCTGCATGGATACACAATCCAAACTCCTATATCCTAGTTGATGGGCTCATTCCACTAAGGCCATTAGCGAATGGAAACTGTGCATGAGACTTTCATCTTGCATGGCTCCTCAGTGATAAAGGAAAGAACTCATCTTTTTTTGATTACCTTCCTCACATATGTCTATATTCATTTGGATCTCTTAAGAGGTTCTAATTAGGGCCTGTCTGATATGGAATGAACTTATAATCATGGCATCAACTCGATCATCAGTTTATAAACACTGTGGAAGGAAAAACCCTCCTCACATAATTGGAGGTTGCGCATACACAGACTCCACATTGCATGAGAGGGATAATGACAATGAACTCTTGGCCATCAGCAAAGACCCTTTTAAGAATCTCATGAAAGCACAGCCTGCACAAGCATACTCTGCACAAGCATACTCTGTTACTGTTTCAACAAAGGAAAGGAATGCAGGTGCTGCTGCTATGACAAAGATCAGAAGATGTGAAGTACGCAAGTCATCGACTATGCCAGCTACGTATGTACATGGTGCTCAGGTTCAACTAGCTGGGAAAGACACGAAGTCGGTGGTGAAACTTCCAAGCTCCACGTGTTCAACTTTGAGTGGAGATCCTTTGCTGAAGAACTGTTATTCTGTTTTAACATGTCTAACAGAATGAGCAACAATTTTTTTTCGTTTCTTGTTAGTCAGTTTTTCCAATTGTTAGTCGGTTTTACTTCTTCATCAAGATCATGTAATATAAATAGGAAAACAGAGCAAGCGAGATAAGCAAGCTCTCAGATGAACATTTTTCTTTGAATACAGAGAAGAAAGTCCAAAACTCCTTGTTCATTTTCATCTTTCTTCCTTCCACTCTATTCATCTTCACAGACCCGATCTAGATTCTAGGTTCTGCAAAACCTAAATATGGTGTTTTCGTGGGTTATTTGGGTTTTACCAATTTTGAGGCGATATCCTTGGTTGTTCAGTTCAGAGGTTGTTGAGTCTTTTTTTTTTTTTTTAAAAGTCATAAGGGGTTGTTGAGTTTCAACGTCACTTGAGGGACCATTACCGAAGAAGCTTCGACGATTTGAAAGGGAGAATATAAAATTACAACTCCCGTTCAACATGCATCCAATTATGTCATGTCCAAATAAGTCTTCTTGTCAAATGAAAGGTGAGGATTTGGATGTTGATGCTAACTTGATTAAGGTACATTGGGCGCACCAGGTGAAGAGCCAGTTTGGCTGCGAATTGCAGGCTCCTATCATGAAAGGCAACAATTGCCTATTCCAAAGCATCTAAAGCAAAAAGCATTGTATACACCATTTCTATATATGAACTACCGATAAACCACGGTTAAACATCTTATTTTAAAGCGCCACATAGAAAAAAAAAACGGCTGGCTAATGATTCTACAAAACTCTCCAGCCTTTGAACATGCAAGGGGAAAGAAAGATTAGTGGAGAGTGCAACATCATTGCTGAGAGGAGTTACCTTCATCACTCGTAATGACCTTGTGTCTATGTACAGCAAGATAATAATGAGCACACAACTATCTAACATCAAATTTGTGCCTTTGAAAATGTAGGAGTTAACTTCAACGATATACCACCGTATGCTTCATCTTGTTGCACATCAATGAGTCCATAACTCTTCAAAACCTGTCCACATCATATGAGAAGTCATCAACCTAGAAAACGATCCAGAAAATCGGGAGCACTTTTGATATGGCTTCAATTTAGTACATCTAAAGTTGTAATTATTGTATTATATACTCGAATACCAAAAGCTTGCCAGAAAGGAAATTGCATTAAGCAAACGTCCTTACATTCGAGTCCCACAGATAATGACCAAATATTAGCCTAGCTCACTCTTTCAAATGAAGAATGATAAATCAAGTTAAAGTGTCGGTCATTAATTAGCTATATTTAGAGTATCGGCATCCACTTTCCTAACAGTAAGTAGGACAAGATTCTTAGCATTTATTCAGAATATTATATCATGCTGGTTTCTAGGAAGCCTGTATCAGATGGAAATTTGCAACATCATTGCATGAAAACTTGCAAAACAGGTAGTGGCCTAGGTGATTAGCAAAGCATCAGTATGAATTCTCTTCTATGTCATGATTTTGTTGCGAGTGACAGCCAAAATCACTCAATCAACAGGAAGTTTCTATTGGTCCAGAAGATGCTCTGCTCCCTTAAATGGCCCATAGGACAATTTATGGCTCGACAGAAGAACCTGGTTGACAGGAACCAAAATATACAATCATCATTCATTAAAATTTGAATCTTGCCAAACATCTCTGCTACCATTATGTCACGAGAGTCAACATAAGCAAGAACTAGAACATGGGCAGCACTGATCAAGACCTCAAATGTTTAGGTAATTAATTATGCATATAGTTCTAGAAGAAAGTGCAAACATCGATGCTATTTTATGGGGACTGTAATTGGGTTTTGTGGAGTGGATGAAAGATATTAGATTCTTAGGCAATATATCTACCATAAATATTCCATCTACCATAGAGATTCCAAGGAACGTACTAGTGTCTCAAAAAACATTCTTGCGCATAATCTTCTGTTCTTTCCTTCTAAAATGTTGGTCAGGCTAAGACCTGACTCTTCTTCTTGTCCCAAAGCAGTGGGAGAACGTCTTTGTAAGAACTGAGCGACTGCCCTGCAATAGTGCCAGGCAGTAGATTACAGTAAGCACAAGTGAATTACTGACAATCCAAGAGTTTAACCTAACTATTAAGCATTTAAAAATAGGGGATTCTATTAAAAAAACAAAATGGACACAAGGTCAAACCTTGTTCTGATAGACAAAGGGTCAATTTCTTGTGATCTGCAGGATCCTGCTATCAAGTATTCTTGGTCAGCTATAGATGTCTCGCCCATTAAGCCTTACAAAAGACAGAAAAAAGTAGTAGCACAAATCATGTATTACATCATACCCGCCAGTGAAGTATCATCTGCTTCCAGAAAAGAAAGTTCCTGCATATACGTTGGCAACAGAAATAAAAACCTGTGTCAAAGCTCTCCAATACCCAAACTTATTGGGGAAAAAGAATCAATACATATAAGTGCTTCTCTTGATCTTATTAAACAACAAGGATGCATTATGCACTGGGTAATGCATCAAAGATTCCAAGGTAATGATCCCAAGTAGATAAAGCAAAAGAAAGAATACTCCAAGGAGAGAAACTCTAAGCCAAGGATAAGGAACTCTGATTGGTGATGCAAAATACGATGAACAATGTGCCAAGACAAACTACTTAGGCTCGAACGCGAGCAACTTTGCCGCGTAGAAATTGTAGGTATGTCACAATTCAAAAATTAGGGTCAGGAAAATCGCAATACTATCTTTATTCAGAAGGTGAAACCATAACTGCGAGTGTTGGCCTTTTTTCACACTGAAAACAGTCGAAACAGAGTTTATATAAGGACCAAGTGAAACAAGATAAATTCAAATTACACATTCATAAGAAATGCCAGGTATCAAATAACTAATGAGATGTTCTGTCGAAGTAATTGGCCAGTTAGCAAAGGAATTAGATAGAATCCAACAATACACTAGAAAGCAAGGGAAGACTTACTTCCGCAGCAGTCATCTCTGGAATATCCGAAAGGCAAGTGTTCTCTTCAACTTGATTTTCTTCTATAAATGTCAGTGGTGTTTCCGTGTCAGACCTAAAAGTACCAGTGGACGTGGCAGCATCAGGTGTTGGCAAAACTCCAGTTCCAGCAGTACTTCCCTCAGGAAGCTCCCGCGCCGATCCCAAACTACCTGATATAGGGGTAAAGGTATCTCTTCCAAGAGAGGAGTCAATGCCTCTTATCGGAAGTGAAACAAAATCCAGGAAGTTGCCGCCAGACTGGTCTATGCCATGCCGAAGATGCTCAATTTCCATGTCAAAAGCAGTAGCATTAGCAGGACAACGAGATATCCCAAGACCAGGCAAAGCTTCAGTTGTTGGACCCAGAGTCTCTGAATCCACAGCCTCTGGAATAACATCATCTTGGCCAAAAAGATGTGGGTTTATTTGTACGTAATCCTTCTTATATATATTCTGAAGATCAGTGCACATGCCTGCAGCAACGCATATAGTGTGATCCTCTAGTTAAGATTTCTCCACCTAGCACGTGCAAAAAGCAGTAGAAAAGTTTTAGAGAGACAAATACCAATGAAGAGGGGTTCCTGAAAACTGCACTCCTTCCTGAGGCGTTTATTTAACTTCCATAAACCAAAAGCAGAGGTAGGTATGTTCTTCCTTTTGCGCAGTATATCACTGGGATTGTCAAGAGCCCTTTTCATAAAGCTGCACATAAACATTTTCGAGTTACTATAAGGCAACAAGAATATCTGAGTCTGCTCATGTCTTGACTAATGAGATTACCTATTTTTCAACACTACACATTCATCAAACAATTGCTTTCTCTTTCTTTTCCTTGCTGGTGGCTGCTGGACAGGTGGGCTTGATCGAATTGCCATTTCAGGTGATGCATGCTCTGAGATATAGAAAAACACATGTAAAGAACACTGGCTATGGGAAATCTGGAAAGGCATAAACTCAGTTCATGAAAACAATAAAACATGCGTGGAAAGTGGTAGAAGGTCCCACCAAACAAAATATGCTCATCCGGAAACACGGCAGCATTCTGCAGATCTGCTGAAGCAGCTGTTTCTGAATGCTGTTGATACGGTAGTGATGACCCTCCAGAAGCCAAGGCATCAGGCACAGGAGGGGTGACAGTTCCCTTTTCCATCATGATTTGCTCAGATCTTGTCGGAGAGCTTCTATCATCTACATGATCCGTCAGGGAAGGAAAGTTCCCAAAGCCAACATCGTGAACTGCATCACGCATAACTTCTATTTCTGGCAAATCTAGCAGAGGAGTGTCACGATCAATCTCTCCCCTTGATCTAGGAGGAGAATCCTGGAAGCTCTCCCTATGTACTTCTGGGTGACTACGACTAGGACCTTCAGAATGCCGATGACTGTTTAAACACACATAGAAATCACCTTATCATTGTCCGATAAAAAGACTACATATCTTTCTGTAAACTGCATAATATAAGAAACCAAAAGAAAAAAAAAAAAAAAACTCATGAGGACACTTACTCCTCCTCCATTAAACTAACCACAGAAACAGGTACCAGCGCATGTTGTGACGATTCCAGAATATCCTATAAAAAAAAGCCATTCTTGTTAGGTATCAGAAGAATTACTAGATGTAAGGACAAAGCAACGATAAGTCAACCAAATGAAGAGGTGATCGAGTGAGAGATTATAACCTCATCAAAAGAGATAACAATATAAGGATCTCTTCCTGTTGGGATTTGCTCTAAGAACCAAAGCAGAAAAGTACACAAATTCATGTGTTAAGTACATGAGTTTCAAACCAAATTATTGAAAACATTTTACTTCTTAAATTAAAAATCAGTCACCTATCAAAGTAATCTCATCGCGGCTCCGTAGATGATCATCCTGGATCCTGAAATAAAATCCACTATTCATGACATTCCAAAGGTGGAACCATAGAAAGGCAAGAGACTTATAACAATCATACCCCTCTTCATATGTGTCATCCAAATCCATGGCATCAAGTTCAAATGTGTTGGGCAAAGTGATAGATTGTACCGGTGCCTGTCTTGTATCCTCTGGCAAATTAAGCTCTACTGGAGCAAAAACTTTGCTCAATCCAGTGAGTACAATATTACACTCGTGGAAAAGATAATCCACTTTTTTGGAATAGATCCGAACAACGCCCAACAGAAGATGGCCAGACATCCTCAAAGCAATTGGCACTTCGGGAAACATAATATATTCTACAGAATACCAAAAAGAATTACTCAAATTTGAGAATCTCAGTGAGGTAAACATCCAAACAATTACAGAATAACACCAGACGCTAAGAGTATGAATATGCGCTTGAAAGCAAACGGATAAATTAGCGTCAAGGAATCAGAGGAGACTTGCAATCAAAGTTCTTTTTTTGCTGCAGTGAGAAATGTGGTCCCCTTTGCAATTTTGGGAAGCATAGCTTAATTGGAACACACGAGAGGTGTCTTCCTTCAATTTTCAAATCGATCCATCCTGAGAAAATTAAAGTCTATCGCTCTCCCTTCTTACCATGCTACTGCCCCTTGACTTAACAAACATAAGGACCTTATTGTAATCAAATAACATAAGAGCCATATCAGTGCTTTGTGCGGCAGCTGCACAAGCACCTTCTCCCACACTGGCATGTATATGAGCGTCTGCACAGCAAATTGGGAGGATTGTGGAGACTAGTGAAAAATAAGGCACTAATACAGTTTACTAAGACAGGGCAATAGGAGGAACGAACACTCAAAGGTCAGCCAAAACAACATGAATTGAGCGACCACTGGATAAAAGTCAATGCGACCGGACTCAAAGTATATTTCTGCCGCCAAAGCGGAAATTAAAAGGACTCGAGAATGATAATTTCCGAGCTGAAAATCCTACGTCTACAGACGAACTGGTGGACAAAATGATGACTTCTTGTAAGCATTTTCCTTCAAAGATGCTTCCGCGTCTTCAAACCCATTAATTAACTCGTAGCTAGTTCGAATGCAACCGCAAAGGGAAACTAACAGGAAAACCGGCCCCAAAATGGAGATGGAGGGAGGAAAAGAACAATCTTCCTGCGACGAAGCAAAGAAAGGAAGAAACTTTCGCGCCAATTTACAAGCGACATTCGTCAGTTAGATCTAGACTGAAGTCTGACTGCATCAAGTCCCCTCCTTTCGACGGGGGAACCGAACAAAGCAGGGGGCAAAGAAATGACAAATCACTATAGCTCGGGGAAATTGGAAAAAGAAGGGAAATCTCGAGAATCAAGCACCACAAGAAAAGGGATGGGATTACAAACCAACGGTTTTGGGGATATCGGTGGAGGTGTAATGAGATTTCTTGAGGCGATGTTGCAGATGAGCGGCGCACCAGACAGTGCCGAGGGGACCTTTCCGACCCAGAAACGTCTGCGAGTAAAACATGTCGTCTGCCTGCCGAGGTAAACAACAACGTAAGCACCGACTGAGGAAGCCCGCGACTGCGATTATCCGAATAGAGGAGATGGAAGGGGTGGCTATGAGACTGAGATGGTGAATTTGGGGTTGGGGGGGGAGAGCGCGCGGGAAACCAGCGAGTGGCGCCAGTTTTTGTGTTTCGACCTCCCTTTTTTGTTCCCTCTCTTGCTCGTTTCGCGCGTGCAAATATCAAAAGGATAATTATGAAAATTTGGCAAAAATCTTGCAATTTCTAATTGTTTTTTTGCCAAAAAAGAGGAGGAACTCTTTCTAAAATATATAAAAAAATTTGTACTTGGGTCTATCAATATAAAAAATTCTCGTAGCGGGTGAAGATCCAGTAGAAAGTATAATTCTATATGTTAAATTGAGGAAACAAATATTATATGGCCACAATGTCATTGAGAATGGACCCAAAAAAAAAATTCTGTTTATGTTTCTTCCAATAATCACATAAAACGAGAGTGACGACTCATGAGCTTGAATAAACTGAGTCTCATATGCAATATATCGGTTTACTCGTCTTTCCTGTTAATTAAAATTTAAAATACCATAGAAGAAGATACAAAAGTTTACAGCTTAGAATTTTTCATGATGCCTCAGTATCTTTCATGGTGATTTAGTAACCAAATGTTTCTCTTCTAATAACTTTAAATACTCAAGTGAAAGATCCTTGTGATAATCAAAACATGTTTGCGTGCAATCATCGGCCGTTTATATGTTTATTATAAGTTGAATAACTTTAAATACTCAAGTGCCTCGAGTTAAAAACGTTAATTTCACAAATTCTGCAAATTCAAAAAATAAAAATAAAGAAATAGCAATCCTTCCGAACAAGGGCTACTTCTTCACTCACCCACCATCTCCACTAACACTCACTACTCACATCACCTCCTCTTCTCTTCCCCGTGAAGGCCCTCAAGCTGGCAAAACTTTTTCCATACTCAAAGCCTCATTTTTGGCTTCACAGCATGGAGTGAATGGAAACACAGATATACTCCGCACAGTCACGAGCATTATACACTTTGCCATAGTAAATTAAAACATGTTCTTTAAAGTTTGAATGTATCAAAGAAATGCACATTCCCCTTCCCCTCCCAATAGATCTTCCAGAGGCATTAGGTTGCATTTTGGAAGCTCGTTCTGCTTCTGGAAAGACCTGGCTGGCTGGTTCCCGAACCCTAAGTGAATCACCCGCATCAGAGCAGACATGAATAGCACTGGAGAGTATCAATTCAGTCTTGAGGTCATCACTAAAGCACCATGATCAGTTTCAGGATGAAACTTTACAACATGAAACCACGCTTCAAAACTATCTCCTTTATCCCCTGCCCTTTTCAGGTATACAAATAGAACCAAAAGACTCCAAATGTGCAAAAAGCTGATATCTCTAGAGGATACATAAACGATGTACATATCTCAAAAGCCACGGCTCTCCCCTACGGCTACGCCTTGTTCACACGAATTCGCTGTCCTTCCAATAGCTGCAAAGCAAGATGCAGAACACTCAATGAGCTAGAAAACCGTAAGTGCTGACAACTTAGAGCAAAGATAGAACAAAGATCATGCAGATATAGCTTAAGCCTACAGATAAATTTAACACATAAGCTAGCAACTTAGGCAGTAGTAGTGCACATGGCAACCTGATGTGTGGGTACCCATATGAAGCTTATGCCACACAAGGCCACATAATTGCATAAAGTATCAACTGTGATCAGTCCACTTACAGCATTATTAAAAGATGCAATAGCGGCTTCCACATCCTCATCCGAGGAGAAGGTAACAAAACCGAACCCACTGGATTTCGATGTTCCCGGAACCCGTGAAACCTTCGCACTGAGTACCTGCCCCTTCTCAGAGAAAAATTGCTTCAGCGTGTCTGTAGTTACCGGCTTAGAAAGATTTCCCACATATACTTTGTGTGGGCTGTCGACGAACTGGGATTCCTCAGCTTGAAAAAGGGACAAATCCACTGAGGACAATGGTTTTTCGGTGATGTTAACTTTGATCTCCCGGCCTCCTATTTGCTGCCATGGAATAGATAGAGCTAATTATTTCCAGTCATCTAATGTCTATAAATGTAATTCCCTTAATTTCATCCATCAGTCACTTACAGAGCCATTCAGTTTCTCTATTACAGCATTGGCATCCTCGACGGTCTTCATCGTAACAAATGCAAATCGGCGGCTTCTGCCAGTGTACTTATCGTACATCACCTAAAAGGAGACAAAAAAAAAAAAAATAACAGACTCAAGTTCAGAAATTGATTCATTTTTTTTTTTGTCAAAGAATCAAAACGGACTCATGGAGCCACTCATTTTGTGATCTGGACAGATTTTCGGGTGATGGGGGTGATGCGTGACCGAACAGCATGATAATCAGTAACCAGCAGAGGATGGACAATGAAGAGAATCCCTAACCAGGAGCGAAAGACGTGCCCACTGCAATAATTACAACTGCCTGACAAAGTAGCGTGGCTAATGCTAAAATTTTTGGATTTGGAGCAGTACCTCAGCTGTCTCAACGGCGCCATGTTCCTCGACGATTTTGGTGAGCTGGGCGTTGTCGACGTCTCTGGGGATGTTCCCAATGTAGAGCCTCCTGGTGGCGGCGCCCTCCGAAGAAGAAGAAGGAGCGGCGGCGGCTTCTTCCGCAACGGCACACGCGCAAACTCTCTTCGAGTACAATCTACGCGGGGCGGAGGAGGAGGAGGAGGAGGCGGCGGTAGGTTTGAGAGGAAAAGGGAAGGCAAGGGGGTCTTGAGGTCGAGGATTGGGACGGAGAGCTGCTTCGCAGTGGACGACCATGAATGGAAGGAGTGGGAGTGACGAGAGAGACTGCGAGGCGACGCCGAGAGCAGCAGCACAGATAATGTCGCTGACGCCATGGGAAGAGGAAGAAGCAGAGCAAACCAGCAAGTGACGGAGGAGGAGGAGGATCGTGGGGGCTGGAGGAGCGAGTCGCGACAGTATCCAGTGCGCAGGAGTCGCGTTCTATCTTCTGCTGCGACGAGCAATTATCCATTTCCTCCGTCTCCCCAACCCCAACATGGACTGGAACTTCAGGTGGGCCTACCGAGCTTCGTAATGGGCCGTGACCCATCGACCGATCCAAACTCAAAGCCCATCGGCCACACGACCGTCCCGCTAGGGTTCCGTTTGCGGCGAACGGAACAGAACAGAGGGACGAGGTTTATATGCGCCCTCTCTCTGCTCGATCGCGCCGACCCGAGAGAGCAGAGGCATCGGAGGGGAGGGGAAGAAGAGCGGAGGAGAGATCGAAGGATCGAACGATGGCGGCGGCGAAGAGCAAGAGTGGGAAGGGGAGCAGGAACCCGGAGCTGATCCGAGGGATAGGCAAGTACTCGAGGTCTCGGATGTACCACAAGCGCGGTCTCTGGGCCATCAAGGCCAAGAACGGCGGCGCCTTCCCCCGCCACGACCCCGCCCCAAAGCCTGCCCCTCCCGCCGCCAAGGCCCCCAAATTCTATCCCGCCGACGACGTCAAGAGGCCCCTCCTCAACAAGCGCAACCCCAGACCCACCAAGCTCCGCCCCTCCCTCTCCCCCGGCACCGTCCTCATCATCCTCGCCGGCCGCTTCAAGGGCAAGCGGGTGGTCTTCCTCAAGCAGCTCCCCTCCGGTTTGCTCCTCATCACCGGTGAGTTCATCCTCCTCCCTATCTCTCTCTCTCTGGACTTCCGCCCTCTGTTGTTGTACGCATGTTTCCTCTACTCTGTTAAAGTTACGTACTTGGGCATCGATGGCCCTCCCGAGTTTCCTCCCTTTGTTGTGGGCATTTATCTCAGTGCGGATTAACCATGGCGTTTTGTGTTTGGCTTAGCATCTTCGAATTTGATTTACTTCCTATGGATTCGATGTTTCATGCAGATCCAATTCTCACATTAATTGTTATTGAGGAGTTAGGATATATTAATAGTTTGGAGTAACTATATGAGACAGCATTTAGACCCTGTTTCGTAGAAACAACCCCCTGACTTCTTGTTCGGAGCTTACATATAATCCCTTGAGCTTCCACGTTTTTTACTTTTGAAATCCCGCCAAGCATTCTGCTGGAGCAGCTGTCGCCTTTCAGAAGCAGCAATAACTTTGTAAAAGCATCCAGATTTACCATTTCCCATCTCCCCATGGTTCTACGCCTATGCGTTGCAAATATCTGGTTCCTGAGGAGTTATCTTTTCAGTGCCGTAACATCAGTCGCCTCTGCAATCGACTTCGTGCGTTCAATTCACTAATCCATGTTCTCTAGCTCCAAAAATCGACTGACTAGAGTTACATTCTTTAATAGCTAAGGGAGGGTGTAGCTGCTTCTTTCAGCTTAGTCATGTGCCTGTCGTGTATCACTTCATGCCGGGCATGGCTTCTACATAGATACAAAAAACATAAGTTTGTAATTTTTTCCCCTTCAGCCACTCCTGTATTGTTCATTAATCTATTTTTATCCTCTAAATTCAGGTCCGTTCAAGATTAATGGTGTTCCTCTAAGAAGAGTTAATCAATCTTATGTGATTGCCACATCCACTAAGGTCGACATATCTGGTGTTAATGTTGAGAAATTTGATGACAAGTATTTTGCAAAGAAAGTCGAGAAGAAGAAAAATAAAGGAGAAGGCGAGTTCTTTGAGGCCGAGAAAGAGGTCAGTTCCATGAAATAGTTTTGTAGTCAGAGTAGAATTCCTCTTCCAGCATGGCAACATTTTAACTTCTATTGCTCTTTCTCTTTTCGAAATGTAGGAAAAGAATGTGCTTCCACAGGAGAAAAAAGATGACCAGAAGTCAGTGGATACTCCATTGATAAAATCCATTGAAGGTGTGCCGGATTTGAAGACCTATTTGGCTGCCAGGTTCTCCCTCAAGGCAGGCATGAAACCTCATGAACTGGTCTTCTAGAGGATGAAGTATAGTGCTAGGATTTCTCCGTTTTTGCTACTTCGAGCATTGTTATCTCATCATGTGTACTTTTTATTCTCACATTGCTATAGACATCTTAATGTTGTCGTTTTCAGAGGCAATACATACTTTGTGAAGCGATTTTCTTTTCTCTGAATTCTGCAATCCTGACTTCTCTTGACTTTCGGTACTTACAATTTGTTGTTGGATTAGATCGTCATTTTTGTTTTCTGTGAAGGTCATGAAATGTTGATTTAACTTCTGAGCGTAGTAAAGGGTTTTTGTCTCTTTGATTGTCAGGCCGTGATCCTCCCTGCATTTTTTGGCATGCTTCTTTGATGTCATTCTTAATTGCAAAAGGCCTTTTCCTTTGGAGAAATAGTCCATGCCTCTCCCTTGTGGTTAAGGTTTATGTGAAATTTGACCTTATTCTCCTTCTTTATTGGGATCGAGGACACGGTCATCTCCCGTCTATTTATCTGGGTTATATGTGAAAGGACTTTATACCAAATCTTGTTTTGTACGTCCTGTGGAATTTGTTGTCAGCTGATGCCATCTAATTTACGTTTAATTTCTTAAGGCAGAGCGTCGTTGTGAACTCTGCACGGAATTAATCAGTAACTTCATCTTTTGTGGGCTGATTCTGCCATGCAATCGATTTTGTTTTGCTATTCTCTCTTGCAGCTCTGAGAACGATTTGCCAGTGAAAGCTGTTGATCTAAGGGTGCTTGTTGTGTTTTTGACATGGATTTAGCATGCTGAAGATGCATTGTGGGATTTCTATGGAGACAAGTACAATTTATCTTCAACGGTGGACATAAACATTGCGATACCAGCTTGACTTCAGCACCCAAATAGAGTACACAATACCCTTATATTATACAAAGCAGTTTGTCAGTACATAGATAGGATGCATCTAATATGAAACAGTGGGCAAGCCAGAAGTACGATGATTGTTTCATCACAGTAAACCGTCTGTGCGAGCAGGCAGTCTCTTGAAAAAATTGCTTGGGACTGAAGGCAGTTTGCTCCGGAAACGAGGATGCCGCAAGTAATACAGCCCCGTCACTAGGGCCACTACTTTGAAAGGAGTGACATAGAGCACCACGGCTGCACAAAGACAAAACATTATGAAAAGGCCCGTTGCTCTTGGGTCTCTCCAGACGAGTAAGGATTGCAATCTCTCTCCTTGCGTTGCTATGTCGCCCACGACAGTTTGAATCCTACCTGCAACACTCCTAAGTCTGTCATACCTCATTCGGACAATATCGTGTGGCCTAGAAGTAGGGAAAGTATCAAATTCTTCATCCAACTCATCTGGGTGCGCAGCCTCTGCCCATGAAATCTTTGTATCCATGTGAGGTGGGTGCCTCGGACGGAACCTGTAGTTCCATAATCCGATGAGGAACATGTAGAAAAATAGAGTCGGTAGTATCAACTCTGGGTACCATATTAGTATCAGAAACAAGATGTGAACCAACACTGATGTCATGGGGTTCTTCCAGTTACCGACGTCTCCAAACCACCTGCCCATATTAATCATTCCTGAAAGGAGCGACATTATGCGAAAAAAGTTGGCTTTACTCCTCCTCATGCTCCATAAGTGTGAGTCCACATCTAGCATATACTCCACCACTTCTTTTCTGAGAGGAGGTTCAGCTCTCCCAAGCCTTAGCGCGACAATATTCATTGCTTGGTATCTGAGACTGTCTACTTGATTGACAGTAAAAGGTTGCAAGTAATGCATTTTTGGTAGCAAAGGGTGTCCGTAGACATAGATCATGTTGGCGAGAGAAAGGGTAGTGAACCGAAATGCTAGTTGTAACTCACCCATTTTCTTTACCCCTTGTGGTTGCAGAACCAAAAGTGGGTAAGAATGCGTGTAGATACGGTGAGCTTCTAGTGCCGAGAGGCGAATTCGTACCTTGCCAATTTGTGAATCTCTTGCTGCACTGCCTGTAGCTGACTTCTCATTTCCACCCAAATGGCAATTGTCGAAGACCCCTAAGGTCATCACCGTGCAAGGATCATAGACCTCCCATGTGTATTGTTCGCTCCACTTAGGATTCATAGTATCAAGAATCGTCCTTGTCCGAACCCATTTCTGGCCATACTTTGCCACACAATATGCATCTGTGGTCCCTCGACCGTCCTTCATCTTCATTGGGAGGAGCCCTTGTGCACTTAGAATACCCACCTCCAATATGCCCACTGGCGGCTTCCAAAGCTGCCTTGATGTGGGTCGCTGATCACTTATGTACATGGTTGATTCATCCAAGACATGGTATCCACCTTCGAGGCAGACTCTCAGGTGAATCCTGCTAGAAAACTTTAGCTCCTTTCTCCTGTCTGCTTCCAAGGCTCCAAAGCCATACTTTTCAAGATTGAACCATCGAGAATGAACTGGCCTGTGGTCAAGCCGCTTCTCAAATGTGTCGAGCGGGAGAATTATTTTCCCCATCATTTCCTCTTTTGAAGGGTGAACTCGATCTTCAACTGTGATGACCAGAAGCTCTTCGAAAGGCTCAGCTGCCACGAAAACTAGATCTTCATTCCACAGTGGATTGGTTGTGCGAGTTGGACATATCTTTGTCCTTAGTACTTGACTGCCAACTTGAGCTTTGACAAATAAATCTGGCAATCGGCTTCTGTCATTGGGAAGCACGTCTTGAGCTTCAATGACATTCACTCTGAGATACCAGAGCTTTGGTGACACATAAACCTTTGATCGAACATTATATACACCTTCCCCATAGACAGAGGAAGCATCAGAGTGCCATGCCTCAGGGAAGGCTTCATCAGCTTGAGTACCCATCCAAACTGCCAGCATCATCTCTCCCCTCAGTTTCCCTCCTCCCCTCCTGTCCTCCAACCTATACCACTGTGGAGCCAAAGGGCTGTTAGGAGGAACCCTAGTAGGAATTTCATTCAGGTCGAAAACCACTCTGCCAACATAATCATCTCTTCCCACCATTTCCTTATCCTTCACAAAAACCTCGAGTGCTGACGATTGGATTCTGTCCTTGGAGAAAGCAAAAACTTGGTTCCACTCCGGGTTCATTTTCTTCTCAAAATGCCTCGTTCTTCCTTTATAGTTCCCCAACTTGACCTCCACATAAGGGTCACAGCTCCCAGTTATGGAGCTTGGAGGAAGATCTCTCGCTTTTACAACTCGAACATATAAATAGAACATCTGTTCTACAAGGTCGTATGTGCTCGTGAATCTCTCGCTGCTCATCCACCCTCTGCCGCCATATGATCCACTGTTCAGCCACCGTTCGCCAAGCTCAGGATTGGCATCTTTGACCTTATAATCGTCTGGATCAGTTGCTGAGGCTGGCAGAGTAGCTGACTGCATGGTGAATGGACCAGCTTGACTTGCTAGGTGTATTCCAAATAATGTGTGCTAGCTTAACAGCACCGCTTTGTTCTGCACGATGAGTTACCTCACTTAATTGAGATTCTGATGAACAATCAATGAAAACATATTCAGCATATATAGAGTTCAAAATTACCTGATGTTTTAGCTCTAAAAGAATATAGGCTTCAAGTTCAACTACCTCTGTCCTGAATCTGCCAAAGCTAGAGGGTGTTTAGAGAAACATGGGAAGTAGCATAAGCTTCTCAGCATGTTTGCTTGGCCAGAAAGAGTTGTAGAGAAAGAGTAAATTATGGTGTACTATGGTAAGACAAACAATTTTTTACCAATCTCACCTTTGACAAATTGGAAGAACCACGTGAAGTGTGAGTCTTTGATATGCTTCCTTGCCTTCCTTGCAATATTCTAGCAAGGATCACAGTCCTTCAAGAAGTTTAGGCAGGAAAATGAAACATCCCAAGTTATTCTTCTGAGAAAACTTGAATGGCTTGAAATGCAGCTTTTGATTTCAACAAAATCGAGGAGTTTCTTTTTCCAAATTGGATTGAGTTGTCATTGGTTGTTTTCTTGGAGTAGCTAAAGGTGATATATGGATCGCGGCTTCATGGCCTCTTTCATAATTATTTCTTCTGATATAAGAGGATGCAGAAAGTGGGCCAGAAGCCCACAAGAAAGCTTAGACTCAATTCGGAAGCAAGGAAGTCCCAACAATGAAGGCAGCTAAGGAGCATGAGAAAGTTCAGATTCTTTCCTTTCGAAGCACAGTGACTAGAGGTTGAGTTTGTTTTCAAGAAGAAAGGAATGCTTTGATGAAGAAGCCTGCTGGGGAAGAAATAGTGAAAGTGCAGAGAAAGCATGAAATTTTGCTTGATATGCTTGGAGGAAAGGACTAGGACCAGGACAGAAATGGACCTTTTTTCCAACATTTGATTGCAGAGTTGATCTAGCAATTTTCTTTCTCATTTCAAAATGAGAAACATCACATGAAAACGCTATCGGTCATACAGAATAGAACAGACATCAAATTTCCATGTTTTCATTTTCAATGCAAAGTAATTAGCTGTTGCTGCTACGATCTTCTCTATTTCAGTTTTGGACGCTTCACGTATTCATCTTCTTCTCATTGTTTTCTGTTCCGAAGCTTGGCTTCTCACCTTCTAGCATGTATTTTATTTGTTTGAGTTGGCCTCCAGCTTTTTCGTTAATCGGAGATTACTTGAAGCTTTGTTAAAGGAATCCCGAAGTGATCATATTGTGAATCAACAAGGGTAAGGCAGTAAACTAACAGGACACCATTGACGTATCATTTGAACATCAGTAATCATGCGCTCAAAATTTCTGTTCCTCTCGAGAAAACTTATTTTCATGAATCAAGTAGGTTTACAAGAAAACTGAGAATAAACAACAGAATAAACTCTTTACATCTTTATTTTTACTAAATTCAGATAGGTCCAAACGGTTATTATAAGATTGAGAATGGAATGCATACACTAAATTGAGAATAAAAATCTTAATTACGACCGAATAATGTGCGTCCTGCTCACATAAACCATTAGTTGGGTGGGAGTTAAATAGATCTCATCTCATTTAACAATGCATATGACTTGAGTTAAGCAACACCTATCCGACAAAAAAAAAAGAAAAAAGTAAGCAACACCTCCTCCTACTGAATTGAATTTCGGGGAAAAGTAAAAGAGGTGGAATCTCAGGGTTCCTGTTTTGTTTTAGAAAATGGTACTGTGTTTATATTGCAAATTTGAAAACAACAGTTATTTCCATTTTCAATTATCTGACACAGAGCTTTGTTCAGGATTAAATGTGATTAAATTATGCTCATATTTCGCCAAAATCATGAAAGAAAGTTTTTCCAATGGTTTTTTTAGCCCCCTGTTTTTCCTTTTTTCCAGTTTGACATGGAAAAATAATGAAAACATCACAAAACTCCATTTTGATTATATGATTTGAATTTTGAAAAGAATTACCGGTGTTGTCATTTAGGGAAAAAAAAGACAGTTTTCAAGGGCTGCCAAATGGGTTTTCTATCTCCGCTTTTCAAAATAGAAATATAAAAAGAAATTAAAAATTTTCTTGTGAACTAAACAAAGCCTTAGTTATCCTCCCCTTTGCTCTATTGTGATTGTGGTTTGGTAGTTAATTTACAATGTCTTTGACGGAGCACCCATCATTGCGAAGTACATGTTGATCTATGACGAACTAGCGTGAAGATAAAACTAGTTTCATAGGACAAAAATTGAAACACTATTCTATAATGGTAAAACATGAAAAACGTCGGTAATTGTCAAAATCTATCAATGACAAAATTTTGATTGGCTACTTATTCGGTCAATAACACGTAGCTTAAGTTACCAACATTTTCACGAAATTATCGACATTTGCTAACTACTAACTATTTCAATAATTTATCAGTATTTATCTACATAGCAACGTGTTAAAGTTATTAACTTTTATAAAAAATTACATGCTTTATATGAGTCAACTTACCAACTTTTATTTGATTGATTCAAAATTACCGATTATTTCAATAATTTACCAATATTTATTTCTTGGAGTTATCTATGTGCCAAAGATATTAACTCTTATAGAAAACTACCAATCTTGATTTATATGATTTACTAATTTTTCACATGTTAAGTGACCAACTAGTTTTAGATTCTAACTCTTAATTGAGTGAGTCACCATATTTATTTGCTAGTTTCGAAATTACTAGCAGTTTTAGTAACTTCATTTTCGAAGCTCGCCAACTTGTCAAGTCTTATCTTACCAAAGTATGTTTGATTGTTCGAAATTACCAGCCGTTTCAATACTTTACCAAAATATATTTGTTCAAGTTACCAAGATGTTAGATTAATTAAATCTTCTAGGAAATTACCACTCATATATGTGTGATTGTTTCGAAATTACCATTTTTACTAATAATTACTGCTATTATTTATTTATTTTGGCAAAAACTTACCAACTTGTCCAAGTTACTTAACTTTTCTGAGAAATTACCAGCCACCAACATTCACTACATTTTTTTGGAAATTGCCGACCATCCCTCTAATTCAACAAATTTGTTGAACTTACCCACATGTTACTACCTCTTCCACTAAATTACAACTAATTTTAAAAGTACCAACTACTCCAATAATTTGCAAACATTTATTTCCAGAGCTCAATTTATCAACTCTTACATTGAGTTACCAATCGATGTTTGAGTTAGTTACCAGCATTTATTTGGTTGTTTTAAAACTACAAATTGTTCCAATAACTAAGAAACATTTATGGTAATTTATCAATCCACAAAAGGGTGATAACTCCTATAAGAAAATATCAACTCTTATTTGAGTTTGTTATCAACTTTTATTTGATTGTGTCAAACGTACAAAATGGCTCAATAGTTTATAAATGTTCATTTGGAGAGCCTACTGACAAGTTCAATCACTATTCTTACACGAAATTACCAACTCTTTTCAAAATTACCAACTACATTCACATAATTTACCAACATTTTTTTTTTTTTTTTTTTTTGCAGAACTTAAGTCACCAACTCTTCATGAAATTTCCAATCTTATTTAAGTAACTTACCGGCTTTTATTTTATTGTTTCAAAAGTTTCAACTGTTCCAATAATTTACCACATTTATTTGGGGAGATTTCCAACTTGTCAAGTTTACATTTGAATAAACACTAGGAAGGGGACTCATGTAATTTCGCAATTACTAGATAAAGTCAGTAACTCAAGTTTAATAGTACTTAGTAAAGCCAATACCAGGTGGTGACTTTGTCCGTGAAGTGTTGGTAAATCACTTAAACTAAAATTAGGAGTTTATTATAAGACTTAGTAACTTTTACACAGTGATAAATTTAGTAAATAAATATTGGTAAGGTCTAGAGGGGGTTGCTATTGCTAGTTGCCAAGAGAGTGTGACTTTAGCTAAAAGCGTCAAGCTGTCAAATCACAAGTGGTGTAGAGTAGTTATGAGTCAATCCAAATATTTCGCAATAATTGGAGACCTTCATGGTAATATCTAGCGATGGTCGCTCCTCCCTGTGCTTTACAAATTTTCAAAAGAAAAGATAAATAAATAGTGGTTGGTTCTTGGAAATATTGGTTATTGAAACAGCCAAATAAAAGTGGGTAAATGAACTCATGTAAGAGTTCGTAATTTTTTACGAGAGTTTGTGACTTTAATGCATTAGAAAGCTATACAAGTTAATACTAGCAGTTTATAGAAATAGTGGGAAATTTAAAAGTAAATTAAAATATCAATATCATATTTATTGGTGACTAAATAACATGCAACTAGTTAAATAACTGTTTGTATTTCTATAAAATTGTCGGCAAACTAACGTGTTATGATTTGAATAAGTTGCCGGTCGGTCGATAGAAATTTTTTTTAACTCATTGCACGGTGAAGCAAATGCACCATTAACCTTTAGAGCCCCATGCGAGCGGTTGCGCCATACTACAGGCGATTGGCCAAATTATTACTTCTTTTAATAGGCTCAACTGTCGGGTGGCTTCCCCCCTCAAGCTGTTCCTCTTTGCGGTTTGTTTGCTCCACCGTTGCTTCTTAGTGGAGAAAGAAGAATAAAGTGCGTGTCCGGATTGACTAGCGTCCTATCATGCCTCCACGAGGAAAAGTTCTTTCCTCCAGCAGCAAGGCATGTACCAAAAGGTTCTAGCAAGGTAAAAAGATTCATACAGGAACCAGCAGAAGCAAAGGTGCAAGCAACAAGGTGAAGCTTAATCAACAAAGGAGTTGGATTCTTAACTGAAGACACACTTCAGTGGCTTCACTGTCTGCGAGGATGTCCAAAAGCTACTGAAAATTTAATCCTCTAGGCTCCAGATGAAACCCATCTGCTACCGCGAGAGATCAGCGGGGACAAAGGGCAGCATAGAATGCCATGGTTCATTCAAATTTCTATTAGGACTTCTAAAATTCGTTTACAAGTCGCCTCGTACAATACATTGAAATGCAAAAACTCCTTTTAAATGCTTTAACAGCATCGGCAATACAATAGCCAACAAAATTTCGTAACGATGAAAACAAAACAATGACAAGATTATTTTGACTATAACTTTCTCATAACCCGACTGCATGCGAGCTGAATCTTGCATAGCAAAAAAAATTGCCCAATTAAGAAGCAAGAGCATACTGATGGGTACTATCGGTAAACTGCCGCGGTGCTTTGAATTTTGAAAACATCATAGCACAGCTGTAATCTGACTTATAGAGAAAACTCCTTGTACTCAAATGGTCTGCCCTCTGAACTTAATCCGCAACTTTCGGCTTTGCCTTCTGCTTCTTTGTTTCAAGGGATCCCAGGCCTCGGCCCAGTCCAACTGGCGGCTGAACTTCTGCAGACGCTACTTGGTCTTTCTCATCTTCAGTGCCATTTTGAGAATGACCATTGACTTCCTTCTTGGACCCATCAGTTTCCTCACTATTAACAACTTCAGGGGTCATTCCTGAATTGATGATATTGAGGAGCTGTGTAAGGGGTTGCAAAGCTTGGACAGGAACACCATGCGGACGTATCAAGAGACCTCTAGCTGCAGCCTTTTTCCTTGCTTCAGCTGCTGCTCGTGCTGCCCTTTCATCGACCCCTCTTCCTCGCGGAAGAGTTTCGCCAATAATGGCAGCATTAATTGACTGATTAACAGATGTACTGGAACTTGCAGATCCCCCGGATGCAGCAGCAGCTTGAAATGCATGTATCAAGTCTGGATGAGCCTGTTAAGTGAAAAGAGAACCATTACACACTCACAGATGGTTGACTGAATCACAAACTTCATAAAAGAAGCCAAATATTGCAGGGAAGCAGAACATCATTGTTCAAATGGAACCTCAACATCCTTTTAGCGACACAGATGGACCTTTACCTTTCAGCAAACCAGCATGGCTGAAGTTTTATCTACAAAGCTCTGGTAGAGAGTATAAGTGGCATGAAATGTGACTTTTGGTAGATATGTTAAAAAAATATTGCCTTTTCCAAATTCTTAATCCTCCATATGTTCGAGACCATGCCCCTACCACTAACATATCTCATAGATGGAAACAATCTAGCCAAGCACGAAAAGACATAAAAAGGTACCTTCAAAATATCAATAGCCTTTTGAGCAGAAGCTGCATTCACAGCTTGGCCTTTCTGCTTTTGTGCATTCATCTGCCCACGTAACATTGACAGAGAAAAGTGATGAGTTAAATAGAACATAAAAATAAGAACGAACAACTGTCCAAAAGCAAATATTATGTCAACCAGCTATATCATCTGTTTACCTGAAGTTCACGCATTTTGAATGTCTTCATCCAGTTCTGCGAGTCACGGGTCCGTGAATCCTCCTCACCAAGTTGCTTAACAAGTATGTCATAAGTTTTCTTCTCATGCTGGCATGACAAGGCAACATCAGTCATCTATCACAGCACATCATTGAAGGACTAATTGCTTGAAGCACATACATACCTGATGAGAGAGCTTAAAGGCACCCATACAATTGAATGCAATTGCAAGTGCATGATAGCACACGGCAGTTTGAATATGCTCCTCCCCTAGAAGCCTCTCATTCTTTTTCAATGCCTCCTGCAGATAACGAAGAGCAGTATCCATCTTTCCCATATCCTGGTACATCATTGCAACATTTATGAATGTTGCAGCAACATCTGGATGATCAGGGCCTGATGACAAACTAAGCAGGAGTAATGCCCGTGCCATATGCTTTAGAGCAAGTTCTGTCTGATTAAGTCCATGGTAGAAAAGAGCCATATTTCCATAGCTGCAAATAGGAATTATTGCAAAGATTTATACCCACAATAACACCAGCGAGAAAGCTGGGGAAGGAAGGGTGGATTTTTAAAATCAGCATTAATCAAGGAAAATCAACATGCATAAACTTTCAAACATCCAAAGAAAGAAGTCCTACATCCTACACCAACAATTGACAAGATAGACTTGATAATCATATCCAACCACCAATATATTTATGAAACAGAAGGAAGAGGCTGGGGGAGGGGGAAAGAACAGTGCCTGTGGGCAGTGTCAGGGTGATCCAAACCCAGGCAACGTTCGTTTATAATCAATTCCTTGTGCTGCTGCATTATGGCGCCTGCCATGTCTCCTGCATGATACAAAACCATCGCAAGGTACCTGCAGAGTTGAATTAACAAAATTAGAACATTATTACTTGTTTTATAACCCGAAAATAGAGATAAATAGGGATAATGACTCAAATAGGTCATGAACTTTGGCCCAATGTGCAATATGGTCCAAGAACTTTTAATTTGTTTAATGTGGTCCATGAACTTCAGTCCAATGTGCAATATGGTCAATGAACTTTTAATTTATTCATTGTAGTCCCTAAACTTTTGATACATATCTAACATAGTCCCCAAACCGTATGAAAATTTTGAACACAGTCCTTCCATTAATTTAAAACCAGGGAAAACGTCTAACATTTTCATATAGTCCCCGGACTAAATTGAACATGCACCTGAAGTTCAGAGACTACATTAAACATATTAAAAGTTCAGGGACTACTTTACACATTGGGTCAAAGTTTGGGGACTATTTGTGTCATTTCCTCAAGACAAATACAAGGCCATTGCAGTCAAGAATTAAAGCTCCAGCTTATATCCGACATTCCAGCAAAAATTGTTCGTTCTCACGAGGATCATGGCAATAAACTAATTAAAATTATAACTGCAATCTCATGAGAGGTTCAAATTATGATATGTACCTACAGCAATTAGCCACCTCTCGGTGCATTGGGCCTGTTACCTGCAATACATTAATTGAAAGATGTGACAACAGATGATGAACAACGTCCATAAGACAATGTTAATGGACTGAAACAATATGTACCTGCTGAAGCATTGAAAATGCCTCTGAAAACAATGTGTATGCTTCACTGAGCATTCCCTGAAACAGAAGGGTGAAAGGACTTAACAGAGTCTTAAACCTATGGGAAAGAAAAATTGATCAAGGGGTTAAATTTTCTTGTTCTCAAAAGTTGCCAAAATAAATAAAGAAAGCTTAGTGAACCCGGATAATTGTTACGCATACTAACAGATGAAAAAGGTGCATGTATCTGATCTACCTGATTTCTTTCACTTATAATTTGGCATAAATTCACTATCCAATACCTCAAATTCTCTACAGAATAAAACCGCCACGTCACTTTTACATTAAATTTAAAAACCCCAAATTTGAAACAATAGAAAATTGAACAAACACATAAACAGCTATTACCTCTGCCAGTTGGACTTTCCCAAGTTCCACAAGATCCTTTGCTTCGGTACATACAGGAATTGAATGCTTCACTACAGGTTGGATATCCAAGATATCAGATGTTTGGAATGGTAATGCAGCACCGAAATCATACTTGCGAGCAGCAATAGATATGCCAACCTATTTTGAAGACATCCAAACACATTAAACAAATTCACCTGGGCATCCCGAAATTATTTAATAACACCATAAGATATATGACAATTTTCTCTCTCCGACACCTTCACAGTCCAGAAGTATCTAATCAAACACAGTTTCACATCATGCAAACTCAAATAAATAAAACAAAATGTAAATTCAACTAAACCTTTTGGCAGAAGTTGCGCAAAACTGCAACTTTCTTCACATGTTGTCTTGCATCCTCCGGCAACTCAAACTATGAAAAAAAAAAGACACGTGGTTGGACAAGTTGGTGGATAAGAGAACAAAAGTGACGAACATGGAAAATTTCTTAAGCATATGACCAGCAGGTCAATTAATTGCTCCTTGGAGAAAATGCAAAATTATAGGGGATGGGAAACAGATCTAAGTTGCAAACTATGTTTAACATACGCTTGTTCAGGTCCTGAGGATTCTATGCACTTTCAAGAGCGCAACATCATGCAAATGGTCACTACCAGGCTAAAGCATTTTAGAGTTAAAAGTTTATTTTTTATTTTTTTATGTAGCTTGATTCAACGAAGATGAGATCAACCAACCGGCGGTTTAGTCTTACACATGCCCGCAGCTTTATGCACCTCACATCCAGATAAATTCCTGAAGCTCTCTACCTTAGGGGTTCACTCAAGGACATAGAGAACTTACCTGATATTTAAGCTTTGAGAATTCTTTAATGTCAGACCATACGGTCTCTGAACTAATATTGATACATGAAGATTGAATCTTCTTCACAGATGCTCGGCTTTTCCATCTAGCTTGCCCAATTGAAGACTTGCCTGAAGATTGGTGGCCGCCTTGGTCCTGAAGACAATCAACATTATATATAGAATGACCACATTTCCTTTGATGCTAAACTAAGCTATTGCTTTAGATGTGACTAGCTTAATCTTCTCAAGTGAAAAGATCCAGTGACTTCTCTGTTAAGAAGACACCTCCCCTTTCCTAACATACTGTTATAGAAACACAGATAACTGCCTGAAATATCACCACTAAAGAAAGAATAGCAAATTAGAGAATTATACTGTACCTTCTTAGGGATTCTAGACTGCACATTGTTACGCATCCCTCTTGGATTAACGCCCTGACTCTGTCCAAAGAAGCAATTGAGAAAATGTGATATTGTCGGACCAAGATCATGATCTTCCGTATCCCTCAAAATATCCTGCAAAATCAATAATGAACAATAAGATTGGTCTCCGCAACCATAGCATATCATGTAATACAGGCTCAAGAAACTAAAGGACCATTCTCAGCTTCATTGGATGATATTAAAAAACGACAAATTTAAGATTCAATGTTCAGAGTCAAAGAAACCAACAGCTTCACCACTTACTCAGAAAAGCTTACGTGCACGCAAATACCTCAAATTATGCTTGCAGTTATCAAGTTTTCACACCAAAGAAAGCTGTAAGCCTATTAGCAGCTATGACTTGAAGAGTTTATTCTACAATATATGTCACCTGAACTTGGTTATCCATGCATGGATCTGCCAACATTCTCGACATGCATTTAATTTGGATGTTTACTCATAGTACAAGATTTTCCAGGTTAAAAGTGATGCATCATTTTCCCAAAGTAAATGTAATTAACAGGAAAAAATTCTCATTTCAATGCAGGTAAAATTGACCCAAAAAAAAAAAAAAAAAAAAAAAACTTAAGCAGCAATAAGCCAACAATCACATATCCAACAGCAATAAACCAAAGCAGCTTTATTCCTTGGTTAAGTTTTTCCCAAGAATTCAGAAATCAATCAAAAATTACTTGATAATCCAGACTGACCTTCAACAGGTGCTTCGCTGACCTAACCACAATTTCATTAGAACATAGATCCCAAAGATGTGGCAAATTTTTGGTCCCATCCGCCACCTGTCATTAAGATGCAGTTTGCAGAAGTCAAGAGTAAATTAATGTATAATACGACACAACTTCGAGGATTTCTTCATTAAGTACAATATTTTTTTGTTCAAGCCTGACTTTAAAGCCTTAGATAAGCTTAAACTTTTATCTTATAAAGTTACCTTTCCAATATAACGAACATTGATTCCATGGGCATGGAGGGCTTCAGTTAATGTCTGGCCATCCATGGGAGAAACTTCAAGGGAGCAAAGATCTTGTATAAACTTTGGCAGTACAACTTCTTTTAGATACAAACTAACTTTCTTCACATTTTCTTCATCTGCAGCTATTTCCTAATAAAGACAGGCCATAATAAACGCATAAGAAGTTCTGACTTCTGAATACGTAAGAACAAATTGCAAGATACCAAACTTGCCTCTTCATTGCCAGCCAACTTAAATTCAGTTAAAACATTAGGGTTAAAAAGTATTTCATCATAAGATTCAGAGATTTCAGCAGATGCAGGAGCACATTGTTGCACAGCATTAGTCCCCTCTTCTCTGATGTCCTGCAAGATGCAGCAATCATTTTAGCAAGAAGGTCAAAGTGGGGCAAATTCTTATGTGTACACGCAGTGGGAAAAATTCAGTTTTCATGCCATTTAGGATGACTTTGGCCTTTTTCCAATCTTCAATAGATGAAATAATAAAAGCGCTTTAAATGAAGCAAAATGGCACATCTAATACATTAAATCTGGGAAATAGAGTACCCAAACACAAAGGAAAATATATAAAAAATTGCATGTGAGCGCACAGATAGACAAAGATACAGCTCAGAATAGAGTAATGTATTCATATTTTTAGTGATGAAACAGAAATTCCAGTCCCTCAAAGACTATTCGAGACGGATAATTGATCTCCACTGATTCCTTCAAACACCTTAAAGAATTCCGACACTGAATATGGAAATGGCATAACCTGCTTGACTTCAGCCAATATAAAACACATAAACTTCTGCATCTACTCAGAATGACTGATTTTCTCTCTTTTGACAAAGAACACCAATCACCTAGAACAATGCTGGGTTTCTAGATTATGCCAAGTTCTTGTTCAAACAAGCTGTACAGACAAAGAAAGTTCTACATACTAATCAACTTTTTCTTAGAGTCACGAAAAAACATTTGATGCCATAAGTCAACCATTGTCAGGACTTGAGATTAAGTCATGCACAAAGTAACCGATACTATTCAGCAATTTAAAGATGCTATAGTATATTATCTGAATGATATATACACAACGTCATGATGTGACATTCAGGGGATATTATGCCAAGTTTACAAATGCCTGGATAGAACTTAAGTATAATTGCCCAATACCATTTGAAGGGGAAGATAAGGTAACCACCTTACTGTCAGAAAATTCTCCAGCACCAGCATCACCATTCCCAAGCCCATCATCTCCCGCAACTCTTAAAGAATCGGTTGGCGAGTCATGGACAGTATCAGAGCTTGAACTCTGTTTTGATCTCTCTGCAGCCTGGGCCTTCCCAATAGAAAAATCTTAAAGTAAGAAATCACAAAGATGGCTGACCCACTTATCTACAACAATAGCATGTGCTACCTGGCAAAAAGCTGTGACTAGTTCCTGTCTCAAAATACAAAATCGAGAGCCGGGTCCAGTATAGTTTGCATCACGAGGAGTTACTCTCATCAAGTCAAGAAGATAGTGCCTAAATCAAAACAAAAGAGTAAAATGGAAAGAGGACCTTATGAGACACACTAGAAATAACATACAGATGAAATGAAAAGAAAGTTTCAATTATATCGTCTCAGTTCCCCCAACTACAGTTTTTTATGCCATGTAAAAACATGTTTGACAAATGGGAATTTTAATCAATATAGCAACTGCATTTTAGCAAGATGCTGCAGCCAAGAACAAATTTGAAGTTCCAATAGTGGCACAAAAATGGCAAGACGCATGCCCTACATAAGTTTAGATCCAGTCTTTACATCAACATAGCCAAGTGCTATGTAACTTTACACTTGTAGTCCTCAATTGTTTCAACTCTTTCTCAGTTAATGAAATCTTTTCTTTTTTCTGTCATCACGGAATTAATTCATCTTCCCATTAGAATTTCCTCTCTCCAGCAGAAAGACAGTGCTCACTATATTGTTAAGCTGTTAAGCGTAACCTTAGAATAATGTGAAAGGGCCTTAAGAACTAGTGCAAGCCAAAAGGAAAAAAGAAAGCAAAAATTATTAAGGAGGAAAGCAGCAAGTATAAAAAATGGCCTGAACAATGAAAGCACATTGTTCAAACAAATTATGAGTAAAAGGTGATGTTATACTTAAAAATGATCACATATCAACCAGCAAACCAAGAAGAGGCGAAATAAGCTTGCCCCAAGAGGATAACCTGTCATCACTACCCACAATACCCTTGCATTCCACTGGTGCAGCTAATTTGAAAATGTTTCCAGAAGCATCACATACAGCATGTTCCTTCAAATGAAGACGTTTTGCTGCCTCCAACACCTAAAGACAAGAATACCAGGTCATATAATGGAGAACCGCAGAAAGCTAGATTGAGAAATTTGAAGTGCAAGCTTGATTAATGAAATGCCTATCGGTATATTCCCAGTTTTCCTTAAATGGGCTTGGACGGAAGGTCTATGCAGAAGGCATTATCACAAGCAACAGATTTTGATGCTTTTGCTTATGTCCATGGGATCATCCTGTAGTTCATTTAAGGTTTAAAAACTACATCACAACTTATATAAATTCAGAATTGACACTTGGTCATTCATAACTGTGTCTTTTACTTCAGCCAACTTAAAATGAAGTGTTGCTGAATCATTTCTTCAATTTTGTATGAGAATAGGACAATTCTATATTAAGTTAGCCCCAGACCACCTGCTTCAAAAAACAAATGCCATTTTAACTAGTAGTAGAATCATTGGCTGCTTATATTTGATTCATTACGTGATTCTGAACTAGAATTTTCTTGGTCTCAACTCCTTAACTGAGTACCCAAATCCTGATTTAACAACCATCCTCATAGAAGCGAGAAGATGATGACCAAGTCTTGTGCACGCTCGCGTGTGATAACAAAATTCACATAGCAGAGAGCACTTTATTGGGTAGATGGAAAAGTGTTTTGAGCAACTAATGCTTAGCTGGTGTTCCGCTTCATAAGAAAAATAACAAAACTACATTAACTGGAATTATCAGACTTTTTGCACAGAATTTATCACATTTATGCCCCAAGAAAACATTCTACTGCAGCAGTCGAGATGGAATAGCAGAACTCTTATAACAAACCAGAAATAATGGTTCTTCACAATATTACTTGCTAATTTAGGAATCTTCTGCATCTCTTGATGTCATGTGTGTATGTAAGACCATTCACTTGAAGAGTAGATATGCCTTCTTTCATTTCATTTCTCCTTTACAAAGGATCCAACATGGAGCGAAATTATGGAGCATTTCACGAATGACCTCATCTTTTCATCTGCTAGAAGAACTTTCCACAAAGGCCAGGTCGATTGGTTGTGTTAAGACGAAAGCCATATATGGTTCTTGTAAGAGTATGCACATATCTTGCACATAGGCTATGAATGGAATGTCCGACAAAAGAAAACTACCCCTTACCTTGGAATGAAAATCTTCATTCCAGCATATCTTCTTGCCATTATCAACAGAGCCATACAGAAGGGATTCGGATTTATCCCCTTGAAGGATGCCAGGCAACACACTCTACAATAAAAAGTGTAGAGAATGACTTCATAAAGCCATAGAAAAATTGTGGATGTCTCTAATAAAGGAACCATTTAAAAATCAAAAGCAGGAGAAAATCAGCATAGAGAAGACGATAATTGAAAAATGTCAATCAGGGGATAGACAAAATCACCCAGTTTTTAACTTTGTTAACAATTACAGCAATTGGCTATCTATTAACAAAAAAATCCACCGAGTCTTGAGGCTAACATGATGAGGCAAGCATACCGATGTAAAAGACTGACTTGAATGGAAAAGCAAATATGAGTAAATAGAAGCCCAGAGGAGGCATCAAGTTTTGACTGTGTTTAATCCAATTTGCAGCTTGAAATAGAGAAAAAGATCTAACACGTGATCTGTATACGCGTCATAAGTCTGTTAACCTTGTAAGGATTCATAATGGTGAGATTTTACAACAGTAAAGGAAGATACTAATATTGTACCCACCTGAGCTACCACCCTATGACCCCTATAGTCAATTATAGCCATCGCAAGATTATAAAGTCCAGGAACATCAGCTTCCTGATATGCTTTGGTGCCCTTCAAATCATTATTTGCAGATGCATATGTAGCCTGCTCACTATCACCCATCTGCGGCTCAGCAGATAGATCAGGTTCCAACTGGATATTAACAGCATTTTCACCAAAATTTGACTTGTTCTTTTCTCCATCAGTAACTCCAATGGATGCACTCGGTAACTCAGAGGCAGCCTTCTCAGATAATTTGTGGCAGGAGTTTGTGCTCTCACCCTTCAAATTGGAATCAGATGAACGTTTCTTTGACAACTGGTCAAGGTCAGCATCCACAGCAAAACTGAAGAATATATTATTGTGGACATACCTAAACGCAAACACAAATACATATAATTGGTCAAGTAAGATGACAAAAAGGAAATAATCTGGCCAAGTGGTAAGAGCATAACAAGAAGGTATTGAAACAGGCAACAGAATCAAAAAGAGGCCAAGCCTGTAGCCCTCAAACTTAAAGAAATAAATTAGTTTCCATTGTCGATAAAAATTTATCCCGACCAGAAGAACATGGAAGAAATCATTCAAGAGCAGATAAACGGGGAAGGCTAAAAAAACCAAATAGAGATTAGACAAGGGAATCCTAGAGATATCCTTTGAGAACGAACTCTTATATAAATAGAAAAAGATCACGACCATTTCAAGAAGCACTAACATATGGAAGCACTCGGGATCTGTTGGATTGATCGGGGGTATGCATCTGCTAATAACTCCAATAGCACCATTTACCGCTGCATCAACAAAGTCAGAAGTCACCTTGTAGAGAGCCCTATCCCGCAGAATCCTGCAAGGAAGTACATTCATTACCAGCAATTCATAGAAAAGGGGAAGAGAGATTGCACATACTTAATATTAGCATCAAATTGAATTGTGTTTTATTCAGACAAAATCCATAGCATGTAATTTGGTGTACCTTTCATGAGGAGTTGTATGGGGAAATTCCCTACAAGACTGCAACTCCTCATTCCAATCTCTCTGCATGCCAATCAGCTCACTACCATAAGAAAGAGATAGTGCATCTTCAGCTCTGGCTGCATCTCTTCTATGATCTGATGATAGAAGTGATCAAATATGAATTAGTAGGAGATGTGGCATCAGCCAGCTTCAAGAACTTTTTCTTAAGAAGAAAAAAGAAAAATCAATTGCACCTATAATACCGACTCTTTCCACATAGCTCAAGTGCAAAAGGAGCTTCAAGGTGCTATCCATTTAAAGGTGGGTGTGGTTCATAATCTTACTTATGAAACACATCACAAGAAATCATCCACCAATGTGGGATTTGGAGTGTTACAAATTTCCCGCTTAAGACACCAAAATCTTCATCAACGCTGGCCCATATAGCCCAACAATATACCCCCATCTGAATGTGTGATTTGGTCCATTTCTCCTCTTTGCCATCCTAGAAGCATACCAAGAGTCACACCTCCTGCAAGTCCTCTCATTCCAAATATCACTCCCCACTCTCATTTATTGACTAAAGCCCAGTCTATCCATGACCATACATCTACTAAAAGGAGATCCTACTCTAATACCATTTGTATCACATGGCCAAACCCCCAAAAGAATTCTCACTGAGATAACCATTCGAGGGTAAGTATTCCTCATGAATCATTCCCCAAGGCCTCTCCCAGCCAATATGAAGGCCTCTCCCAGCCAATATGGGACTTGAACTAGTACAGCATTCTTAACAGCAACTTCTGGCTATTGCCAGAAAATCTTTACTAAACATGGATAAATCACAGCTCCCCCAAAGAATTTTCAACAAAAAATTTCATTGTCTATCCATAATCGGGCAATCCAGTCAATAAAAGGTCTTTATTCTTCAACAAAAATATACTTCTCATTTCTGTCACCAGAACTTTCACATGATGAAATCAAGAACTCAAAACTCACAAACAGTTTGCAGGTTAAGGCCATCGTGTCCATTATCCCCAGCAATTGACTCCGCATTACAATTCCTCAAACAGATGCAGTTTCTCCATAGTCCTAAAACTTTCCTTCTCCTTTAAGTTAAATGATAATAAAACCACCAGACGTAGAAAATTACTAATGTATTGCTCCCCCAAAAGAAAACCTTTAACATATTGATTGAATGAAAAAGTAAGGCGTAATATAAAACTTCAATATGTACAGAACAGATTAAAAACTAGGAGATGGCAGAGCCAGAAAATGAGGAAGAAGGTCAGGAAGCAGTTAATTCTGCTGGCTTAATTGAAAGTTAAAGAGTCATATCCATTAGGCTAACAAAAAGCATGCCATGCTTACTGCACCAGAACTGAGAATCGTTGAAGATAATGCACTTGTTTAACGCAAATGGTTGAAAGAATGAACAGTTCAGACAATAAACAACAGACTGTTCTTACCCTCCATACATCTCCAACTATCACCTCGGCATGATATTTTTAAGTTAATCGTCTTCGCATTTGTATCACAAGCTTGAAGGATATTGAATGATTCACATTGAAAAATAAGAAATTATCAAACAACACAGCTCTGCAACCATTAAGATAAATTCGCCCAGTACAGAGTTTGACGCACCAGGAACTGGGTATACCCCAAGCCATGAATTTGGAGGCAATAATGATTGAACATTCTCGAACGGATGAGCAGAAGCCTTTCGTTCCAAAATCTCACGGAAAGCTTGAACACGATAACACAGAAAGTATATGTTAAAGCCAATTATTGTACAGCAGCATACTAAGTGAAACCACACGTGCACTACCTTTTTTGAATTTAGCACTAATCTTTTGCAGGAGTCCAATAAGAGTGGTTGACTCAGCGGTAGCCTTACTAGGCTTTGGATCAAGTATATTTCCATTGCTTGAATTGACATAAAATGTTTTTGTGGTTCCGGTGATACAAAATGTAGTACCTTCCAAGGTCACTACATCTAAATAAATCAGATCACCCACGAGCCTGGAAATAAGAAAAACCCAAAAGTTCAACCAAAAAAAAAAAAAAAAAAAATCAAAGAACAAAGAGGAAAGGATGCAAAGATGCAAAGAAGCTCCTACCTCCTATAACTTGGAGGAGGATTAAACGATGAAAAGACGATGCTCTCCACACATTTTATCTCCCTTGAAGAAGGTAATATCAAGTTTCCTAGGGCACCAGGAACATCCTCCATAAGACCCAGACCATCAAGCTCTGGGACCTCGATTTTGAAAGTATCTGAATCAAAATGAAGTGGAAACAGAAAGTATTATTAAAGAATGCACAGGCACAATAATTAAATATCGTTACAGAGGACATCACCTTTGACACCTAACCCCTTGTTTTGAGTTGTCTCGTACTGCAAAGCAAGGGATGTTGACAGTGAGGCATGAAGTGTGGATAGGGACAGTAAATCTCTCGTGCGATGAACATGAGCCCTGATTGATCTGTCTTCGTATAATGCTGCCAAAGAAAAACAAAATCAGCATTATTAAGCAGAGAAATGATCTGATCGTGTAATAATTTGTCCTTTGACTTTGAACCCTACCAGGAACCATTTCCAAGGTGCAATTGCTGGTGGTAATATCAGCTACTTCGGAAATTTCATTATAGTCCTCCAGGCAGTGAGTCGACCCATCCTTTGTGTGCAACAGTAGGTCATAGCATGTATAGAAACATGTTTCGGGAGCATCGAGAAGAAATTGCCTAATATCCATCACTGAATCTCCTGGATTCAACTGCAAATGGGAACAGTACATAGTACGTTAATCTAAAAGCACGGAAAAAAAAAATGTCAGATTGCTGACACCTTTCCTATTGTTAACTAGAAGCGGTAATCAAGACATGGAGACTAATTCATTCTCAGCATGAAAGCACAATCATCTTGAGCTGTAATATCTCAGCAAATAAGTGAGCACAGAAAAAAAAAAAAAAGAATCCCAAATAGCTGACCCCTTTTCACATCAACTGAGTACAATGATTACGATGCCAAGGCCCATTTTAGAGTAAATATGTAAGCACAATCATCATGAGCAAGGTAACATCTCAGCAGCTAAGTCAATGATCAGACAACCATATATTAATATCAAAAGAGCAAAAGCAATCAAGGGAGTGTACTTGTAGCTCAAGCTTCTCGCCACTTTGTGTCTTGACAGGAACTGGATAGAGATGAAGGTCTCCTGCAACCGTAGAGTTCAAACAATTACAATACAATACATGGTAGAGCGAGCAAAAATAATTGGCGAAACTCGCAAGACCAATTGAAGCTTTGACCCATCCAATGCATCTATCTTTACTCAACATTGAATGGGAATCAAATCGGATCCCCCTCCTGTTAGATATCTAGGAAATATGATCAGAAAGAAGATATAGGATGACAGAGGAAGGAGAACAAGAGGATTGTCGTTTGCGAGAGTCGAACAATAGCATATTGGAGCAAAGAGGGATGGGGCAAAGATTGCACTTCTGCACTATAGTTTAAGAAAATATGTTCACTTGGAAGACTAAGAAACCAGACTGGGCGCAGCAAAATATGTTTAAATCCCAGCAATTTTGTCAGGAAAAGTTCGAAATAGCATTGAAGAACGCTCACTTTTCAAACAGAAGAAGAAGGAGAAGAAGAAGAAGAAGAAGAAGAAGAAGAAGAAGAAGAAGAAGAAAAGAGTGAAGAAGGATGCAGAAGATGTACGTGTCAAGTGGGGCAGTGAAATGGGAAATCAAGAAAGGAAGTTCTTATCCAGGATAACATATTCACAGTCAATTGATGGGCATATGTACGTCCTCTCTACATCCTCATACGAAAGAGCAAGAACGACGGAAAACGAATTAGCAAGCAACGCGTACCCTGTTTCGATTGTGTCGCTGCATCCGCAGTTTCGGAGTCCTTGAACTCGGGTGCAGCCCCACCCGGCTCTCCAACAGACGGGACTCCATTAGCATCAGCTTTGACTGACCCGGACGGGCTTGCACTCTCTTTTGCGGCAGGGGCGGTGGCTGCGGCGGCGGCGGCCGAAGAGGGTGGTCCCTCCGTAGAATTGGCGGCAGCATGAGAGGCTCTCCGATGTTTCCCTTTGTTAGACTTGCCCGCCATTCCGCCAACTCAGTGCCGAACCTAAGTCAATCCAAATGGCCCAAAAAAAAAAATTAAAAAAAATCAGTGAGGCATTCTGGCTCAGAAGGAATTCAAACGAGTATAAGCCTATATAAATTCCAAAGAGGAATACGTGGTGGAGAACAAAAGTAACAGAGAAGAACGTTATGAAGGAGGAGGAGGAGCAGGAGGAGGAAGGAGGGGAATGTGTAATTTGAGTCGCGGGGAGAGGGGCTGGGAATGCAAATTGCAATGGAGGGAGGGAAACCTGCGGACACTACTAGAGCACAAGAGAATCCATCCATCCATCCAAATCGAAAGAAAAGAAGGAAGGTCGCAGAGAATCGAAAGTGAGGTTAACAACAAAAAAGGGAAGAGACCCGCACAGGAAGCTCCACAAGTAACAAGGCGAGGATTTACGCAGCAGCAGCAGCAGCAGCAGCAGCAGCAAAAGTACTTATTTTAAAAGTTGAAGAACACCCTTTTACATTAACATCCACATAAACACGCAAATGATTGACAAAGAAGAGGAGGAGGAGGAGGAGGAGGTTGTGGTGAGGGAGGGAGCGGGCGAGCGGCCAGAGTAATTACCCACAGAGAGAAGGGCAGGTCCGTTGCAGAGAAACTCCAGAGACAAAGATGGGGGGGAAGGAGGAGAAGGAGAAGGAGGGAGGAGGAGGGTTTATGAAAATGGGCTGAAGAGAGGCGGCGTCCTTCTTCTGACGCCCTTTTGTTGTTGTTGGTGTTGCTGTGGGGTTGTGCGTGTGGCGCTGCGATTGTAATAATAATATGCAAAGGAATGGAAGAGGCAATAGCCACTCCGGACTCCCCCCCAACGGCCGGGGCTTCTCTCTCTCGGCTTTTGGAACCGGGAGGGAGGCTTATCATTCACGAGCGTGCGGGCCTCCATGGGCCTCTCCTGCATTTGGGCCCATTTGCCATTCCCAGTTAATTGCAAAGGGCCTAAATGCAGTGAGAGGCCCATCGATGACTGGGCTTGGAAAGGGGGTCTCAATGTTGGCAGAGGCCCTTCGCGCCCCGTTACATTCGGTTAAATAAAACGACGGAGCTGCCGCACGTGTGGTTAGGCAAGGGTTCTTGATGTGCTGCTAGGCAAGGGTTCTCGAGCTTAATATGCTCACTCTAAGACGTTTGATAGCTCGAACATCTTCTAAATCAAATATACCCTGATAAAATGCCAGCTAACAAATTCGGCACAAGGCGGGATAAACCTAAATTGGATAAAATAAATTAGAAAAAAATAAAAAATAACAACTATCTTCTGATGGAGTGAGTGAGTAATGTATCAAACATCAGCATGAACCCCCTAGTCCTCAATACTCTTTGTAAATGTCTATCACCCTCCAATTGATCCATCGAGAAGGAATCATCAATTGTTCTCAATTCGCTCGTGTTCATATGGGGAGATTGTAATTACAAACCTTTGTATAGTTTAATTACCTAAAATGAAGAATCAATTGAAACCAATCTTCTCACCAGAATCTCCTATGTCTCCTCCACTAGACCCAACTGTCCATCTTGACCATTCACATTGTCAATCTCTTTTGATTCGTTGCTATCGGTTTCTCCTAATTTAACCCTACTCCTCCTCCATTGCTGCTTTTCTTATTGCCAACGACGCTACCCACCAAGCAATTGTTGTTGCCGTCAAGATGCTATGAGATATGGATGGGGAGGAGGGAGGTAGGGAGGGGCGAGCAACGATTGACATGTGATAGAAGGGGCAATTGGTGTCAGGAGGACATGATTGGATCCGGAGTTGTCGGTGTGGATGATATAGGTGGAAGTGGGTAGGGTGGAGTGGGCGGCGATGGGAGCAACACAAACATAAGGCAATTTGGTTCGTTAAAGGAGCCACGAGAGAGAGAGAGAGACAGAGGAGTGACCATCGCCCTTTGCCAAATAACGAAGTGTCAATGAGCAGAGGTACGATGCCAGAAAGAGGACGTATTAGGAGGGTTTTCGATAATATCTTAAAGTGGTAGGATTATATTATTTACAATTCAAAATATTCAATCGATTTTATATTTCATCGTGACATGTGAGTCGTGTTATAAGATGGGGATGGTCAGCGGGGTTTAACAAGGAACGGATTGTTTTCAAAAGATCATAATCTCATCGTCCCTCTCGAAGGAAGGCGACGGCGTGCCGTAACGAAAGGTAAAAAGAAAAAGAGGAAGGGAAGAGGGCATGACGACGAGGATGAAGGATTTTTCCTTTTCTAACGGGGAAAGGAAACGCCTCTCCTCTCCCGCCACTCCCCCAAGACAAATTTCCATTTTATATTTTTAATGGCGGAATTTTGCGCTCGCAACGTACCCAACAGCGCAACCCCACTCTCTCTCCACGAGACCACTCTCTCCTTATGTACCATCGCACCTTATCATCATTGTACTGCTTCTTCTTTTTCTGTCCCAATTCAGTCATTCATTTAGTCATTTCTTCGCGATCTCTCGAGTTACCACTAACATTCGAGGATCGGAAAATGGAAGTGCCGGTGATCGATGTGTCGCCGTACCTGGAGATCTCGTCCGCCCTGAGCAGCTCCCGCCCGGAGGAGGTGGGGGACCAACTGGGGGCGTCGCTGATGGGGCTGTGCGGGGAGGTGAGCCGGATCCTGAGGGAGACGGGGGCTCTGATGGTGAAGGATCCCAGGTGCTCCGCCCTCGACAACGACCGCTTCATCGACATGATGGAGAAGTACTTCGACGCCCCTCCTCACTTCAAGCGCTTCCAAGAGCGTCCCCACTCCCATTACCAGGTCCACCCCTCCCTTCCTCCCCCGCTCTTCTTCTTCTTCGGCTTCCTTTCGCTTACCGTCTCTAGCTGAGCTTGTTCACACAAGTCATCGACAACATTCATGTTATTTTAGAGCGTCATGTCTTTGCAGAGGTCTTTGCTTTTCGCATTTGTCCTCCTTGCCTTCAACCTTCAACTTTTCTTGTTCAGCTTAACGAGTACTTGAGGAAAAAAAAAGCTCAATCCAAGTATGTTTTCTTAGCTATGGACTATGTGAAGACCGATATGACACGCAACACTCGACACGACACGATACGTCATTTTAAAAAAATAGAGAATTCCGACACGTTTTCGACACGTTATATATTAAATATATATTTTTATATATAAACAAAAAATAAATAAATAATAATAAAAAGAGTATAGAATTAATTTATGCTAAAATATTAATATAATATTTTTTAATATCATTCATTATTTTAATTTGACAGAAATTGAACGAGAATTTCATAAATTGCAAATATGAAAGAGTAAACTTGAAGGAACATATCCTGTTTTCTTATACTTGTCGGAAATTAGTAAGATTTCTTATAGTTCTAGACATAGTTTGGAATTCATGATATAGACTAACTTAGAGCTTCTCTGCAAAACAAGGTTCAAGAAAAATGAAAATTAAGGACAAGAACTCTCGAAATATGACCAAAAGAAAAGAAAATCACTAAATTCGTCACGGTAAACATGAGAGTTAACTCACAAGCCAATTACATAGACTAAAAGAGATAACTCGCAAGCGATACTTACGAGAGGCGGAAAGAAGCAAAAAAATTGTAACTTTAAAGTATGTGGGGGCAATGGAACGACACCGACAAGAAGAGGGGTGCTCCATCGTCACTCACGGGAATATCAAAACTTATAAGTGAGAAACTTGAGAGTAATAATTTTCTTCTTTCTCCTTTATTTTTGTTATTTTCATTATTTTTTCATGTATTTACATTTTGACCCATCAAGTATTGAAAATTTTTAAAATTGATTCCATGCGTGTCCGAATCACGTCTCGAAATTTCTGATTCGCGTGTCGGAACGTGTCGGAAAGAGTTGACCACGTGTCGAATTTTCCGACACTCGTTGACCGCGTGTCGGAGTGTCGACACGACACGAATATTTTCAAAGAGTGTCGGTCCTTCTTAAACTATGGATAGATAAATTCGAGGGTAGACGATGAGCTAGTGCTTCAGGTGTTTTTTTTTTTTGACAATGGGAGCGCAGTACAAAGGGAGACTAGTCTTTCCGTAGGCTGTATTCTCAAGGGGGGGGGCATGTTTGTTAGAGCTGATGATGTGAATTTTCACAAGAGCGCGAATGGAATGAGGATATGACAGGTTGGAGTAACCCCTGAAGGCGTAGAAGTTCCCAAGAGCTTGGTCGACGAAGAAATCCAGGAGAAGTTGAAGGCAATGCCCGAGGAGGTCCGGCCAGCTATCCCAAAGGGCCCGGATCTTAAGTGGCGGTACATGTGGAGAGTAGGCCACCCGCCGTCCAACACCCGCTTTCAGGTCTTCCATCTCCTCTTTTTGCTTCTTTGTGTTCTCTTTCTGTCCTCCCCTCTGTGCCCTGTTAATTCATTGACCCGTCTCTTAAGCAGGAGCTGAATTCGGAGCCTGTCATTCCCGACGGTTTTCCTGAATGGAAGGAGACCATGGATGCCTGGGGTTACAAAATGAAATCAGCAGTAGAGGTGATTCACCAGTGTGATCCTTTATCCGCTCATACTTGTTTTCATTGCAATCGGTTGAATATTTTGTCTGATGTAATCCAATATGGTGCGTAGGCCGTCGCCGAAATGGCAGCAATTGGCTTTGGCTTGCCAAAAGATGCATTCACTTCTCTGATGAAGCAGGTGATGATCATATAGCTTTGAATTTTTCTGCAAGTTCTGCTCGACTTCAGCTCCGTCATCAAAATTGGAGTTTGGAAATGAAAAACTAGTCCGAGTGAATTTCCTCCATCATGCATCCTCTCCGATAATCTTGAATGTGATGTTTCCCACATTTATCACTTATTAGCAGTGTAAATCCACAGCATGTTCCTTTTTTGGTAGAAGTATGAAAAAGATATCATGAAGCAATACAGTGTCCCCGTCACTCATAGTGACTTAATTAATCATTATTCACACTGTTGCTCACGCAGAAGACCTTTGAGACCAGTGTTGATATCTTCCTGACTTCTTGCCAAACTTGCTACCCTCTGACCAAACAGAGTCACCCCTTTTTTGCATTACCTTGATGGCTTTGTTAAAGACTTAAGAATGTGCTGTGGCAGAGATGGGCATTGCTGGCTGTCTTCGAGGGCACTTGTTCTAACTGGAAATCTTCATCTTTGTTCATTCTTTGTTCTATATAATGTTTCATGTGATGAAGTATGGTTTTTGATTTCCACAGGGACCACTTCTTCTTGCCCCGACAGGAAGTAACCTCCGCCAGTATGAGCAGGAGGGAACCGTGTTTGCTGGGTATCACTACGACATTAATTTTCTTACTATTCATGGTAGAAGTAGATTCCCTGGCTTGAACATCTGGCTAAGGAATGGACAAAAGGTTGAAGTGAATGTTCCTGTAGGATGTCTCCTTATTCAGACTGGAAAGCAGGTAGGGTAATGCAGAGGCAAGCTCTGTTATCCCCTCTGAGAGACATTGATGTCGAAAGGAATAGTTTAGAAAAGTCATTCCTCTTCTTTTCCAAGCTATCTTTGACTTTCATTTTTCTTTGTCAATATCTCCAAGATCATTCCAAGCATTCAGTTTCATTTTGCATTGTCAATAACTCTAATATTATTTCCTGGCGTTCCTTGACCTGACTTACCAATATTGATTTACATATGTTGCCTTCCTCATGCAATGGCATTATACTGCAGATAGAGTGGCTAACTGCTGGTGATTGCATGGCCGGTATGCATGAAGTTGTTGTAACAAGTCGGACAATGGATGCTGTGGCAGCTGCATCAAAGCAAAATCGCAGCCTCTGGAGGGTATCTTCAACAGTGAGTATCAATATGGGCCGCTACTGTCGGTATTTGGATAATTGTGTTAATTTTATATGGATCTTGCAGTGCTCAGTTTAAATTATGATCAAAATTATGTGTATGTTGCCTGACTTATTTTATCTGCCGTGTGTAGCTGTTTGCTCACATAGCAACGGATGCCGTGCTGAAGCCTTTAGGCCATTTTGCGGATTCCCCACTTGCCAGCAAATATCCACCCATGTGCGCTGGAGAATTTGTCAAAAAAGAACTTGCTGTGATCAATCTGAAAGGAAGCAAAGGAGAATCCTGATACTCTTGTTCCTTGGACGACTCTGTTGTTTGAATAATCAGAACAGCATAGCATGTTCAATTTATTTGAAATGCAACAAACGGCGGTTGTTCTTTTTATATCCCTTGTTTGCTAAGTTTAGGTCCGAAGGCATCGGAACCGTGAAAAAAATCCCAAATTGATGTATTATGGTGTTGCAAGGACCGCTCGTGCCTGTGTTTTTAGTTCATTGGTCTGGCTAATTGTGACTGAAGTCAGATAATAATATACATTTACTCGTGACAAATGCTCTTGGAAACTAAGGCTACGTTTGGTAGTAGGGATAAAATTTGGGATAGGATATGATTTATCCTATCCTGCGTTTGGTGCTCGCTTAGGACGGGATAAAGTTGGATATAATGGGGATATAGACGGATAAAATTATCTCATGGGGAGGTGGGATAAAGGTGGATAAGATTTAATGTTCATAATAGGAAAGTTTTTTTCTTGAATAACAAACTTATTAAATTAACAAAATTGAAATTATATTTCAATATAAATAATATTTGAATACTAATTTAAGAAATTAAAAATAAAAAAAAAATAAAAATTTATTTTTAATTAATCTTATTTTAATTCATATATTCAACTTTAATTCTATCTTATAATAAACATTCAATTTATAAATTAAATATTTATATTTATTATATATTTTAGGTATTTTCGTATTTTAGGCATGTTAGTACAGTTTACTACTTGATAAAATTTTATTAAAGAATGATGAAAGGGGAAAAAAGAAATAATAATGAAAATAATATAAAAAAGAGAAAAAAATAAAATAAATAAAAATAAAAATAAATTAAGGAATAGTGTTACGAGAGATTTTCACCATCTCCGTCTATGAACATTTAGGTTCATTTATAATAATATGCCGTTTATATAAATATATATATATATATATATATATATATATATATATATATACACGTGATATGATGTGAACATATCCGACTTTAATCTTTGCGATTCACCAAACAATTGGACATGATATAGAAAAATCCAGGATTTCATATCCTATCCTATCCAGTCCTATCCCGATTAGAAATCCGGACGACTAAACGTAGCATAATTTGATCTGTACTATTCTGAGCCAAAAGGCCAAGAATCGTCAACAGCAATTGGTGAATTATAAAGGGTGCTTTTGTAAAACTAAGAGCATCTAAGGTGGTCTTATCATTTCTAAAATGTCTCTCAGGCATCATCAGCAAACTGCAAAGCTGCTTAACAGGTTTTATTTCAGCTGTTATTTAATCCGTGCCTTAGGATCAGGATGGATTCAACTTTAGGCAGCATTCGATGTTTCTGGATCTATTTAGTGCAGAATAAAATACCAAAACTTGAGCATGAGTTTTCCTCTTGAACAAAATTAAAACATAAGGTGAAGACCGTATATTGAGAGCCAACAATGACCAAATGTTTGACAAAATAACGTTTAAGAGGGACAAAGCAAGCTGGTCGTCCCTTTAGACACTATCATAATGTGATAGTCGGATCGTGTCACCCCATTTAACTACAAAAGACTACAGCATACCCATAGGTTTAAAATCATCCAGAATGAACGTCCCAACCGATCACCATCACACCAATTGCATGCCTTGTGACTTCGTGCAGGTAAATCAGCTGAGCATTGCCGGTGGCTGAAACCATACATGCAGGCATGCCTTTGTATGAGCCATGGGGGCATTTTTGCGTTCAATCCCCTACATAACAACCCATTCCCATGAAAAAAGGCCTCAGGAGGCGACTATTGGAAACTGATTCAAAATTAAGAACCAGAAATGAGAGGCCTCAATGCAGTGAGAGGCCCATCGATGACTGGGCTTGGAAAGGGAGTCTCAATGTTGGGAGAGGCCCATCGCGCCCCGTTACTTTCGGTCAAATAAAACGACAGAGCTGCTGCACGTGCCTTCTCGTTTTCTCAGCAAATTGATGGCGTGCGGGGTCATTCACCGCACGTTCTTGATTGAGTTACGCAATTAATTTACACCTCTGAGGTAGGATCGCTCGTTGGTACGGTCACCTATATGTTAACTTGAGTGCTGCTGTGTTTATGATTGATTTAGTAAATTTTATATATAATATAAAGATTTATTGATGATTTGTTTGCCGATTGATTAGATCAATTATGTACTGTTGAAATTAAGTCGGTGGAAGACGACTTACCTCTATCCGATGTGCAGTCAACAATTTTCCCCGGAACGATCGTTGAATTGCGGATGAATCACGAACAATAATACTTCACGTTAGTCTGAATGTAGTCACGAGAAAAACATCCGATTTTCACAATGTAAATGCCAATTGTTTTTGTAAATGAGAAATAGAACGCCTTCTCTTCCTTTGATGGAAATGGGACAAGCAAAGAGAGGAATTTCTAAGCGTGCGTTCTGCCAACGCCCTCAACGGTTGTCTTCAGGAGTTTACACACTTTCAAAAGGTGTATTTCTATCATGATATATCAAGACGAAACGGTGCATTCTCATCGCATCACATCATAGACGTACCGATTAAGTACAACATGTACAAATCGAGAATCATCACAAATGGAAGAATTTCTCCTCGATCCATGCAAGTTTAACGAAAGGCATTTGGCTCCATCTTTATATCGAAGTTAAATGTATGTGTCTGACAAGTTCATTATCTAGTTTTATGCTTGTGTGATTTCTTCCTATCAACTCTTTTGCTTGTGATTGTTATGGAGGTCGTTACTAGGCTTCTTGAGGTGCAGCTAGGCAAGGTTCTCAAGTTTAATATGCTCACTCTAAGACGTTTGATGGCTCGGACATCTTCTAGATCAAATATACCTTGATAAAATGCCAGCTAAGAAATTCGGCATAAGGCTAGATATACTTGAATTGGATAAATAAATTAAAAAAAAAAAAAAACAACTATCTTCCGATGGAGTGATTGAGTGATCTATCAAACATTGGCATAAACCCCTAGTCCTCAATACTCTTTGTAAATGTCTATCACCCTCTAATTGATCCATCAAGGAATCATCAATTGTTCTCAATTCACTCCGGTTCACATGGGGCGATTGTAATTACAAACCTTCATACAGTTTAATTACTTGAAATGAAGAATCAATTGAAACTAATGTTCTCACCAGCGTCTCCTATGTCTCCTCCACTAGACCCAACTGTCTATCTTGACCATTCACATCGTCAATCTCTTTTGATTTGTTGCTACCAGTTTCTCCTAATTCAACCTTGCTCCTCCTCCATTGCTGCTTTTCTTATTGCCAATGACACTACCCACCACGCAATTGTTGTTGTCGAGATGCTACGAGACATGGCCGAGGAGAAGGGAGGTAGGGAGGGGCGAGCAACGATTGACATGTGATGGAAGGGGCAATTGGTGTCTAGGAGGACATGACTAGATCCGGAGTTGTCAGTGGGGATGATAAAGGTGGAAGCGGGTAGGGTGGAGTGGGTGTCGATGGGAGCAACACAAACATAAGGCAATTTGGTTTGCTAAAGAAGCCACAAGAGAGAGAGAGAGGAATGACCATCGCCTTTTGCCAAATAATGTAGTGTCAATGAGCGGAGGTACTATCCAAGAAAGGGGGGGTATTAGGAGGGTTTTCAATAATATCTTAAAGTGGTAGGATGAGATTTTTTGCAATTCAATTCAATTGATTTTTTATTTCATAGTGGCATGTCTTAATTATAGTCCGGATGATAGGTTATGTCATGACATGGAGATGATCATCGAGATTTAACAAGGAAGCGATTATTTTCCATTCCATTTGATCATCCGTGATCGAGAACGAGAACGTATGTGTCAAAAGATCATGATCTCATCGTCGCTCTCGAAGGAAGGCGATGGCGTGCCGTAATGAAAGGCAAAAAGAAAAGGAGGAAGGGAAGAGGGCATGACGATGAGGATGAAGGATTTTTCCTTTTCTAACGGGGAAAGGAAACGCCTCTCCTCTCCCGCCATCCCCCACGCCACTCCCCCCAAACATATTTCCATTTTATATTTTTAATGGCGGAATTTTACGCTCGCAAGGTACCCAACAACGCGTACCCCACCACGAGACCACTCTCTCCATTTGCTTGCTTTATATATATATATATATATATATGTATATATGTATGTGCCGTCGCACCTTTTCCTCATTTTACTTCTTCTTCTTCTTCTTCTTCTTTTTCTTTCCCAATTCCGTCATTCATTCATTCATTTCTTCGCGATCTCTCGATTTACTACTGACATTCGAGGATCGGAAAATGGAAGTGCCGGTGATCGATGTGTCGCCGTACCTGGAGATCTCGCCCGCCCTGAGCAGCTCCCGCCCGGAGGAGGTGGGGGACCAACTGGGGCCGTCGCTGATGGGGCTGTGCGGGGAGGTGAGCCGGATCCTGAGGGAGACGGGGGCCCTGGTGGTGAAGGACCCCAGGTGCTCCGCCCTCGACAACGACCGCTTCATCGACATGATGGAGAAGTACTTCGACGCCCCTCCTCACTTCAAGCGCCTCCAAGAGCGTCCCCACCTCCATTACCAGGTCCACCCCCCCTTCCTCCTCCTCTCTTCTTCTTCGGCTTCCTCTCGCTTACCGTCTCTAGCTTAGCTTGTTCACACAAGTCATCGACAACATTCTTGTTATTTTAGAGTGTCGTGTCTTTGGAGAGCTCTTCGGTTTTCGCATTTGTCCTCCTCGCCTTCAACTTTTCTTGTTCAGCTTTATGAGTACTAAAGGATAAGCTCAATCGAGGCAATAATCTCACGATCTCTGCTGCCGAGTATCTTTTCTTAGCTATTGATGGACGAATTCGAGGGTACACGATGAGCTAGTGATTCAAGTGTTTTTTTTTTTACAATGGGAGCGCATTACAACGGGAGACTATTCTTTCCGTAGCCTGTATTCTCAAGTTTTTTTTTTTTTTTTTGGGGGGTGGCGCTTGGTATGTTTGTTAGAGCTGATGATGTGAATATTCACAAGAGCGCGAATGGAATGTGGATATGACAGGTTGGAGTAACCCCTGAAGGCGTAGAAGTTCCCAGGAGCTTGGTCGACGAAGAAATCCAGGAGAAGTTGAAGGCAATGCCCGAGGAGGTCCGGCCAGCTACCCCGAAGGGCCCGGATCCCAAGTGGCGGTACATGTGGAGAGTAGGCCCCCGGCCGTCAAACACCCGCTTTCAGGTCTTCCATCTCCTCTTTTTGCTTCTTTGTGTTCTCTTTTTGTCCTCCCCTCTGTGCCCTGGTTATTCATTTACCCGTCTCTTAAGCAGGAGCTGAATTCGGAGCCTGTCATTCCCAATGGTTTTCCTGAATGGAAGGAGACCATGGATGCCTGGGGTTACAAAATGATATCAGCAGTAGAGGTGATTCGCCAGTATGATCCTTTATCCGCTCATACTTGTTTTCATTGCAATCGGTTGAATATTTTTTGTCTGATGCAATCCAATATGGTGCTTAGGCCGTCGCCGAAATGGCAGCAATTGGCTTTGGCTTGCCAAAAGATGCATTCACTTCTCTGATGAAGCAGGTGCTGATCATCTATCACTGGGAATTTTTCTGCATGTTCTGCTCGACTCCAGCTCTGTAATAAAAATTGGAGATTGGGAATGAAAAACTAGTCTGAGTGATTTTCTTCCATCATGCTCCCTCTAGGATAATCTTAAATGCAATGTTACCCACATTTATCACTTATTAGCAGTTTACATCCACATCCTGTTATTTTTTAGGTAGAAGGATGCAAAAGATATCATGAAGCAATACAGTGTCCCCGTTACTACGTAGTGACTTAATTAATCATTATTCACGCTGTTGCTCACACAGAAGACCTTTGAGACCGTTTTTGATATCTTCCTGACTTCTTGCCAAACTTGCTACCCTCTGAGCAAACAGAGTCACCGCCTTTTTGCATTACCTTGATGGCTTTGTTAAAGACTTAAGAATGTGCTGCGGCAGAGATGGGCATTGCTGACTGTCTTCGAGGGCACTTGTTCTAACTGGCAATCTTCATCTTTGTTCATTCCTTGTTCTATATAATGTTTCATGTGATGAAGTATGGTTTTTGATTTCCACAGGGACCACATCTTCTTGCCCCGACAGGAAGTAACCTCTGCCAGTATGGGCAGGAGGGAACTGTGTTTGCTGGGTATCACTACGACCTTAATTTTCTTACTATTCATGGTAGGAGTAGATTCCCTGGCTTGAACATCTGGCTAAGGAATGGGCAAAAGGTTGAAGTGAAGGTTCCTGTAGGATGTCTTCTTATCCAGACTGGAAAGCAGGTAGGGTAATGCAGAGGCAAGCTCTGTTGTCCACTCTGAGAGCCATTGATGTCAAAAGGAATAGTTTAGAAAAATCATTGATGTCAAAAGGAATAGTTTAGAAAAATCATTCCTCTTATTTTCCAAGCTATCTTCGGCTTTCATTTTTCTTTGTTAATATCTCCAATATCATTCCAAGCATTTACTTTCATTTTGCTTTGTTGATATCTCAAATATTATTTCCAGGCATTCCTTGATCTGACTTACCAATTTTGATTTAAATATGTTGCCTTCCTCGTACAATGGCATTATACTGCAGATAGAGTGGCTAACTGCTGGTGATTGCATGGCCGGTATGCATGAAGTTGTTGTAACAAGTCGGACAATGGATGCTGTGGCAGCTGCATCAAAGCAAAATCGCAGCCTATGGAGAGTATCTTCAACAGTGAGTATCAATATGGGCCGCTACTGTCGGTATATGGATAATTGTGTTAATTTTATATGGACCTTGCAGTGCTCAATTTAGAATATGATCAAAATTATGTGTATGTTGTCTGACTTATTTTATCCACCGTGTGTAGCTGTTTGCTCACATAGCATCAGATGCGGTGCTGAAGCCTTTAGGCCATTTTGCGGATTCCCCACTTGCCAGCAAATATCCACCCATGTGCGCTGGAGAATTTGTTGAACAAGAACTTGCTGTGATCAATCTGAAAGGAAGCAAAGGAGAATCCTGATACTCTTGTTCTTTGGACGACTCTGTTCTTTGAATAATCAGAACAGCATAGCATGTTCAATTTATTTGAAATGTAACAAACAGCGGTTGTTCTTTTTATATTCCTTGTTTGCTAACTTTAGGCCAGAAGGCATCAGAACCGTGAAAAAAAAAATCCCAAATTGATGTAGAATGGTGCTGCAAGGACAGCTCGTGCCTGTGTTTTTAGCTCATTGGTCTGGCTAATTGTGACTTCAGTCAGATAATAATATACATTTACTCGTGACAAATGCTCTTGGAAACTAATTTGATCTGTACTATTCTGAGCCAAAAGGCCGAGAATCATCAACAACAATTGGTGAATTCTAAAGGGTGCTTTTGTAAAACTAAGAGCATCTAAGGTGGTCTATCATTTCCAAAATGTCTCTCATGCATCATCAGCAAACTGCAAAGCTGCTCAACAGGTTTTATTTCAGCTGTTATTTAATCCGTGCCTTAGGATCAGGATGGATTCAAATTTAGTCAGCATTCGATGTTTCTGGATCTATCTAGTGCAGAATAAAATACCAAAGCTTGAGCATGAGTTTTCCTCTTGAACAAAATTAAAACATAAGGTGAAGACTGTATATTGAGAGCTAACAATTAGCAAATGTTTGACAAAATAACATTTACGAGGGACAAACCAAGCTGGTTGTCCCTTTAGACACCATCATAATGTGATAGTCGGACCGTGTCACCCCATTTAACTGCAAAAGACTCCAGCATACCCATAGGTTCAAAATCATCCAGAATGAACATCCCAACTGATCACCATCACACCAATTGCATGCCTTGTGACTTCGTGCAGGTAAATCAGCTGAGCATTGCCGGTGGCTGAAACCATACATGCAGGCATGCCTTTGTATGAGCCGTGGGGGCATTTTTGCGTTCAATCCCCTATATAACAACCCATTCCCATGAAAGAAGGCCTCAGGAGGCGACTATTGGAAACTGCTTCAAAATCAAGAACAAGAAATGAAGTCTTCTCAGTCCATCACACTTGCTATATTCATGCTCATGCTGGTAACTACCAGTGTGGTGCAGAAGGGAGAGGGGCTTACTTGTGGGAGCACATTCTTCTCAGCAATGGTCCAGCTGATACCGTGCAGGGCAGCTCTAGCTCCTTTTAGCTCCATCCCACCCAGCGAAGCCTGCTGCAATGCCATTAAAGCTCTTGGCCAGCCGTGCCTCTGCGTTTTGGTGAATGGGCCCCCAATCTCTGGCGTTGACAGGACCATGGCCCTGCAGCTCCCTGACAAGTGCACTGCCAACTTCGAACCCTGTACGAAGCACTCTCTTGTACCTGTAACCTTTTGTTGCGATACTTGATTTCTGCCTGGCAGTAGATTGAAACTTGGCTTCCAGGCAGAGATTATTCAGAGCATCTGCTTCACGAGGAAGACTATTTTTACTACTGTTCTTTTTTACATTGCTCGTCATTATTGATGATGGCTCCTCTTCATATTTTTTTCGGTACAGGTGATATGATGAAGTAGATGGTGAGCAAGAACACGTGGAGGTGATGGTAATGAATAATACACCGGAATGCTATGGCACTCTTTCTTTGTTCAGCATTTAGTACTTCTGACCATAAGAAGATCAAGAAAGATCATGTACTGGTCCTCTCTAGAATAAAGCTCCAACTCTTCTTCTTTTTTTTTTTTGGGGAATTTGTAATTACACCTGTCTAGTGGAACTTCTCAATGGGGCACACATTGCTCTCTTCCTCATGACGAGAACACCGACTCTTACTCTGACTCCTTGATCTCTTTACTGCTACTTCTAGCATCTGATCTGAGGCAGCTAGTTCAGAAATTGCTCAGGCAAGCAAACAGGCGATATCTATTGTCCTGCCAACATTCCGTAAGAAAACTGGTTCACAGAAACAGGGGAACCTAATATGCGGTTGCTTTCATATTTAGGTATATAATGAACAACAGGACCAAAAAGCTTCGTGAGAATTCTCTGCAAATGAACTATCCTCACAGTATTCCATGTATTAAAGTTAAGGTGGAATAACTGCAGATAATTATTTTTACGAAGTATTGAGGAACAATTTGAGCTGTCAATAAATGATACAAGTGGTATATAGAAAATCTGCTCTTTGAATTCAAACGATCTGTTACATCCGTGTACAAAAATAATCTGAAATTCAAGAAATATAGAGCATCAAACCCAGTTCTTCCACCAATATACTGCCTCGGTAGTTTTCATTTTACGAATGGGATAACGTCATCCATGTAAATTAACCTCTTGCTAGTTGGCCTATGAACCTTCCTTGGATCCTTTTGACATCCAGAATTCAACTCTGACAAGCATCACTAGCCTGTCTCTAGTTTAACTTATCAACCTACAAAAGATGCTGCAGCTTAGTTTGATCAAAGCGGGAAAAAAGTAGATAAAGCAAATTAACTTGACCGCCATGGGCCAGACAATGCCAGGAAACTGTGCAGTCTCCTAGCCAGCTCTTGTTATGCACAACTTTGACTGTTCGAAGTGCTGCGTTATGCAATTTTGTTTAGTTTATAAAGGAAGTGCTTTAGCCATCTTTGCATTCTACCATTCAATGTCTTCACTTCTCTTGCTTTGGTTTACTTCTTTCTTTTCCTTCTTTTGGTATCCACTATTGGGTTGGCTAAACGGTTAAACCTGAACAGTGGAATCTCTGGAAGGAAGGAAATGCTGAAATGTGGCTTATGTTCACGTTCAAAGAAGACAATTTCATAAAAAAAACACGACGTGTACATTACTAGACTTGAAGCAGGTGCTCTCTATGAATATTTTCATGTGGAACAAAATAATCCAGGAAAAGGATTAGGAACAAAAAACTTAGTCTGACGAAATACCAGAGCTGTTGAAAGTACATGAGCTTGAGCTATTTTGAATCATCAAGGTTTCGAAAACTTCTGCAGGTACTTCAGATATGGCCATATCTGTCAAATTTCCATTAAGCAGTTTTTTGGGATTCAAAGGTGGAAGGCCCTCGATCATCAATCAGACAACAAGCACGCCCAAACAGGCCACATGAACTCTGGAATAAGAGATCTCTAAGAATCTAGAGGAAATACAATGCTACGTTCATCCTCCACCATTAATATGGACGCGAAGTCCTCCAACGGCTATAAATTTTTCGCTTGAAACTTTCCACCCACAGCCTCGGTGCATATAAAGAGGACCATGTTTGGCCTTAATTCAGATGATCAACCAGCATCTTTCCAAATATAATACAGCAAGAAGCATGGAAAACAAGAAAATAAATTGTCTGAAATTTGTGCAGATGCTACCATATGATACGAATTCAGCTCATCTTTATTGTCATTGCTTTCTTTTTCGCTCGCACTTCTCTTGTTTGCCTTTTTCACACCCTTCTCTTGGTAGCCAATAATTTTCAACTAACGGTGCTTCATAAATTAATGCCAGCTCCCCTCTTAAAGTACGGATGATACCAGTGAATGATACCAGCGAATGATACCAATGTAAACTCGTTCGCAGCATTGAAATCAGCTTGACATCCTCGCGATAGTCCACACAAATTGCAATAATTATGCTTTTCCATGAATTTAGAGCAGGGGATTCATTTCTAAGCGTCAACTGACATCAATTACTCATTGAAAGGTAATGCAACTCTGAAAGGCTACTCAATTAATCTAAGCGGCAATGTTACTCGTTTCTCCCGTGACCAGTCTTTTATTGACGCCTTACGCCTCAGTAGTATATACAAAAAAGAGAAGCAGACTCTACTTCTACCCGGCTAAGGTAGGTGGCTTTAAGGGCCAATTAGAGTGTACCCAGCAAATGATGGGGCACTAGCACATTCATTTCTGAACCTACAAATGAAGATCGATGTTGCATCGTCAGAAACTCTTACAAATTCACCAAACCCAACCCACTCCCACCACCACCACCACCACCACCACCACACACCAACCCCCGCCCCCCCCGCCCCGGGAAAAAAAAAACCCAAAAGCAATAAAAAATAACAAAGGAAAAAGAAGAAGCAAAGGGTCACCAAATTATGCGCCCAAAGGAGGAGATTTTCAAAAGCAAGAAATCAAATAGAGCAAATCCAGACGAATACAACAGACACAAAAAACTTTCGTCTCTATCCCGAAAGCTCCAGACAACTGTAACAATATCCACCAGTCTTTGCAAAGAGGTAAGACTGAACTTGTTCAGTAGTATGCTTTTCGAGGATTATTCTGCAGAAGCAAAACAGCATGCAGCACGGGTCAGTTCACAAATACAAGGTTTGAAAGGCTCACACAGCAAATAATAAGGTAAGGAGTTCAGTACCAGAGGGTTTGGTCGGTATCGATATCCAAGCATCATCCTCTTTTTATACTGCTCATATATATCATCTTCTGGCGCCACCTCTCCAGGATTATGAGCACCGACGCCCAAATTGTTTTTCTTCACTTCACCAGCCATGATTGGATCAGCAATACCACTTCTGGAGCTTCCAAGACCCTCACCTGCTCAATTAGCCAGGTGCACCAATTAGCCTCTTCCCCTCCGATCATAAGCGATAACGAATGCAATTAAGAAGTCAGACACTATAAGACGAATTTCTCATCCACCACCATTGTTGGCTTAAATGTCACAGGACAGGGAGTTTCCCCATACTCGAGCCACTTAGGAGCTATAAATGGTACTTAACAAATCGACACATTCATATGCACAGAGAAGATGAAAACTTCAGTACATCATGTACACATGATTAAGCTGCTTAAGTAAAACATATATCCTAACAAAAGGATCTAGCTACATCAAAACTGCCTTATCTTCTGGATAGAATGAAACCAAGAGCCATAGGGAATAGAAAAAAAGACCTTCTTTCCACCCCATTTTTGACAAAAGCTTATGGCCAACATTATCAGCCTGAATCCTGGCCCTTTCAGCAGCCTCTCTAGCAGCCCTTTGGGCAGAGGCATCATTACATGAAGCCAAAAACCTATCAAGCTCTTCTGGAGGAATGAAGTCGCCCATGTGATGACCTTTCTTGGCAGGTCCTATGAAACAAAACACAAATACGTCATCTCAACTAAGATGCATATAGCAAGACACAAGAAAACAGAAATAACACCCGCTTGCAAGGAATTGAAAAGCTAACCTTGAAGAGAAGGAGGTGGAGGCATTTCGTCTTTCGATTGTCTAGGTTGTCTCCTCCTCTCCTCCTGGGCAGCCTTTTTCATGTAAAATTCCATCATTGCTACAGGATCTGCACTTGCTGTGGAACCTGACTCACCTGTGTTCGACAAAACTTGATCAAACAACATGCTTAATCGTGCTCACTTAAAAATGCCAAGAAAGCATGGACCGCAAAATGTCTCTGTAGTATGTTGCAATTTGACCACAAAGTACTCACATAGATATTCAAATAATAACACCACTCACTAGTCAATGAATTTTGAGTTGTTTCAAGTAAAATAACATCATTAGATTCGAAGACAACCTGAAATCAATTTGATTTAAAGACAATGATCACATCTAACAAGTTTTTAGAATGTGATACAAGGCACCACATTGCATAATTATAACGTAAGCGAAGCAATCAATGGTTTCAGTACATTCAGCTTTTCAGATGCTGCTCCATTTTACTTTATTCTCTTACATACAAACATCAGATGATCATATTTGTCACTTATCTGGAAGGAAGTATAAAAGTAAATTAAGCCAAAATCAGATGACATGGCAAGTGAAACGAATGTGTAATCACCATTCCCATCCGAAGCAACTGCAGAACCATCTGTAGCTTCATACAATGCTGAAGCAGGAGTTTGGTAATTTGAGCGGTTGGCCAGGCTGTTGATCCTTTGGGAGGCAGCATTCGATCTTGACTCTGGTATACCTACTCCGCCTGCAAAAGGTAAACAGGAGATTAAAACAACTAAAGAAATTTACAGCAAAGAATTCTAAATAACCAACAAAAACAAGAATGAGATAGAAAAGAACTCAGTTAGATTCTGAATGACTTGCGAAGGAATATTCAACCATTTATAGAATGGAAGATGTGCTGATAGCAAATAATGTAAGTTGCAAATACAGAAATGCAAAGGCACAGCCAAAACGAGCAGTATCAGCCTGAAACAAGAAATCTAAAATGCAAAGAAACCACCTCAAAACTTTCAGGAGAGGTATCTTAGACTGGTTTTCTTGACAGGTCCAATAATCCATGATAATCCATTTACTCCTACTTGCTCTAGCGATGATATTATCATCTAAAATCAACTCACTTGCACATCTCGTTCTTTTTCTATCCCATGCACAAAAACATTCAACTTTTGCTCTAGCAAAGATAGTTCACAGACATTCTACTTTTGCATTAGCAAATATACAACAATTACAACAATCTGAAACTCCAGAACGTACATGATACTCCATGTGTGCTCTCTACTATATGATACATACAGCAAAACAATCAAACAGAAAGTGCTCAACAACATGAGGTTGAACGGTCGGGCTAAGTGGGTGCTTGAGGGAGCTTTTGCCCTACATAGGCGCTACAACTGCTATAGAGTGTTCGACCAGCGATTAAAGCAGAAGGTGAAAGTTGAAACACTTCAGCTTGAGTTCCGATAGCAATTCCAGTAGCTTTTTAAAACTTTTGCTGTTCCAACTTTATGTTTAGATTTCATTTTCAGTTAAGTTCTTGAAATACAAAAATACTTCAAGAAAAATTCATCTTCACACGTATGAAGTTAATTTTATAATTAATTACAAGCCTGAGATTCATGTTCTTAACCTCTAAACATTGTGAAATAATATAATCTGATCTATCTACACCATTTCACAGCATAAACAAAACAAAAGCAATGGAAGTATGGAAACCAATCATTTGTGCGCATCCATGAGATCAAACCAGCTAAGACAATGGAATAACATTCAACTACAAATAAGAAAAACATTCAAGCAGGATGGCACAAACCATTGCGAGATTTCTGGGGTTCCTTGCTCTGTAAAGAAAGGGCTTTTTCCTCCTGAGCAAGCCGATATTCATAGTACTTGTAATCAGCACAGGTTTTGTCAAATAAAAACCTGTGCATAGTATAAAACATTAGAGACATGCTGGCAAAGGCAATGTCAAATCACCATTTGCTCGTGTGCTTGAAAAAGACTTGATGGAATGAGTATGTATCTAAGCACCACATGGAAGCCAAACAAGAGCTATGTTCTAGATGAATGTATATACTTGAATGGAGTATCCCGGGATTTTTCTGGCGAGACATATCTTCAAGATGCCTTCCATTTTTGGCCACAAAACTGGCTAATTTGTCCGCAACTTTCTTTACTGTAGGATCTCTTGGGGAAGGTGGTGCTGCACGTCACTTACAAAACTGATTAATACCGAGAGCATGAACAAGAGAATGCAAACTACTCTTGTAGCAGACGTGCCACATATTCCATATCTTTCAGTGAACATCTCTTTCCACCAATGTTGATAGGTACTTAAGGTTAAAGCTGCATTCACGAGGGAAGAAATATTCAAGAATGTTTTGCTCTCCTTTAAAAAGCTTATGAGAAATGAACCTATTAGGGATAGAATATTGCATAAAGGGGACTATATCAACCAAAATCAAACATTTAAAGCACATTTCATTACAGTAAATAAGTAATCATGACTCCCAAACCAGGTTCCATAAACCCCAGGTGGAATTACTCCTGTATTGAGCTTACTAAAAGAGCACACCTCAACGGCATAAGGACTAAAGACTTTTCAGAATTATAAGAAAACATCATATATTGGCCATCGGGTTAAAGAAACAAAAGAGACAGCAAAATGGGGGCTTCTTCTCTGCACTTATCCAGTAAAGTGCAACCAAGTAAGCACGTCACTGAAAGACATTTTGTTTTCACATGTTCTACTCAGATTTCCAAAACATCAAGCGCAACTAACTACAAAACAACAAAGAGTGTCAGACAAGCACCACGAAAAACATAAGACTCTAAGCAATGTTTCTATTTTGAAGATTAGAAGAAAAGACAAGTGGAGTAAAGGCCAAACAATGTTTCCTTAAAATTTTGCACTTTTCTTTTTCCTAAAACAAAAATAAAAGAAAAGGAAGAAGCAATCAATCAGAATCTGAAGGTGAAGGTGAAAGAACAGTTCAAGCATAAATTAAAAGGAGAAACCTAGAATAAAGAACAAGGCATCCATAAAGAAAAAAAAAAAAGAACAACAAACAGCATGTACTATGAATTCACTATAAGCTCCAAATACGATGAATCATTACTGTTGTTGAAGAAAAGCAAATTCTACCACAAGATACCAAAACGCAAGAGAAAATCCCATGACTAGCTGATTATTTGAATTGATCTCGTCATTCCATTCCTTGACAAGAAAGATGATCCAAGCAAAAGCCTCCCATCACAGCCCTGACCACACAAAATTATATTCATGAAGTGGTATTTACCAACATCATCATGTCCAGATGACTCCCCATAGGCATCTTGTTTGCTTAATTTCTGCCGTTTAACTGACGTGTCACCCAAATTACTCCTAGCATCAGCATCATCTTCATCCTCATCTGCAGCTAACTTAACTGGAGGTGCAACAAGCTTTGACTTCTGTTTCAAGCTGAATGCAAGTTTACCACTGGACAAAGGCTGACTGGACTTTCCAGAATCATTAGCCTTGCCATCCAAAGGTGTTTTGGTAGCACTAGGGTTCGAAGATCTGGTTACAACCGAACTCTGTTTAGGATCTCCCGATGGGGCACTTGTATCCTTTGCTTTCTCTTGTTGAAGCTGTTTGAACCTCTCCATGAACGAACCATCATTTACGAAAAGGCTAGAAGGCGCCTCCTTTTCCATGAGCAAACAACCAATTGAGCTAAGTCTGCAAACGGGACGTCACTGTTTCCAAACAAGCTTTCAAGCTACTTAGACATTGTACCGAACGTTTCAAAATGAAAAAAGAAATGTAGAGAGAAATTCCACAAGAAAATTGCAAAAAGCCTAACGGATGAGAACCACACCATTCACGGAATCAATCGCTGGATTCAATAAAAGATGAGGTTTCTTCATATGTCCCACTAGAATAATAAATCAAGGGCAAGTGGCAGCGAACAGAAAAGCACAAACATGCAGCACTAAAAGGCGGCGGATTCATCAGCCAGATCGACAAAATCAGCAGCCCAGGAACTTTAGAGGCACGATTATAGGGGATCTGGGGCCTGCCCTAATTCTCATTCAGACAAGAACAGGGCCCTCCATCATGAGAATGCAACTGCGACGGCGAACGAATGTCAAACCCTAATCATCATCGGCTAATCAGGGCACATCAGCGGAATAGCAGGACTCGAGAAATAACCGATTAGGTGAGCAAAAGCTATAGAGACGGACAATCGCGTGCACAAATAGCGAACGGAAGATGCAAACAACATCAAGGTGGACGGTAAAAAATTGGTCGGGGATTTTTAATCAAAGAACCAACCGAACTGACCTCCGAGTGATCGAGAGAATCAGAATTCAACACGGCCAGTCCTGATCAATCTGAACAGGCCACAAATCGAGCCGACTCAGATAGGAGCGAGAGCGACGACAATCTGTGGCTGGCGAGACCCAAAAATCCGAAACGATGAACTACGAACGCAGACAAAGGAGGAGGAGAAGGTGCACGGAACGTGAGGCACTCGCGCGAGCATAGGCTCCCCTTTCTTATATTGCAGCGCCAGAAAATGCGAGCTCCCCCGTCCTTTTCATGTATCTTTCGAATTCTCCCCCAGAAACTTCTCGAAATTATACTGTTGCCCATGAACTTTTTTCCCATTCACTCGTTTCCCCCACCAAAGATTTAAACGAATACAATAACATGACCTTCCATGTCGGCAACCCCTTATTTGCCACATGCACATCTCTGCCATATAAGCCATAAAAAAATTAACCAAACTCTAATTTTTATTGGAAAATATATGATTAGATTGAAATAATTAATCAATTAAATATATTTTTTTATTAATAATAATATACGGTGAAATATTTTCATGAAGGATGAAGATAATTTTTGTTCATTCATTTTTAGAAAGAGAGATAGATTGAGATCGAAAAAGAATAAATTCGTTTCCCTCCTGAGCTGCAATAAAGTTTCTTGAATGGTGCTGCATCATCAAAGAGGATTCGTCATTTAAGTCGACGCAACTATAATCAACAAATTGAATCTTCCGCGCATGGCAAGGATATTAGTACCATCCTACGTTTCCCCATGTAGTGACCAACAAAGAGCTATTTATGTTCTTAGTCGAGGCGAGGCGAGTGATGCAGGATTCTCCCTGCATCGATTCTCGATGACTCCACATGGCGCAACTATTCCTAGTCTTGCACTGGCTTTGATTTTCTCTTTTGCGCTCGGAGTAACTGATGGAAGGAAATGGAAGCTGGAGAAGAGCTATTTCCCCTCAATGTCCATCGGTGGAAAATATGAGGTGAAGATGTCCGAAGAGGACACTAACATTCTCAGTCATTTAAGACAACCACGGATGCGGGACATCTCCAACTCCTACCGTTCCAGGTCACAGTCCTGGAGTTGGACGAACTGTACCTTCTCCAAGTCATGGTCAAGTTGAAGCATTCAGGCCGATGAGTCCCAGTCATGATCCTGGGGCTTGACATGATGAGCCTCATCCCAGTCATATCAACGTTGAAGCATTTAGGCTGATGAGTCCCGGCCAAAGTCGTGAGGCCGGACATGACAAACCTCCTCCAGCATCCTGGTTAGTCATGTTCATGGAGTTCTGTTGCTCTTATGACCATATGCCGTAATAAAGTTGATTTTCCATGTTTCTTCGATGATGTCAACATGGTATAACGAAGCAGTTTCATAGATGCTTCACTAGCTCCATCGACAAACTATACAAAGTTCAGCAGGTTTCTTATCAATATAGGAACCCGTTTTATTCTTAATGAAATTACACAATTATAGATACAAAACACTAGCAGCAGAATTTGTTTTCTATGTTACGTAGTAGGAGCACGATCATAATGTTGGGTGCTTAAACCAACCAACCACCAAATATATGAACCTCACTTGTTTAAAAACTTATGGAAACTTATCAAGGTACTTGAAAAAGCAAGTTTTATATTGGCAACTCATAAATGATGGCAAAATTTTCAGCCGAAGAGAGGCAAGAGATTTTTGGGCTCTTCCAATGCCAGCAGCCTAGTAGTTTCTGTTGTCATAAACAGGAAGGTGGTAGGTTGATTCCCGCCTTTGGATTTGAAGGTAGGAACAAAGAAAATTGCCCAGAAAATAGAAGAGGTCTAAAAGAAGTCCCACTAAATTGCCTTCAAATGGCGCAATGTAGATGGAGAAGCAAAGCATGCATGAAAATGTGCCAATTTCAAATAAATGAATTTCTGTCTGAAAGGAGCTTTACATTTCAGATTCGAAGCCAATGTTCCAGAATCCTTCAGGGGTCATTGGAGGAACATATTTATACCTATGCCGGGACACGCCATCATGATGCTCACAGCGCAAATTCCTCTTATTATTGTCGTTATCTTTGCTTTCATTATCGGGGAGAACGGCATCATAAAATTTCTTGCACTGCCTGCACTTGACTCCTTTTAGATTTTCCCGCTCGGCTTTCCTTCTTACAGGTTCCACATATTTAAAACTTTGTTTGCCAGCAGAAGGTGCTGCCACTTGCTGCTTCTTTGGACAAGGATCAACATTCATGTCCTGTGTCTCATCATCTGAGAAGCTTTGATCTATTTCCTTCATATTATGGGCTGGAGAATGTCGGTTTTCTTCATTTGCAGCTTCATTCAAGTTCCTTTGAACATTCTCAAAAGGTGTATTCAGAAAATCATCATGAGGATCAGGCCCTCCTAAAGGTTGATTGGATCTAGTATCTCTCCAATCTGATGCATTGCGCTTTGTGCCCGCTGTGGTCGCAGATTTTTCACCAACTTGACATTTTGATGCAATGAACTTTAAGCTGGGTGAGAGGGAACGTGAGTTCTTTATAGGTCCAATCCCTTTGTCAGCCTCTAAGTGATCTTCAACACTGATCTCCTCTTTCACTTTCACCCCACAACCAAAAGCAGCAGTATTCAGATCACCATTTTCAAGGCCTGCAATACAAGGTAAAGTCATCAGTAGGAGGTGAAGAGTTTGATTGCCGCCTAAATGGACTCGTGCAAGTGGGGTCTAAGAGACGCCAATTACAGGGGGTGGGACCCCAAAACTAAAGAAGGAAAAAAAGAAAAAGCTTTTACTGCCAAGGCCACGCAACTTTGACGCCTGTGCATGAATGCTACAACAAACATCTCCACATGTATACCCGAATAGTACAAGGAGTCCTGATCGAAAACATCTTAACTTTAAATCCAGATGCGAAGATGGAATGAATGTTTCAGTAAACCCAATAAAAGCCATTCAAAGTCATTGTCATGCACTGCCAGGATAAAAAAGAACAGAAGCCTTACAGGATGCCGAAGGTCGATTCTGTGGGCACCTCATTATGTTCTCTTCCTCAAATGACTTGCTTTGTGGAAGTTTATCCTCATTTATAAGACCAAGCTTTGTACGGAGGTAATTGTTCTGAGACTTCAGCCTTTTATAGGCATCAAACAAATCCTTTTTCTTCTTCCTCTCAGACAATAATTCTGAAGTTTTACATTTAACCAGTTGAAGTAGATTCTCTTCCGAACCTCCTTCAGTATGGCTGCTCTTTTGTCGAAGACACGCTTGCAAGTCATTCACTTTCTCCTCTAGATTCTTCACCTTGCATGATAAAAATTGTCTCTCTTCAAATTGCTGCAATTCTTTCTCATTAATCATACCATCTAAATGACCCGAATCACTCTTTTCAGGCAATTCTTCGTTCGATTTCCTTCCAACATCTTCTTGGGCCTTTCTCCTAAGCTCTTCCTCAAGCTTGCTTATTTTCTCCTCCAAGCATTTTGATCTGGTCATCAGTATCTCTTTTTCTTTTTCACAATGGAGCAACAGCTGTTCTCGATCAAAAACTTCAGATGCTTGTAATTCCATCTTCTTCATTAAATTTGCTTGCAAGTCTTTTCCCCTGATTACTTCCTCAGTTTTCTTTCTGACTTCTTCTTTAAGTGCCTTAACCATATTTTCCAGATTTTCTTGCTTAGCAAGAAGGGCTCTTGTCTTTTCTTCTTGCTCTTTTGTTTCTTTCCCTTTGATAGCTAATGCAGAAGTATTCGATTGAACTAACTGCAGTAACTTTTGCTGGAGATCTATCCCCTCATCAATTTCCTTAGTCTTTCGTCGAAGCTCAGATTCAAGCTTGTCAATTTTAAGTTGCCGGTTCTTTTGTTCATCAGCCAACTCCTTCAACCTCTCATCCTGTTCCCTAGACAGCTTCGCCATTTCCTTTCTCAGAGACTGGTTTTCTTTGCTGACCTGCTCCTTTTCCTGCAAGAGTTTTTCTGTTTGAAGTAACAGATTACTTTCCTTCTCTTTCCATGCATTTTCAGCAGCTTCCATGGCCTCTGAGTAAATTTTCTGCAAGCTTCTGGATTTCGACTGGAAATTTGGGTAAAGTTGACTGCAGAATATATATTCTATCTGAGATATTCTGTCCTTGGCTTCCTGAATGGAGGCGACCAATACAGTGCTAAGGCCTGAGACATACTTAACATCATCATGGTCTAAGGAAATCCCTACTTTTGGAGAGTTATTGTCATATTTGTCCATCTGGAGAGACAGAGAATGTTAAGCACACGAGCAGTCAAAACATAAAATCAAAGAAGCAAGACACCAATCGACACATGCAGGATATTGTGACAAGTTGGACTCTTCATTGCACAAAGCCATAGATAGCTGATCTAAGCATCCCAAGCTGTAAAGCCTGTAATACCATGGGCTCGAGCAGATCATTAAAAAGGCCAAATTAAAGTCTGAAAATAGAGAAAGCCAATACACATAATCCTTCAGATGGGACTACCAATTGGCCAAATATCTGCATCGTATAGACTGCAAATGAATAAGGGGAGCTAGAGCAATATTTACTGCCTTAAATGATAGTTTCACGGCCTAGTGTAACTTGGTGGATCCACGCATTTCTATAATCTTGAATCACGATCCAATGATGTTCTGACTAGTGCCACATCATCTATCGTGGCAAGATTATCAACCACACATGGGATTTTCTAGTGTCCACATTTCACATGCTCGTGCATTACTAGGGCTCAGCAGCTATCTCCAGCTGATCACGGAAGAAAAGGGAAGCACTTGAGATGAACAACAGGGAGGAGGAAGAACAAGGAAAGACAGAAGAGGAAAGAGAGAAATTTTGAAAGGAATGAATTCTTGCCAATTTCCCTCACAATCACATTCATTGTCATGACAATGCACATACTCAGTGCACCAAATACGGTACTTGCAACTTAGAGAACTACGGTTGAGCTAAGACACTCGCCACGAGAAGAAAGAAGCGGACCGTCGTGAGACGGTGGCTGAGCACAGGATTTCCCCGAATCAGGAAGAAACAGGTTCGAATCGAAACCCTAGCTGAAGGAAGAGGAAGACCGCCTCAGGGTTAGGGTTCGTTGTTGCCAACGCCAATGCTCATTTTTCTATTAAAAGCGGAGAACGCGAAATGTCCCTCTTCCTCTGAGTAAAAACAATGGAGGAATTGCTTATCATTGGGCCATTAACAAACACCTCTCGAAGATCCGCGATCCAGAAATAGGCTAGCGCGCGAAGGGAGCTGACTCCAGCGCATTGCGGAAAGAGGAGGAATTCGAGAACGGAATGACACGAAGGGGATGGGAAACTTACCGGCGGCGGAGGAAGCTAACGACGGCGGCCGGGGCGGCGATGCGAAGCCTCGGTCAGACGCTTAAAAGGATGGCTGATCGTAGAATTGGGGGCAGGTAGAAATGGAGTCGGAAGGAAGCAACGTTTGAGATCCAGTCAGGACATGGCGGCAATTTCAAAAGCTTACCCGGCAAGGTTCAGGGAGCTCCTAGAGGAGGAAGATGAACACGGTGAAACAGTGAATGGGCCGAGCGGACTTGCGGGACGATCGTACTGGGCCCATTCACTCGAGCCCAATATTATTGATGGGCTCTGGTGTCTGGGCCCTTCTTCTCTCGATCGTTACAGTGGTGCATCTGCTTTTTGGGCGCTGTTGCTGCATTCGGCAAGGCAGAGGGGGCAGAGGGGAAGCAAAGCACAGCATCCCAGAACCGATGAGAAATCAAGCAAAAGGCGTGCGTGCGTGCGTTTCCTAATTTCCCATTTTCGAGGCTCATCTTAATTTATTGGGGATTTCATTTTGGTTGGGTTGGTCGCAATCTCCGACGGCACCAAATCTCTCTCCATTTCCCACTGGGCTGGGCGCGGCTCCGTAGATGCCGCCGACGCCGACGCCAACGCCACCGCCACAGCCACGCCCCGGCGTCTCCTCGGCTCCTTCTTCCCCGTGCCTCTCCTCCGCCGCCCGATTCCTCGGGGCCTAACTGCTCCCTCCCTCTCGCCGTTTCTCTTTCGGTCCCTCTTCGTTCTAGGGTTTGATCGCCGGATGGCGGCTGCGGGGGAAGCCATGGATCGAGTTGATGATGATCGCACTTTCAACGTCAACTTCAGTGGCGAGGGTGCCGCCCTCCTCTGGGAGACCGTCAAGCTCAAGCTCAAGGACTTCATGCCCGATTACGCCGACGACACGCTCGTGGTCTCTCTCTCTCTCTCTTTTCTTTTGTCCGCCTTAATTGCCCTCCTGTCTGCTCGTTCTGTTCTTCTATCTCCTCCGTAGAATCACTTCGTTTCCGTCTCGAATGCTACTGCTCGATTTAGAATTGTGACTGGTGTAGGGTTGCGCTGAGAGCATTACTATCTGGGACACGTCGTGTTAGGGAATTCGATAGCTGATTGACTGCCTCTTCATTTCTATAGATGTTTGGATACAGAGATAGATTCTGGATTCATCATCTTCTGGCCTATCGTCCTCGTCCTTGTCATCGCAGGCCTTCTCATTCTTAGAGTTTATTCGTCTCGTACTCTCTTGATGTGATATTGCAAATCCAGATTCTGTTCTTTCTTTGTTTCCTCTCTACAGATATTTCGTATCTTGACCTTGTCATCCTATTCCCACTTTGGTGTTCTGGCTGTTGCGTTGCGACTTGATGGCATTCTCGTCTCAGTAAAATGATTTTCTCAAACTAGGGTTGATGACCCCGAGCTCATCTTCTAGCTATACATTCGCGTTTTCAATTACAACCATGGTGGCTGAATGTTGTAGTTGTCGGTGTAGTGTTTAACTTGTTAATCTGCTTTGGCAGGAATACGTTGTTGTCTTATTGAGGAATGGCAGGCGCAAAGACGAAGCAAGGAATGAGCTGGAAGTTTTCTTGGGAGATGATAGCGATTCTTTCATATCTTGGTAGCCTTTATTTTCTTCCTTTAGATATTGTCAATCCATGCAATTGAACAGTTCCCCCCACATCGCCCCCTGACATGATGTTTTCCATTTTCTTTTGTCAGGTTGTGGGATCATTTGGCCAACAATTTGGATCTGTATATAAAGCCTGAGGAACCTGATGTCAATGATTTACATGAGAAACCATTGTCAGAGGAACTACCTGACAGAGCAGATTCTCAAAACCCAGATGCTGAATCTGAAAAGGGAAAATCGAGTAACTTATTGAGAAGTCGCCACAATAGGGAATGGAAAGGACTAATGGGGGATGCTGGTGAACCACCTCCTCTCAGGAGCTCAGAGAGCAGGCATGTGCATGAGGAGGCAAAATCTCACCACAAGGACCATCATGCGAGACGATCCATTTCTCCTCAACGTGCAACGCAGCGGAAAAGGAGCCGACCCGATGAACGGCAGTATTTGAAGGTGTGTGATTTCTAAGATTCAGTTTTGCAAGTTACTCAACAATCTTATGCCATTTAAAGCATCTGTCTTGGCTTTTGCCTCCTTTTCTTGAACTAATCATATTGATCAACTGGCAACTAGGGTGTGTGCCTGTCCATGTTTTTAGCTGAAGGTAGCTTATGTCCATATCTTGCATAGCCTATTTATGAACAATAGTATCAAAGTCGGGACTGTTGTTGCAAAATTGTATTTACTTGCCTTATGTAAACAATTTCCTTATTTGCGTGGGGCTAGTTAGAGGATATTTTGTTAGTTAACACTAAGTTTGAGCGGTGTTAATTTGCATTGTCAGTGGTGCTAATCTCTTGGAGTCATGTTTCCTCTCAAACCATGCGTCTTCTCCCTATTACTGATGTTTTAGGTTTCGTACTTTCTTTTTATGATCTCTGCTATCTTTCTTGACTTGAGGGCTGAAGGAACTGAAATGATGTGCTTGATTCTTTGATACAATCACAATCATACATATTTCCATTTTGTACGTCATGCTCTGCTTTCCTCTCTTTTGCATTCTTCCGACGGTTTCTCGAAGGACCGTTTTACTGATTGTATACATTAGCATTGTACTCAGGCTAAAGATCATCCACTGCAAACTAAAGGGGTTTTTTCATAACAATTGTCCGCAGGGGCTGAATTTCTTTTCATATAGGTAGTGAGCTTGTCATTTTTCTTTAGTGTGCGGTTCATTTGCCCCATAGGCTAGTTTTTGCAGAATCCAGAATCTACAGTGTTTTTTTTTTTGGGGGTAGGGGGATTTCTCAGAATCTACAGTGTTAAGGTTTTATTTAATAAATAGATCATCTCTGCTTATGACATAAATTATCTCTGTTATGTGCTATCAATTGGTCTGCCCTTCAATCATTCTTCTAGATCAGGTCTTCGCTAATGGCCAAAAGTTCATTGTCATTATCCCTTTCATGCAATGTGGAGCCGGCCTATGCGCAACCTCCAATTATGTGAGGAGGGATTTTCCTTCCACAGTGTCTAATGGGCTCTCAGGTCGTGGTCCTTGCCTTGAATTATGAACTTGTAATCTATAAGCTGATGATCGAGTCGATGTCATGAATATATGTTCATTCCAGGCCCTGGTTAGAGCCTCTAAGGGGTCCAAATGAATATAGACATATGCAAGAAAGGTAATCAAAAAAGAAAAAAAGATGAGTTCTTCGTTCCTTTATCACTTAGGAGCCATTCGAACGATTTGAGTCGAATGAGCCCATCGAATAGAATATAGGAGTTTGGATTGTGTAACGATGTGAATTCTGGATCGGGGCATTAAAAGAAAGCTTGAAAGTCGCTTTAAAATCAATTCATTTTTCTATGGGAGAAAATTTCTGAAAATGAAGGAATTAAGGCATCCAACCAAAAAAAAAAAAAAAAAGATGACCTTTTTGATTGGATGTTTTCTCATGCAAAAAAAGAAGGGATCCGCCTTAAATCAAAACAATTTCTCCCTTATTTCCTACGTGGAGATCTTGCATACTGTTAGAGCTAACTAGTTACTTTCTTACCTCGCTTACCTTTTGGACTCTAGGAGCTATCGAATTGACTTAGTGAATCTTCCTGGACCTGCTTTTCAAATATCTCTCCTTATTTGAGATCCTATTCAACTCTCTTAGCTTCTATTGAATCGAGAAATGGGTTTGATTGTCCATCTTTTTTATTAGTTTGCTTGCAATGGTTCTGCTCTTCAAACGATCTTCCATTTCTGTTGTGCCTTTCATATCTTCTCCTCAGGCTTATGAACTTTCTGAATTTTTACTATTGAATAGGCTTCCCCTATTCACAGTGGACAGTATATTTTCAGTGGATCATGCGAATTTTCTGTGGATATATTTATCGAATAATAAATCTTTATAGTTTTTCTTCCTACTCTCTCAAGAGTTACTTTGCCTGCTTTTGTATATCTTGAGGAAAATTGATCCGATTTGCTTCTCCGCAGAGGGACTCGACTTCTCAAATCATTGATGCTCCTAGGCGGTTGCTGCAATTTGCTGTGCGAGATGCTGTGGCAACTTCCCGACCTTCTGATTCCGCTGGAGAGTCTACTTTGAAGCGACTTCGTTCTGTGGTTTCAACGTCCTCCGAAGATGTAGTTGATCGGCCTCCGAGAGTCCGATCAGTCGCAAGGGTGCCAAATCCCATGGCGACAGTGATTAAAGCTGTGGCAGAAGCTGCCAGAGATGTGCGGAAAGTAAAACCCTCAGGAAATGTATTCGATAGACTAAGTCGTGGAGTGCCGGTTTCAGAGCCTGAGATTGTTGGAGAAGTTGCCGCAGTTGAAGATGAAGAATTCGAAGACATTGACCAAACTTTAGAGCATTCCGGTTCAAGTAAGCCTCAAAGACTGGACTATGATGAAAGCTATGATGGGGATATGATGATGATGGAGAGGGAAAGCACTCTTGGATATGACTATGTATCAGACAATGAAGGGTATGATGAACTAAAAGTTACCAGGCACTCCAATCTTCCTCAGACTTACGTACATGGTGGAAGCAGGCATGAAGATTCAATGATGCTGCAGTACGGTATATCAGAGACTGCTGAAGAAGATATTAGCTTTAAAAGGAAAAAGAATATGGAGCAGCCGCCTGTGACAGCTAATTCTTCCCATAAGATGGCTAACATTCCTGTGAATGCAAATTCACGGAACCCTCCTCATCAACATGCTGGACATGATGCTACCAAGCTGGACAACCAGCACCCTCCACGAGGAAGTCTGGCAGTGGCAAAGAAATCTGATGGCCAGGTCATAGGGAACAACAAGCACGTCACTGTTGCTAATGGAAATGTAAGATGCTCATTCGAGTCTCCAATTTTATTTTCTCCTAGTAGTAGTAAGCATCCATTAGCTGCTTATTATTTGTGCTGAAATTTTTGGTCTCTGGGGTGTTAATGATCTACAGGCACAATCTGCTGCAGATGCTCTCAAAGACTCTCAGAAAATGCTATCATCAACTCCCGGTGGGTTTTCATTTCTTTCCAATATTACCAGTCTACCTATCATATGATATGCAAACTATTTGAATTGATTGTTCCACCAGGATTTGAACAATCGTGCTTTCAATAAAAGTTTATGCTACATATTTTCAGCTTCAGTTTATTTTAAATTGGAAAGCTAGATCCATTCTTGTTCTTCTTTTTGATTTTTTGTTTTTTTTGCTAATTTGCAGGATTAAATTCTGCAACTCGCTCTTTGGAGGACACCGATTCTCGGACTGTTTTTGTGAGCAATGTAATAATCGACTTTTGGGTCCTTAGTAAATGTTTCCTTTTTCACAGTAAGCTTCTCACTGATGGTCATACATTCATGTACAGGTTCATACTGCTGCCACCAAGGATAGTCTTTCTCAGCACTTTAATAAATTTGGTGAAGTACTGAAAGTGATAATTAATACTGACGCAGCGACTGGACAACCAATAGGGTAAGCAGTTTGAATGCCTTTGCCGTCTCATTTTGGCGATTTGAACTCAAAGTTCTGCTAACTGTGGAGCGATATTGTTTTCGTCTGTGTTTCTTACTTGGTGCACATTACTAAGCAGATCAGCTGTTGTGGAGTTCACGAAGAAAGAGGCAGCAGATGGTGCACTTTCTTTGGATGGGTCATCCTTTATGTCACGGGTTCTCAGGGTACTCATTCAGGACTCTATAAACTTGTCATGTGCTATGATCTGTCTTAGTTTCTGTTGCAAACACGTAGTCATGTGAACCATAAAGCATCTGGCCTCTGTCGATTGCATTCCCTTGCTAAACAATCATTACGGTCCCTTGAGCATGTTCTTGGTTCTTCATTTTTGGTGGAGTTTGAGGAACTATTCAGAGTGCTAGCACTGGCTACAAGCTGGCTATTGGTGAGCATAGGGGAGTGTTACATGAAAGGCCCCATCATATTTTGCTGACTGCTGCTGTTAAGTGTGTAGAAGTTTCTTTAGTATGGGTGATCTTGTCAAGTGGTAACACTTAAAAAAACTGATGGGGCGCTGCTGTGTCTTTGGTGGATGCTTATTGGTCCATGTTTGGGGTCTATTTATGCATCTCTTTAGCATTTTTATGGGGAAAATTCTTGTATTTAATTCTTCCTTTCCTCAAATACTTGCTTCTGGAAACAACTTTGTTCTTCTTTTGCTAATTCTGTATGTTTTTTTGCAGGTTGTAAAGCGGAATACTACTCTTCAGAAGGTTTCTCCAATGACCTGGCCACGGCTTGTAAGGGCCTCCTCTCCTTATGCAAGGTTTTCCAGAGTTCCTTTTTCAAGAGGAACTCCAGGTGCATTCCGGTCTCGTCTGCCTATCAGACCTGGTGCAAGGAGCTTGCAGTGGAAGCGGGATGTGCAGGGCACTCCTGCAGAAGTTGGGAGTAGTGCTGCTGCCAATAGCATTCCCTTTTTCGGTGCCCGGAGATTTACCTACGTGCGTACTGAGTCGAAACCTAGTGAGAACACTGGCGGAACATAGTTTGTTGGTGAAGTTGTGCTCGAGGAAGTTAATGGCAGAAAATGCCTCAACTTGTTTCTCTCCGAGACAATTAAAGCCGCTCAATCCAGTTCCATTCGAATTTGAAACGCAGCTTTATACTTGCATGTTTAGGCAAGGCTTGTCATGAAGGGACATCATCTTTCTTGGGTCGTACAAAGTTTTGATCTTCCAACTGAAGGATATAGGGTTTCGGAAAGCGTTGATGCGATTTTGGCATAAGTGATGTTTCTGGGTAATGCACTGGCGGCTTGTTTTTTTTTTCCCAATTTATATGAAGAGACGAGATTGTAATATGTGAATAGGGATAGGGATCGGTAGGTCTCTTCGGTTTCTTGTTTTGATGTAAGGACTTGGATCGGCTTCTTCTTGTTTTTAGAATTTATGGATGGTAAAAAAGTAGAAAGATGTGAAAAAAGAAAAAGAAAAGCATAGAGGAAGATGATTAGCCGAAATGCACGTTTATATATTGGAACGCCACTTCAAGATGGCTCTCTACAAAACTTGGAAAGAATTATTTCTTATTTTTGCCCTGCTTATTTACTTGATTATAAGGTTGCTTGCACTCGTCAATACATATGTGAGGTTTTGGCGGATGCAAGATGGCAGAAAGAAAATGCAATCTGGCGTGTTGGATGTTTTGCTGAGATGCAGGGCCATTCACACTGTATCTCGCACCTTTTAAACCGCTATGTGCATTTTGTAGTGACATTAATTGCCATGTCACTGAAAACAAACTGTGATATCCATTTGGCATCTTGAGATGAGACGTGATCATGTATCGGTCCACATTTATTAGTCGGTCTCAGCCGGACATTATCCATTAGTTGCGGTCCATGCGAGTTTTCTCGCATCTAGATGAGAGACAACGGCAACATTGCACTTGTTGCTTCATCGTGTCATTACAACCATTGGGACGTTTGAAGCCGAATAAATTGGATGTCAACTTAAGGCAGCTTGTCATCTATCAGGGATCTAGTCGAGACTGAGAACAAGAACTATCATCGCATCGTAGTTATAGCTTGTATGATGCCTCTTCACGTCCGTTGAGACATGAAGCTGAATGGTTGGAATTAGTTGAGTTTGTGATGGTCTCTGCAAATGAATTTCCTAGTTGCCGCTCTGCCCAAGATTTTCTGAGCATGACTCGTTCTGTCAAGTGGAATGATAAAACAGAGGAGACAGTACTGATAAAAAAAAGATTTTGCGGTCAATGGGGGATCACAACCATCAATGTCCCATATTCCCGCTAGTTCACTGGGAATGGTTCGTGTAATCTAGCACATAGACAATGATGTACGCTCGGAGTTGGTACACCCATCTAAGCTGTAGTAAATATGCCCTTAAGTGTATAAAGGTCGCCACGACCAACGCAAGTATCATGTTTACCACATTTCAGTTCTTTTAATGAAATGGGGCGACGACTTGTTAAATGTAGCGGACGAAACATACATATTCATAAGGTCATAACCTCGTGATCAGAAAAGGTGCAGCATGATCAATTTTGACTTCATGCCTTGGGAACATGGGAAAATTCCGCCTCACATTGTGGTGCCATGCCCATTTGATGTGTAAGGGACCATTTGCACAAGAGAGTGGTGCAAACTACAGAGAAGAAAGATTGTCCGGAGCCTTGTCCAGTATGTATATATAACACTCCAAGAACCTTACATACAACGAACAATTCAATAAGGAGAGCAAACAATCATTAGAGTTAAGGGGCATGCCCAGCAGACGGGCAAACCTCCTTTAACCTCTACTCTTACACAATCATATCCAGTGACTCGAGAGAGTATTGCCAAATGCCACTTCTGGGCTAACTCAAAACAAAGACTAGGTGCTCCCCATTGAACACGCAATGATGCAGAGAAATATCATGTTTATGCCATGAAATGTAATCTATCAGCCTAAATGAACAGTTTTTATCTGCTTTTGGAAAGTTGCCACTGCAACTTAACTCATTAAAGAGAGACAGATGAGACTTGGACATATACTGGCCATCTGCCAGCCTTGCGGAACACCCACAGGGATAACAAGATTAACCGTGTAAAAAGGCAGCCATTGCATAAGGCACCTTATGATATCTTACTACTACTATAATAAAGAAGACTAAATATTTAAGCAACAACAGAGACGAATGAATATCTATGGATATTTACATCTACTGGCCGAAGGTTGATCCAGAGCTTGCTACTTTACAATGAGGGCAACTAATTGGATGTCTAGGGAGGATGCATAACGGTTAGGCAATCTGTCCAGTCTAGCATAATGCTGCCACATCCAGCAAAACTGTACAGAAAAAAGCGAGGACAATGTATGCAGCCATATATTTGTCATCATCTTCAACTTTCACCACAGGACGCTAAAGCAAGTATAGAGTAAAAAGACCATCTATCAGAAAGCATATTGAGTAGGCAGTTCTCACAGGCTACAATTTGGACAGAATGAACCCGCAATTGCAAGTAGGGACTTGATTTTGAGGGCAACTTATTTATGGTTTCCACAACAGTCAGGGGCCACACAGCCAAAAACCTCTGGCGCTTCTTACTCCTCACAAAATTATGTAAGAGGGAAGGACCAGCCATTTGGTAAAAACCCATGAATCGTGTGCTGTGTATATAGATATGAGAAGCCAGGGAAAAGAAAAGGATGCCAAGAAAAAAAAAAGAGAGAGAGAGAGGGAGGGGGTCATTTGGAGAGCAAAGTGAACAAGAAACCTAAGGAGAGAGCCGCAACGCAAAAATAGGAAACCCCGCGAGCCCGGACGAAGAAGACGTTCAAGCTCTTGGCAGCCTGGAGCGAGAGGGTGAGGATCTGGAGGCGGCCGAGCTGCTCCATCTTGAAGAAGAAGTAGATGGGCTTGACGCACTGGCGGAGCAGGAAGGCGAGGGAGAAGGGGAAGCCGAAGGCGACGCAGCCGAGGAGGGAGGCCTCGAAGATGGGGGAGGAGCGGGTGAGGTAGGAGATCCAAGCGCCGAGGGCCAGCTGGGCGAGACCCAGAGCGGCGACCGCCTTGCTGGAGCTGTAGAGGGTCTTCATCAAATCATCGAGCACCTGGCGGGTCTCGTTGGCCAGAGCAGAGAGGTCGCGCTCGACGGTGGGGCCCTCGATCTCCTGGTGCTTGAAGTCGGGGTTTTGGCTGGGGTAGGCGGTCGGGTGGGGAGGTTTGTCGGAAGGGGAGGGAGAGGCGGTGGTGGAGTAGTAGGGCGAGGAGGAGGCCGGGAGAAGGAACGAGCAGAGGGGAGGATGGACATGGGGATGATGATGGCGGTGAGAGGGGAGGACAGGGGAGGTCGGGGTTTGAGGGAATGGGCGGTCGTGGGGAAGGGCAGGCCGAGAGGGAGTAGGAGGGCGGGGGTTAATGGAGGAAGATGGAGGGAGGAGGGTGGCGGCGAGGAGCTTGATCTTGGAGCCCCTGCACCTCCGGGCTAACAGAGCCGACATCGCCGCTGCAGCAGCCGGCGAGATCAATTGGAAGGGGAAGGAAGAAGGAAGGAAAGGAGTCGTGAGTCGTTTGTATTTGTTGTTTCGGAGACATTATGGACTGCATGTCCTTTTACTGGGCCTGGGATTGGGATTGGGATTGGGATTGGGATTGGGATTGGGATTGGGCTTGGATCGACATCAACACCATGAATTGCTTCATGCTTGACCCAAACTTTGTCACGAGAAGACGAAACAAAGATCCAACGACCCGTAAGAAGAATGAAACCATCGCGTTCATTTCGCCGTTCCAGCAATATACGTATTCCGTCGAAGCAATTATCATTCCCCTTCTCTCCAATCCAATACCATCCCTCTCGATTTTCCGCTTCTTTTCCTGAGTTTGTTTTTTTTTTTTTTTTTTTTTTTCAAATGGTATCTAACGCAAGATGTAGGCGAGCAATGACGCGAGGGAGGCATCGACCAAAGAGCAGACTGCGGGCAAGGTAGCGGCAGCTGCGCTGGTGGGCGCAGGAGCGGGAGCGGGAGCGGGAGCCGCCACAGGCTCGGTGGCAGCCGTGATGGCTCTCGCGGAGGAGGTGGGGACAGATGTGCGCATGCCACCTTCTTCATCTCCATGGTAAAGAATTGATTAATCGGGATCGACAACAACCAACAAAGGTTGTGACTCCTGGGAGGTTGGTATTGCCGAACTCGCTAAGCGCTCTGGAAAACAGATATGCAGGCCTGGGGACTCTTCCGGAGGAGGTTGCATGTATAACAGAGGCTTTACGTACACGGGGGGGATCGACCTCTGGTTTTTGGGGCGGTATAGGACTGCCGCGCGGGGAATGAAAATGGGTGAAATGAGTGGGAGTGGGAATGGGAGGGGGAGCGGAGTCCTGCAAGTGCAAGGCCCATTTGTGTCATTTGCCGCTGAATTATGTGAAGCCAACCGCGAGCGAGCAGGCCTCCCTCCTTCAGAGTCAATAATTATAATAATGATGTTGTGTGAAGCCGCGTGGGGATGATTAGACTGGGCATGCCATTATTGCCATCGATGTTTGATTCGCTTCTTTACGTCATTTTCTAAAAGCAGAAGTACTGTCCGGAGGAGCGTATTTGTCTTTTTAGCTTTACCACCTCCACATGGAAAGCATGGGAATTCGTCTCCGCTTGACTCCGCTCAGAGTAGGTTTTGGTAATATTTTCATTTCCAGAAAATAATTATTTTTTAAAATAATCATTTTTTATTTTTGTTCCTAAAATAATTTCTAAGTAAAAAAAACGTATTTAATAACTATACAAAATTTCTATAAAAATATAAATATGTTTGGTACGATCTATAATTTTTTAATTTTTTAATAATTCTTTTATATTTATATTTTCTCCCTTTCTTTTTCTTGTTGCTTGACGGGAAAGAAGAAAAGAAAAAAAAAAGAAAAAAGAGAAAAACTTATTTTTAGAAATTATTTACGGGAGTAAGAAGTTACTTTTTAACTTCTTGTTTAAGTTCTAAATCTATTTTTCAATTACTTTTCTATTTTATGAAATAAAAAAATTGGTTGACATTATCAAATGAATTTCTATTTTTTTCTATTTAGAGAACAAATGAACCAAAAAAATCAAGGAAGAGAAAGCTTAACATGCAGGCCCTTCGCTTCCGCTTAGTCTTTGGGAGCGCAGGTGGTCCTGAACCAGAAGCTAACACAAATATCGAATAAAGTAAAGACAGGTGAGGTCCACGAACTGTATCTGAACTTTCATCCATTTCTTTAAAGCAAAAACTTCAACTCCCTCGCCTCCGTCAACCCTAGAGAGAGAGAGAGAGAGAGAGTGGCAACATGGGTGTTGATGTTGAGGTGGTGGAGCGTTGCGAGATCAGTCCACCCACCACCGGACGGCTGGAGGAAGAGAGAGCGGAGGAGGTGGGGCTGAGCATGATGGACATCCCCTGGCTCTTCTTCCCCCCAACCCAGCCCCTCTTCTTCTACGCCTACCCCCACTCCCTCTCCCACTTCTCCAACACCACCCTCCCTCTCCTCAAGCTCTCCCTCTCCCGCTCCCTCCTCCTCTCCTTCCCTCTCTCCGCCCGCCTCCTTCTCCACCCCCACCCTCGCCCTCGCCCTCCCCTCCTCCTCTGCTCCTCCCCCACCGTCTCCCTCACCGTCGCTACCTGCAGCACCGCCGCCGATGACGACGACGACGACGTGTTTCGCCATCTCTCCACCCACCTCCCCAGAGACGCCGCCCTTCTCCACCCTCTCGTCCCTTCCTTGCCCCCATCTCCAACTCCGCCTCCGACGCCCCGATCCCTGTGTTCGCCGCCCAAGTCACGGTCTTTCCCAACTCCGGCCTCTGCCTCGGGCTCGCCTGTCACCATGTCGTCGCCGACGCCCGGACCTTCAACCTCTTCCTCAAGGCCTGGGCCTCTCTCTCCCTCCAGCTCTCCTCTCCTGCTCCTCACCCACCGCTCCGCGGGTTCTTCAGCAACCCTCCCTACTACGACCGGACGGTCCTCAGGGATCCACGCGGCCTCCTCCACAGATTCCTCTTCGAGTGGTGGAACTGCAAACGGCAGGCCCCTCCTTCGCCAGTGCATGGTGGCGTTGGTTTCCCCGACATGGTCCGGTCCACTTTTGTCGTGGGCACCACTGACATGGCGTGCATCCGAAGGTGGATACTCTCTCAAGGCAGCGCGGGGAATCTCCCCCACCCACCCCATTTGTCTCCTTACGTTCTCACCTGCGCGTTCCTTTGGGTCGTTTGGGTGAAAGCCCATTTATCCCTTCAGGCCCACAACAACGATCCAAGACCCACCCATCGCGGCCCGGTTTACTTCGGATTCATCGCCGGCGGCCTCACCCGCTTGGGCTATCCCGTACCTGCTTCTTACTTTGGCAACTGCGTCGGGTTCGGTCGGGCCGAGGCTGTGGCCCACGAGCTGGTAGGAGAGACCGGCATCGTCGTCGCCGCGAATGCGCTAGGGAGCACGGTCAAGAGGTTGGACAAGGACCTTTTCGCAGAGGCGGAGCGGTGGATCTCGGATTGGAGGGCCTTCTCCGATTCGGAGCTCCATGTGACCGTCGCCGGGTCGCCCAAAGTGGACCTGTACGACACGGATTTCGGGTGGGGAAGGCCCAGGAAGATAGAGGATATATCGATCGATGAGAGCAGGGCCATCGCGCTGCACGAGAGCAGAGATGTCAAAGGCGGGATAGAAGTGGGGATATCTCTACCCAAGCCCAAAATGGATGCGTTCACCTCCCTCTTCACAGGGGGTCTGAAGGTCATGAAGCAAATGACTCTCCCCAACCCCAATTCATAGCTCCTGGAATGCCTATGCCTCCCTATCTCTATCGTTTTGGGTTCAATAAAACAACAACAATGTGGGCCGGGCTAATTTTGGCATGGCCAGGTGAACCAACCTTCTTCGAATCTCCCAAGTTTGTGGTGGCATTCCATCGTTTCTTATTGCGTGCTCATGGCATGCGATTCCACGAATGAGGTGAACCCCGATCGTTCGGCAAACCACATTTCAATTCTTTCGCAGTCATCCATTTACTGCCCTGGCAAAGGTTACATTCATTCTATTATTCACATTCTTCTCTTCATAATTGCCGATCAAACTGAGCAGAGATATGCTAAGATCATTTCGAAAGCTTTACTTGCTAAAGTGCAAAATACAACAAGTATTTTTATAAACGATATATGGTTAACAATTAGGTATTTGCTAAAGCAACCCATTAGCAAATTATTGAACAAAATCATTCTGGTGTGATGGTGAAGTAAAGTCTCATTACACGCAGTATTCGTCCTCGTTTTATTTTCGTAGGTACTGCAAAAATGCTTGGCATAAACAACAAAAGGAGGCTCTTAGAATGGCCCTTACACAACGTTGTTCCCTTAGGAAAAAGGTCCCATTGTGATGTTATAGCTTGAAGATTGCTCCAAACTCTGCACGAGCTATTAGCCTTGCTCGATCGGACGGTCCAGTTTTCTCTCCCATCCTAATGATGATTATCTGTTGTTGCTACACCGTAGCTCGATTTCCACTATTCAATGTTTTTCGGCCGACCAAAGCAAATCCAAGCAGATACGCGAGCCGTGATTTCTTGCCATTCCTCAGTCAAGATCTTTTTCTTTAACGTAATTATTAGAGCGGTTTGCCAATAGATTAAAACCGCCGCCCTCGCTTGCAAGATGCAGGGGATTCCCTGCATTTTCAAAGGTCCGCTTCTGCTCCTCCCAGTTACCATAACGGTTTGCTCATTTTCAAGCTGTTGGGATTGGGATTTTGCTAATGGTCCATCAATTTTAGCGCACACAGAAATGCTTTCATGACTTCATTTTGAAGCCAAACCAATACCACCACTAGATTTCTTTTACAAGTATCCCATTGCTCCAGACCGTGAAGTGTCGGCAACAAATACCAACCATGCACAGATCAGAGCCAAATGGAGAAAAACATGCCCAACAAACAACATGTGTACATATACGTTCCCCATGTTTCTTCACCCCCTTATTCTTTTCCAGATACAATTTACTTTATTGTAGAACTCCGCATGTCCAAAGCATCCAAATTTTAATTCCGTTTCAACCTCCGGGGGCAGACAACACCGCATCTGATGCAAACAAAAACGAAGCGGCCAATCAGATTAGCAAAAACAATCCCCCATAGAGCCATCACTGACAGAAAAGCTTCTCCTAACAACAAAGAACCTTCTATTTCTGTCTAAAGACGAGGAAGCGACAAGCCTTGTAACAAGGGTGTATAGAGAACAAAGACCTAACGCTCCAGCAATCCTTCCACTTAAGTCCTTGCCCGAGCTTTATAAAAGGTATCATTTTCACATTCAGTATAAGCACTAGGCTATAGTAGAAAAACGAGACATGCTCACATGGACTTTGTATCACTTTCAGGCAGTGAAAGTCATTTAACTCCTTGTGCCTCGAAAGCACAACAACAGCTTTTATCTCCAGGTGGAAAATTATCATCAAGCAGTCCGCAGAGACCGTTATAATTGGGGAAGCATAACGTTTTCTTGTCAGATTCTCACGGAAATATATGGAAAACTTGAAAACCTAAAATTCAAACTCGCCTCAACAACTGATGAAGAGATGCCATGCCAACAGATAAGGAAAATTCACAAATACTTCAACTAGGCATCACCCTGCAAAAATGACGAAAACATTATCATTACCCTGTAAAGACTTCTCGTTTTACACAAAAGATAGTCTAACATCTGGCCACGAAAAAAAAAGGCTAGTCTGACGTTGGAATGAAAATTCAGTTGTTAATGCAAACTCATTGTAACTTGGGACTTACAACCGGAGAGATTATCGTACCATATGCTGGAAATAACAGATTAACTCACCCTTGGAATGTACTACTGGCACCGCTAATCCGTAGATCACGAAGAAAGTCCGACAGCCTGAAGATATACAAAACTTGGCTAAAGCTAATAAAAAATAAACAATTGAAGGCCAAAGTTTAGATCTAGCATCCGCAGATGATAGTCAACAAAACATTAAAGAGAGACATGAAGAGTACTAAGGAAAAACCTAATATCCTTAGCTATCACTGTTTCTCCATCTTCAGCTCCTAGATGCCTCAAAACAACTTCCTCCAGCCGTCCATCTCTGTATGCATGCTGCAATCACATAACATCATTTACATAGGCATTCTGACAATCTGATTAAAGTCCATCACACGATAGCTGCAGATCTACTCAAATTGAAAAGGGACATCTACCGGTAAAGAGCCATCAACCATCGCATAGAAACTCTACACATACTACGAATATAATAAAGACAAACTACCAAATTTCCATGTCTGCAAGAATGCCAAATCACATGATATTGCTAATCCAATCAATGCATCTTCACTAAGTAGCATGTATCCAGTAGAGGCACCAATAAATAGAATGCCCATCCCATAATTCATAGCTTCATCAGCTCTCTCCCAATACATTAGCGAGATGCATGGGCGTAAAGCAAAGATTTCAAGATGCCTGGCAGCGTGGACACTAGGATTAAAATACAACCAAACAAACACTTGCAGAATCTCACATAGCTCAATTAATTTCCAATCACCTCCACAGAAATGTTAAGGAAATGTTTTTTCATGCCAATCAAACATAGCTTCACACCACTCACTTTAATCAAATAAAAAGCCCACACAAGTTAAAACCTAGTTCACGGTTCATAATTACAGAATTTTGGTAGGAAGAGAAACAAACTACAAGCTTCATCTTCTTTTTTTATGCAAAAATGCCAGACTTCCAAATATCAAAACAAACTCAATGACAACCGGCTAAAATCTGAACCTCGAGGACCTCTACTCCCTATCACTTGATGAATCACCCGAGTTAGTTCCCAGTCGTGCCAATAAAATAGCCATCTCCATAGATATAAAATCATCGTCATCAGTGTCTTCAACATTATAGAAATCCAAGTCTTCATCTCCCATAAGGCTCTCAAGAAAAAGTAAATGCTCAAAAACACCAAACATTGCATCCATATTTGCAGGATTGCGCCTGCGCCTGCGCCTGCGGGGAGGTGGCCTGCGATGTATCCATGTGTATGACCCTGGCTTGACCGTATGCTGGAAACAACAAACACAATACCCATTAGGGTATTATCCATTGCCTAAAGATCTTTGGATGAGCGTACATTAAATGACAAGTAGTTCCACGGACAGAAATCAGATGAGGACGGGATTTCATCTTGACCACAACAATGCAACTAACTACTCAGGAGACAAGCTTGTTCTCTCTATGGGACCCAAAAGAATTATACATAAACACCACCGCCTCTTCTTCCTCTTCTTGTCAAATATCAGCACTAACATAGGCCAAAGTAGATGGGAGAAAATTGCATAATAATCAACAATAACTTGATCATTATACACCTCTTCCTGGGGAAAGGCCATTTCGACCGAAGTCCATTGAAATTAAAAATCAAGGGATTATTGTAATTCCAGACAAGAGGCTACTATTAAACGAAGTCAGTGCAATAGCAACAAGGGAACTCTAACTTGGAAGTCTAAATAAATGGAAAACCGCTCTTCATTGGCAATATGAGCAAACCAAGCCCACAAGGAAGGATTGGGAGGTCGCATATCCTAGTCAGTTGGAAGAAGACTTAATTTTCAGCAATCAAACTCTACATAAGGATAATATGAAATATTACTTTCTAAATAAAATTAGTCTCACTCAATTAACAGTGTGGGTGTCTTGTTCTCTTTGATACCTTTGTAAGCCTACTGAGTCATTTAGATGCACAGGGGAATGCGTTCAGGTATAAAGCTTAAAGCTGCATGGTGCTCCTGATGGCAAACATGCAGAAATAAAGATTGCTCTGACATTCACATATCCAAGGTGCCACAAGTCAGGTCACTAGTCTGCACCCAATGGCAAAAAGAAGCAGATACAGCATAGCAAAGCACCATCAACCCAGTATCGTTTTAAACTTTTCTAAGCAAAAAAGTTATCCACTTTTGCTCCAATACTTATATATCGTAAAACTAAAAAAAATGAAAGAGTTAAACAACCAACCCACGTGTTGATACTAATTCTTTTTAAATTTTTTTGGGTGTTCTGCTTTAGATAGAAGTCAAATTACAAGAGCTGCAATATTTGAAAGGAACAAGTTGACAGTCAGAATCATTCCAAACGGAGACTTGGCTCAAAAAAATATGGTTCCCCCCATAGTAAGACACAGCAACCCCTGTGCATATTCTCTTCACGAGGTAAATGGTGAAGAACACTGGGAATATCAATTGAATATCACTACATGCGAATTACAAGAAATTCCTTGGCAAAGAACCCACTTAACACTAGCCCATAAATTGGATGGTACAAAATGCAGCTAACAGAAGATGACTCTGCAAACAATATACAGCTGAAATAAAGAGGCAGAGCTGCATTATAAACAGATGTGTGTATCTCCATGTTCACTTTACCAATGAGATATCTTCTTTTAAGAGACACAACTAAAACAGGCACCAAAAAAGTGGAGAAAATGCATATCCTTTCACAATTGACGGCAGGAGAAAGCAAGTCAGCCAAAAGATGAATTCCATCAAACAAGCCTCACTTGAAGTATACATAGGGCAAGGCAAGCTCTGTAATAAAATCAGAATACTCTCAAGCTCGGAACTGCATTACCTTGTAAAAACAACTAGTCCCAAATGGGCAATTTCCATCTCCAAAATTGAAGTGCTTACAATCAATTGACCTGCAAATTAGCAATAGTCTAGAGAGATCAATTCGAGAATAGAAGAAGAAAGAAACAGAACATGCACAAGTTTTGCAGAGCGACATGGTTACTTTTCACAGAAAGTATTCCTATCCCTTGCAGTCAAGAAGCAAATAGTAAGCTTATAGCATATTGTCCAAATGACCAAAGTTTTCACCTATTACTGCTTGTAAATCTCAACAAATTGCAGACAAGATTTACTGGAACCAATCCAAAGATGACTAACAGTCAGTCCACAGAAACCATAAGGCTAAATATATTCTTAGTTCACCTCATAAAATACCAAAGATTGGCCAACAAGAAACTGAAAATTTCTCCGCAATTAAAAATATATGTATGTATAAATTGTATGTAGGATACTTATATGTCCTTACTTGAGTTTGGCCTTGTAGTTGTCAATAATTTCTTCTTTTTCTTCTTTTGTGGTGTACCAAATGACACTGGGGATGACAAAGTAAGAAAGCTTGCGACATATTGGGCAGGCCCTCAACGAACTATTCACATCCATTCCAGTAGTTGGTGAGCTACTACGCCAGTTCCTGATGCATGTTATGCAAAATGCATGATCACATTCTGACAATATACCAAACTTCCTTTCAGCTGCAGTGGGCTTCGAAAGAACACGATCTAAGCATACACTGCATTCTATTTCTTGACTAAGTTTCAATGCCTCAAGCTGCTTTTGCTTTTTCTCACAAGTCTTCATATGCTCCTCTCTTTCTTCGGGTCTAAAAGGATGCAAGCAGTGTTTTCCACATGTAGGGCATAAATCTCCATGAATATGAGGGCAAGCTTCTCCACGAGGACAATCGCCAGCAGCAGCAAATGAGCAGATAGACTGATCAGCTGGTCTGACAGTTCTAGACTCTATGACGTCAGTGCCATCAACATAATCAGGCTGCTCAAAGCCTCGATTCCATGCAGGTTGGTTACGGGGACCTAAAGGTCTGCTTCGTGAAGAAACCTCTACAGAAGTGGAGCTGGAATGTACCCCACTCCTAGAAGTTAAGACTTGAGGAACGGAACCTGAAATGGGGGGCTGTGAGGAAGTTCTCGACGATGATGAGGATGAGGATGATGCGCCGGACCATGGACGAGAAGCCTTGACGTGCTCATATCTGCATCGATTTCCATAAGTACACATTCCTTTCTGATAGAAGGTACAAACCTGTGCAAAGATCAAGCGGATCAATAGCAAATACAGCGAATTGATCCGGGTTAATTGTAAAAGCCTATGGAAGCAGAAATGTACATTGTTCTGTGGAGCTGTCCAGTCATGTGAATACTCACAGTGCTCCCCTTTCAAACAAGCACCATGTGCGAAGAACTTGCAAAGAACTCTGCAAGCACAAATAGTATTATAAGGCCATTTCATCAGCCAAAGAAGGCTAAACAACAGACAGAGTTCCGAAGAGCGAGTCACACAGTAATTAGTCAAAGAAGACACCACTTGCAGAACAGAATACAAAGAAGCGGATAGATTTCTTTCGTAACCAGATACGCTGCAGCTTCACGATCTATGCGGTTGTTCATAAAACTGGCAGCACCCTATCAATGATCAAGCATTTTGAAAGACTTTTTCTTTTTTCGTTCCCAAGTTACATGTCTAATCCACCAGTTCGCAATAACATCTCATCAATATCCAGAAGCCAATTTCATGGTCATTCGACAAAATTCACAATCACAGGCAACTGAAAAGCCTGAATTCAAGAGAACCCTATTCCGCCTCGACCGACCTAATGTCAAGGCGAAAGATTTCCATGCCCGCGGCCAGACCGATACTAAAGAACTAAGCTTTTTACACGTATCGATGCACCCATTTGAAAGAAAAACGTGAGACTGCTTTTTTCAAATAATTCAAGGCACGTAATAATGAAGGAGAAACCCAAGAACATAAACAGGGGCGCTTATCGTTCGATGAATAGAAATCTCATTCATCAAATGACCACCGGTGCAATCGTAAAAAAGGCTAGCTGCCCATGACCATACATCTCAACACAAGAGAAAGCCGCAGCAACAACAACAACAACAACAAATCTTGAAAGCCCCGCGATGATTAAAAATGAATCCGCTGAAAGAGACATAAGAGGGGGGGGAATTCACCTCTTGGACATGACGATGAGGACAAATAACAGGGCGAGCGAATACAGGGGTTGTGCCTGCACTTTCTCTCTACGCGATTTCAATCGGAAGAGAGGAGGACCCTCGCTGATGGAGGAAAGTGTGCAATCAAGGACGAAAGGAAACGCCTGACCTGATCCGCTCCTCCTGGCTTTAGGGCTTCTTTCTCATTTTGGGCGGTGTCGCTCGCTCTCCGCCCGTTGAAAGTAACACCCCGCGCGTCGCACGTGTTGTGGAAAATCTGACTACCACGGTTCCGCCTTTTTCTTTTTATTTTTATTTTTTTGGGATATCTGCGCTACCGATCCTAAAACTTATCAAAAAAATATAGTTGAGTCTTAAAACTCTTATAACGTGCTATTCAATTCTAAAACTTATCAAATTGGTATAATCGAGTCTTTCCGTTAACATCGTTAATTTGTTTTACGGAAAATACTAACGTGACATTTTAAATTTATTTATTTATGTTACGACAAGGTCGTCGGCCCCTCATACGGTGGCAGTAGTGGCAGCACCTAGCCTGTTCTCTACCCCTCTTTTTTCTAGTTTCGTTTTTTAAAATTATTTTAGCTTTTTTTTACCGCTATTTTAATAAGATTTAAAGCAAAATGTAATAAAAAAAAAACACCACATAAGAAAATAAATTAATTTAAAAATACCACTTCAATGTCTTCTGTTTGACAAGTTTATGGTGTTAACGAGAATGATTCAATTGAATTAATTTGATAAATTTTAGAACTCAATTGCACTTTTTGAAAGTTTTAGGACTCAATTATATTTTCGTGACGGGTTTTAAGATTTGTAGCACACATATCCCTAATTTTTCACTTTAAGTTACTCAATTATTAAACATAACAATAGAATAATAGTCTATTCTCGATCACAAAAATCAAATAAAAAATAATTGTAAATTATCATGGGGCCAACTAGGGCTAACCATGAAGCTCGAGAACCGTACTGATGTAAACTTGTCTAATTTAAGATTCAAAGATATGTAGGGTATGTTTCAAATTCCAAAAATTAGAGAATCTGTTTCAATAGGTAGATTTCAAGTTTTAAATTGGTGGAATTTGGAACATTAATCTATGTCTTCAAGGGATCCTGTGATACTTGATAACGTTTGATGATGAGTGTATAATTTAGAACCACTAGTCCGAGTTTCCATTTTAAAACCAAGACTTTTACTTTGTTGATTTTATATTAAGCTATGATCAACGAATTGTAATAGTAAGTGATAGTCATTAAATATGATAATTCATTACAAGTTCAATTGATAATATAGGTGGAGCATGGGCAGACCCTAGAAGCTGCAACAAGGTTGGCTCCACGTTTCAAGTTTCAGGATATGTAGAGTATGTTTCAAGTTTCAAAAAATAAAAGACCTATTCCAACGACTTGGTTTCAAAATCTACATGTAACTTGCACGGAAATTGGAATAATTCACCCTTAGGGCCCATTTATTCAAGAATTTATGACTTATAAAGTACTATTATTCTCATAATAGCCTAAATACTATTATGGTAGCAAAACCCTGGCAATGACACATATGATTTATGAATTATGACTCAACATAAAATGTGACTTTTAAACTTTTAATTTGTTCAATATGATTCCTAAAACTTTTAGTTTATGTTTGATCTATTTCCTAAACTCTATGAAAGTATTCAATGTTGTCCTTGAGCATGAATTTTAATTTGTTCAATGTGATTTATAAGCTTTTGGTTTATGTTTAATCTAGTTCCTGAACTCTATGAAAGCATTCAGTATTGTCTCTAATCTTAAATTAATAGAATGACAACATGAATATTTTCATATAGTTCAGAAGCTAAATTGAACATATACCAAAAGTTTAAGAATTATATCGAGTAAATATAAAGTTTGAGGGAGACATTATATATTGGACTAAAGTTCAGAAACCATATTGACCCAATTAAAAGTTCAACAATTATATAGCACATTGAGTTAAAGTTAAGAAATCATTTGTGTCACTTTCCAAATATATTTAGATTTGCACTCTTTAACTAATGATTATGGCAATTTTGTTTGTAAGACCTTCCTATCTTTTTCTTGTGGATTATATTCAATTATATTAAGCGACTGGAGATGGACATCAATTTTGAAATGGCATGTCTAGATGCATGCGTTTTTTTTTTATACAAAGCAAAGCAATTGCTTATGTTGCTTACAATAATTAGTCAATTAAAATATTTTCATTATCATTAATAATTTATGTCTAAATATTTTAATGAATGGTAAAAATATTTAGTCATGCAAGAGGGGCCCTTGAAGTGAGGGGATTGGGAAGTCTCCTATATAGTAAGCATCTCTGAGAGAGAGCAGCGAAATGAGCCATGTCTAATTATTGACAAGAGTTTGCATTCGGTCTTTCTTCACTCATTTTTTTTTTTGTAAACGATACAAGTGATTTTTTTTAATATATATATTCAAAATCATTCACTTTTCACGTGATAAACGGAGATCAAAGATAAATATGTTAACATGTAAAACAAAAAGAAATTTAATGTTGTCCTTCGTAGTTTTCTTTTAATTTCTTTCTTTCCTATGTTAATGATCATACCCAAATAAGCGACCAATAGTGACTCTTGTTCTTTTTTTCATTTTGCCTTTTGATTCATATTAATTTTAAGTAATAAGGAATGTTCGAACTTTTCGACTCAATTAATCCCCATGAATTCAGTGAGTTATTTCGGCAATGATTTGACCGAGACTTTAGCCTTGTTTGTTTTACCTTTCTCAAGGGGTTTTGGGGAAAAAATATGAGGTGTTTGACAAGTGTTTTTGGGACTCCATCATCCAAATGCTAGCCTTGGGAAAGCCAAAAGCTTAAGATAGGTCCTCACTTGCTTTGGACTTTAGGCATTTCCAAAAGGCAAGTCTCTAGCAGTGTTCATGTTCACGCTTGATCTTTCCCGATTTGCATAAAGGAGTTGGACAACTGTCACCCAAGGGGTTTACGTGACCCAAGGCATCGCCTGAGGTTACCCTACCTCAGGCAGCATCACCTCGGTTCCTTTGACCCAAGTGGAGCCGTTTTGGGTCGCACGACCTCAGGCATCATCTCGGTTCTCACAATCCAAACAATGCTGCTTGAGGTAGGGCAACCTTAGGTGCTGCTTGAGTTCCACGACCAAGGCATGTGGATTCGCGTGACCTCAGGCGAGGTTGTTCAGTAATTGATTTGGCCCACCAGCAGCTAAGCTTTAGCGAAAAATACTTTCAGTATTTTAAAAAAAAAATAACAAATGTCTTTTTTTTTTTATCAATAACAAAAAAGTCCTTTACAAATGTATTTTTTACCGAATGACATTTAAGTCAGAGTTATTTCTCAATGCATTTTAAAATTAAAATTTCCCAAATACCGTTGCATTTCGAAAATCCTTTACTCTAAAGGTATTTGCTTTTTCCCAAACACATTTCCTCAAAACCGAACCAAACATGCCTTTTATGTATTATTAATCATTGATAGGGTTTAATTACTCCCCATATTGTGCACATAACACATGTCGGCCCTTGTAAGAGTTATTTAAATACCCTATGAGTTCACTAGAACGTTCATCTTAATCAAATATGGAGTAATTCTTGGGAAAGATCGCAAGTGGTAATGTTTCATTCTCCGTGATTGGTTGTTTAATAGTTCATGAAAAAAAGTTACAAAAAAATGATGGGCATAATTGCTTAGAGATAATCATGAAGTTCGCAGAAAATCTTGAATTATTATTAACATATAACTCTTTCTTCCTTTGGGAACCCCATCTTTAAATGCGCATTATAGTGATTTATAAGCCAAGAGTTTTATACATGGCTTTGGATCGTAAGACTTTTCGCTTGCATTCATGTCAATAAAAGGACAACATGAAGTAGAATAACGTTGAGAGGGTTCTTTTCCAACAAGTTCAGATAAATTTCGTGGAAGTTTGCATAGAGAATGATGTTATTGTGGGTTTTCGACGTCATTAAAGTAAAACCTACTCATCTCTAACAGTTCGGAAGCCTGTATCACAGAGCAAGAAGAGCCGAAGCTGACGAGATTAGTAACGTGTTGTCGACTGCAAAGGACTGGGGAGAGAAGCAGGAAGGTGGGTGGGAAGGTGTTCTGCATTCCATCTCCAGGGAAGTCGTGTTAAATCAGAAAGGACAATCAACTAGTCTTTCTTTTCTTGTACCAATCACGTATTGTTTTCCCGTTGTCAAGCTCATGTCTGGTGAAGACAGACAGCGCGTAAAAGGTCGATGGGCTCGTGAATGAACATATCAAGAGAACAGCTTCATAGATTAATAGCCGTCCCAGGGTCTGCATCCATCCACGAATTACAGGTGCACATATAAGGTGGATGTAGGGGTTGTGTATGGTCCGGATAGGCGGTTCCACCCTAAAACTAGAAATCACCTGCTAAGGATCGGTTCCAAAAAATTGAAACCAGGAGCCGCCTGTTAGTTGCATGGACCTATCTGCGAACCAGACCTACGTGGATCTATGGAACCGGTCAAGAAGCTTTTTCCTCTCTTTTTTATCTTATTTTATTTCTTTCTCGAATTCTTCATCCCATTACCCAGAAATAGCACATTAAACCTAGAACATCACAACTTTTGTAATACTGTACGCTCAAACAAAAGACCCATTGTTGGACCTCCATCTCCGATTGCCTCCGACCACCCGAAGGGAATTTGCCGGCATTCATCCTCATCATCATCCATTCAAGACTTACAATTGTAGCCACATCACAAATACAAAGGACATTCACAGAGACATGGCCAAAGCACAAAGCAAAGGTAATCAAAGATTGAAGAGATTCGAACTCAGTAGAGATGGAATCTGACCAATAATACACCTAGTAATTAAAAAAAAAAACCTATACCACACACCATATATTCATGTACTCCTTTGGACAATTCGAAATTAGAGATTAATCCTAACGACTTTGGTTTAGGCATTTCTTCAAACACGTGGTGGGCATGGACTGAGAGGGAAATATTGCACATCTTTCGCACTCAAATCTCGACATATCCCAAAATCGAGATTAATGGTAAACATTTTTTATATTAAAAATTAATATATTATTATAAAATAACCGGTTCGCTCTGAGTGAGCAGGTGGGCAGATCCGTCCATGAAATCAGGAACCAGACTGGTACCCACTGGTTCCCATAAATTGAAACCGAGAACTGGACCAGTTCCCATAAAACTGAAACCGGGAACCGGACCGGTTCCCTTAAGAACCGGTGGTTCTAATTCGATTTCGGGCAATCCGGGCAAGTCTCAGTTCCTTTATACACCCTTACATGAGTGGGGATCACCAAGTGGAACTGATGTACCGAACGTTTTGTTTTACGGCAATGAATTCGTCTTCGTTGGTGAGGCAAATGCGATCCTGGCAAAAACTATCGTTACTAACCTCAGTTTGCAGATTGTCTGCTTTGTAATGCACTCACTTCTAGTTCATGCATACTTCCTTATGATATTTAGAGAGTAAGGCCCTGCATGGTAAAAAGTGTTTGTTCCCTGGAACAAATTTTTTGTTCCTAGGAACAAAAAAAGGAAAAAACACGTTTGTTTGCGTTTTTGTCCAAAATTATTTTTTTGTTCCTTAAACACATGCGGAACGGAAACAAGAAACAAAAAAAAAAAAGTTGTTTCTTGTTTGGAACAAAATTTAGGAACACTTTTTCTCTCTCTTCCATTTTCTTCTCTCTTTTTCTTCTTCTTTTCTTCTTCTTTTTTTTTTCTTTCTTTTTCTTTGGCCGTCGCGGCCCCGGCGAGGCTCGGCCTCGCCTTGGCCGGGCGAGCTCGAGCTCGCCCAGATTCGACGAGGCCGAGCTCGCCCCGGCGGCGGCGAGGCTCGGCCTCGCCGGGCCACCACGGAGAGGCCGAGCCCCGCGCCGAGCCGGGCGAGCTCGATCTCGCCCAAATCCGGCGAGGCCGAGCTCGCCCGGCCGGCGGCGAGGCTCGGCGTCGCCGGGCCACCGCTAGGCGACGCCCGACTCGGCCTTGCGGCCGGGCGAGCTCGGCCTCGCCGGATCCGGGCGGGCTCGAGCTCGCCCGGCCAAGGCGAGGTCGAGCCTTGCCCGGCTACGGCGAGGCTCGGCCTCGCGGGGGCGGCGAGCCTCGGCGTGGCCGGGCGAGGCCGCCGGCCCTCGTCGGCCTGGAGTCGCCATGGCCATGGCCGAGGTAGGCGACCAGGCCAAAAGAAGAAAAAAAAAAAAAAAAAAGAAAAAAAAAGAAAAAGAAAAAAAGGAAAAATAAATAAGAAAAATAAGAAAGAAAATAGAAAAAATAAAATAAAAATATTAAAAAAATTAAAAGAAATAAAATAAATTATACAAATTTACCAAACGCGTTTTATTCTTTTTATATTTTTGGAGCAATTTACCAAACGCGTTTTTGTTAAAAATTGTCCCTCAAGTTAGCGAAATACTTTTTTCTATTTCGTTAAAACAATTTTTAAACGAAATGTTACCAAACGCACCCTAAGAAACTCGTCGCATTAACTGTGTGCGCATTCATACGGAGGCACAGTAGCCGTGCCAACTCCAAGAACCGTGAAATCAGGGGACAGATCAGAAAATTGAAAAGTAAATCACTCAAACCATACACAGAACTTGCCTTGTCTTCTGAAAAAGGTATCCATCCAGGGGAGGCAATGAGAAGCCATGATGCAACACACTCAGTTCCGTCAAAACCATAGCTCCAAAACCTCAATAGAGGAATCGCATGCCAAACATTCTGGTAATGGGTGGCTGCCGTTGCTTCTATGTAACGACGCAGCAAAGCAGCAGCAGGATTGGACAGGTGTTTGGCTAGTACAAAGTGAAGCCATCGTCATAGGAAACATGCCATCCGCATCGACAGGGGGGAGCATTCTCGTCATACTCCGAGCAGCAGCTCCATCTTCTCTTCCAATTGGTCCTCCCCGTGTTTGGTCTGTTGCTCTTCTCGTTCCAGCGGTACACGATTACTCCAGATAGGTCACTCCACTCTCCATCAATCCCTTGGTGCGGTGGAGCCAATGCAAACAATCCCTTCTCCCCTATCAACATTGACCAAACTTCAGTGCCGCGCATTTAATTGCCAGTGCAATATTCCCCAGCTTCAGACGACGGCGGGCAGAAAAAAAGAAAGTGGAAAACGGATTGTTAAGGACAAGGACACAAATCCTCAAGATTCACAGGACATTCATCGGGAGTAATGCAAAACTTCTGCAGCTCTGCTACTAAATCCATAATGAACATAATTGGGGAGTGCCCTTCTCACTGAAAAAAACACAACATTGAACTTCGACATGCTGTATAAAAAGCAGCACAATCTAACACAATCGTGTGGGTGTTTGATCAACCAATGCAGCTCCAGGCTGGTTCGAGGCCTCAAACTCAATTTTTTCCTTTTTATTTATAAAAATGAAGAGGTTCAACTGACGAGCATTTAAGGGTTTTCTTTAAGGCCTGGAGAAAAAGAAGGAGACATAGCTCTCCAAAAGGGGTCATAATCTTGACAAGCGAATGAGCAAAGAACCTCGAGAGCACCTAAATTTGAGAATTTCCCTTGCGGATGACATTTGTCAACCATGAATTTGAACGGAAATGACAGAACAGGGATGTGGGTATGCCTCGAAAAGCAACAAAAAAGAAAAAAAAAAAAAGCTTCGGTTCTCTTGTGAGGAAGGGAAGTACCGGTGGTGTGGCCGTGAAAAGAGCAAGCAGTGGGAGAATTATGGGCGTCGACATAGAAAGTGTTGCACCTCAGGCATCTCTTCTTGGGCTGATTCTCCCTTTCTTTTCCAACGTCTGAAGACGAACACCTAATCTTATTCTTCACGTGATTCGAGTATGGCATGGCCATCATAGCCTCGCAGCTGATACTGACAATCCCCTGATTGTAAGCGATGCTGCACGCCATAGCCGTCCTCTTTCTTCTAAACTCTGAATCACATTCGATACAATTCGGACGTGCGATGGCGTGCGAGTGCGCAAGTGGGGAGGGAGGGAGAGGGAGAGAGAGAGAGAGAGAGAGAGCAGGGACGCTCAGAGCGGGGGCAAACATGTAGAGATGGATAACTAAAGGAAGCCCACTTTCAGTGACGGTGAGCCTTTGTATCAGCCACAAGGCCCATAGCTATCTCTCATTTCGCATATTGAAAAGATCCAACGAATCCCCTGATTCTGTTCCTGCATACGCCATGTTATGGCCACGGTCGATCGAGTCCTTGTAATGGGGACTTGAGTGGACTTTGGCTAAATCAAATTTGTGCCAGTCAAATTCGACTAGACGCCGTTTGATTACCCTTGTATCATGACCTGGATAGCTACGTGTTTTTTGCTTTCATTTCTATTACATGTATTATCCAACTGTAAACATATGCTACGATCTAATGTTTTCAATAGAGTCAAAATTTCGATCTTAAGATCTTTGAGTCCAGTCAACAGAATAAGACATAATGATTCAGTATGATTTTGATTTTGGAAACTCGTGTTGAATTTAAACACAGGCTGCATCACGAAAATTCTGATGTTCATATACATCGTGATTGCTAAAAAGAATGAAGGCCCGACAAAAAGCAAATAGAAAGATCAGCGCCATTTCTTGAAATTGCATAGTGTTCGACCCAAAGTTTCTGGAGAGAAAATTAACAGGGCATAAGGCAGGTCAAGCAAACGAAGGTGCGTGGCCAAGGCCAAAGGCCCTAACATGGTCATTCAAGGATCTCTTGTGCTTGAAGTCGGAGCCGCAGACGCAGTACCAAATCTTGCCGCAGTTTTTCTCGTGGGTTCTCCAATCGCCTTTCACCGCGAATGACTTGTTGCTGCATTTTCTACAAGTGAATGGCTTGCTTCCATAGCCGTGCCTTCTCTTGAAGTGGGTCTGAAGGGTCCTGAAGTCTTTGAGAGGCCTTGCTCTCGGGTGTCGGATGTTGTGTTTGCAACCAGGCGCGCAGCAGTAGCACGGGATCCTTTGCAGCATCAAGCCATCATTACTTTCTTGTGCTCGTGCTTTTGTAGTCCCTGTTCCTTTTAACGACTCAGGCCCTTTCCTGTACTCCGATCCATGTCCCCACATATGCATCTGCGACACCAACCGCATCAGATTAAGTCAATAATTCAAGCTTTTTAAAGAATTTTAAATGGTGAAAAGGCAGCAATTAATACCTGGAGGTTATTATATCTGTTGAAGGTCTTCTGGCAAACAGGACATGAGAATTGTTGAGGACCAGCCAGAATCTCCTTAGGAGTAGGGATCCAGTAGTGACCCTGGCTTAGCTTGTCCAAGTGACACCTGATGGCATCGGCCACATCCACGGTGGTTTCCTCTTTTTTTAGCTCTGGAGCTGGACAATGTGTTACAGGGAGTCCTATCTGTAGAGCCACAGTTACCCCGTTATCGTTACCACGGTCAGCATCATCTTTTTGCAAAAACAGGCTCTCATCTTGTTTCGACAAGCCATGAGAGGGTGAAGGCTCGTCAGGCATATGAAGGCCTAAGCGGTTGATAAGAGGAAGGGCTTCGAATGGAGGGGAGGAAGCAGATGTTTGGCAGTGAGTACCAGTAACCAAGTTGCTTGATGAGAAGTAGGAAAAGGGCTGAGAATAGCGAGGTTGAAGAGGCAAAAACATGGAGTTGGACCACTGAAGAACGCTGTTGGAATAAGGGTCTCTCATTCTGACAGCAGGAGGAGCAATATCAGGAAAAATGCAGCAAGGTGCTTCAACTCATATGAGCACCCGGGTGCGTGGCGTAGCTACCAATAACATATTCTATACCATGTCTCTCGTATAAGAAGGCTTGAGTCCAACAGGAATGTTTAATGCAGCTCTTGGCTTGACGTGCTCGACCGTATTTACCGGTGAATGCGTAGATTTTCCTGTCTAAAACCACACAGCTGCGTCAAACGTGCCTGACTTCTTTTTTGAGAGAAAATATGGGGTCAATTATCCTCGAAAGCTGCAGAACCTAGCTACTTGTTCTTGATGAAGAGCTTTATGGGAGTTCACAACGAGGAATATGTTTGACTTCAAACCTTTGGAAGAACCACCCAACCCCCCCACTCGTGCAATCTCGAATGCCACACTTCGTGGTCGTGGGGGCAGAGTTTTTATATTCCTCGTTTGCTGCTAACTGAAAAAAAATAAAAATAAACAAATAACGAAAGAGTAATGAAATCCTCTCCTCCCAAGAATCATTCATTTCTATCTTCCTTCTACAGGCAACGGGTCCAGCCACATGTGGACAACTGAGTGCGTCCACATATGATTCAAATCTACATAGATCGTGAAGATTCTATATCTACAAGGTCCTCATCACTGAGTGTACCTAAGACGACAGAGTGGTTTTCTATACAGTTAAAGTCATTGACAATATGACTTTTAATCTGATCAGAAGGTCCTGACCAACTACAGGCATGTGCAGTTAGATTGTCTAGCAAAAGAGAGAAAATGGAGGACGAAATTAAAATTTTTGCAGCAGAAGTGAAGGAAAAATCTGAATTTTAGGATATTTTCTCATTCACTTTTCTTCACCGTTGCTTCCAGACACTGCCTTTAGATGTTCAATTGATTAAAGCTTATTTGTGATTGTAGAAATTTGTCATTCCCGAAGACCACACGAGTGTGTTTGTCTTTTTCCAAGAACGGTTTTCTCTCCCTTTAATGAGAAATCTCCCTTAGAAAACCATCAAGGACCTAGACCCGACACAAAAGATAACATCCCCCAAGGTAACCCTGCTTTTTTTTCCTTTTAAACTGCTAATATTACAAGTGAGCATTGGTCTCGATTTAACCGGTGAACTAAACCGAGCTGGCCTGTTATCAGATGAACCGGGTAGGTTCATGGACATAAAACAGGCAATTGGCCTCGGCTAGTTTAGTTCCCAATCTGATCCTCTAAACCGCCGGTTCTACCCAAATACCAACCAAGCAAGCCGGTTGCAACCATGGAAGATTCAATCCCCTGACTCAACTATGAGGTTTGCAAACCCCCTTGACTTGCCCATTAACCCTAGAAGATAAGGGTGGTTCACTGAAAGGGACAACCATCAGAACCCTGTCTGTACTAGATGTAGCTTTATGAGCCTCTAAAGTATCTTTTATACCCGGACCAATTCCCCCGCATGAAGCCACTCTTCTACCAACAAACTACATTATATGAGCTGTGGAAAAATGTAGAGGATATCTATAAACTGCTTTTCCCAAAACGGACTCATTCTTGAGTAGAACAGAGAACTGGGTTGAAACAAGCTGCGGAGCTGAGAGTTACAGGGTGCTTTCCAGATTCAGGCTTTCCATGAATTGTTCACTCCAAATTAATATCTATCTATACTGTTACGATAGCATCTACAACAATCAAAGCACAAAAGGGGAGAAAACTTGGTATAATGATGGCTTTGCATAACCGAAAGGACATAATCCGTCTATGGCTGTAATGAGATCAAATTGCTTTGCTGAAGAGCTCTGCCTTACACTAGCTAGGTATAAGAAAGGGGAAGCAAGGACCACTTCCTCAACAATGATATTCTACTAAGCAAATAGGACCCTTTAGTGTAACAGCTTCCATTACTCATATCCAAGGCATATCTGCATCTATCGTTTTTTTTTTCTTTTTTCAGCCAGAACAAGACATACTTCCATTTATTATCAGAGGAAATACGATTCAAGGTGGCTGCCTAGCAGTTGGCAACACCAGATGATAACCAAAATTTCAAAGTCGAGGGGGCTGAAAATCGTCAACTATAAAGCTTTTGGCACACAGGACATAAGTTCTGCAGAACTTCCTCTACGACATCCGGTTGCACAGTGATACATCGTTCGCTTAGCTTGCTTAGAAAGGGGAAACGAGAATTTCTGATGGGTCTGTTGCACTGTCTCCATGCTCTGCTCTAGAGATGGGTTGAGCTTGGCTACTTCATCCTGCTCTAGTTCTTCCAAAGGTTGCTTTTCTGGAATTGTAAGCTGGTAATTTGGGAAAATCAATGTCTAGTTTGGGGGGAGGAGGCTGCCAGGTCCTGCCACCGTTCTAGGTAATGGAATCTTGTTTCTGTTTTTTGCCAGCTCTAGCAAGACCTGATAAGCAATCGGTTTAGTTGCGTCATGTGATTTTGAACAAGAGCACGAAGCAAATCTAGCACACATTAATCTTGCTTTTGTTTCTTTTCTTTTTTTGCTTTTGTTTAAGTAGCCAGGGGGATCTATGGAGGAAATTCTTAGGAGGATGGAAATTGAACGATGTAAAGAACCACTCAATTTTCGTTGATAAGGATTGATGAATAGCACCAAGCTGCAAACCAACATAATTTGTCGTGACTAACCCCAATAAAAGCTAGGGGAAAGGCCGTAAAAGAGTACTCTAGGCATCATAAGACGAAAAGAATAAAAGAACCATTATCAAACTCAATAAAAGTCAAACACCGGCTTCCAGGCAGATTACCCTCGCGGAGGAGGTTACCAGAAGGTGAAGTTGACCTTCGACTGAATTGTAAGCTTAATGTCATCAGAGTGGATTAAACCCTGCCAGCATGCTCTGAGTAGAGCTCTGCGTCAGTCAATACATCACCGCCATAATTGTACCATAGCTCTAACATCTGGTGTACAACATAAGGTTCGTACTCCTCAATCCCTGTCGACTGCAGTAGCGACTTGTTGATTTTGGCATCCCTCGGGATCTGCAAGTCCTCGTCATTTTCTGCCATTTCTCTTTTGTAGTCAGCTGCATTATATAGGGAACATAGAAGTGTCATCCAAATGTGAATTTGCTACCGCAAACAGACACCTTGCCAAGGAAGAGGCTTTCACGTTGTTGTTTCACGGAAGGAGCAAGATGTTACAGTATACATAATTGCCAGGGAGTAAGCAATGGAATAAAAATACAATGGTGGACTCCGGGCAGCAAGGAGAAGGTCCAATGCCATAAGAACAAATGTGAGAGAGATATGTGCATATCCTAAAAACCATAAGTATGAGAAAAGAGTTCAAGGGAAGCCTAATTTGCAGGTACAAATAAAGCAAACGCCGCATCTACTGAGAAGTTGCCGAAGCACACGCCATAAATATGAACGAACGAGCAATCTCCAACGTATCGGATCCTCTCGCGCTCTACAACCCTCGAAGCTTTTTCACTTCTCTCTGCATTGCACTCCCTCCTATCCCGAGGTTTTCAAAGAGACCCATGCTCAAATTTCCCATCTTCCGATTTGTACGATGCAAAAGAACATCAAGAAGTAGCCGATGGTACGTCCCCACGAGACCGTAACCTACCGACAGTCGCCACCATCGCTAGCGCTATACGAAGTGTGCATGTAGCATGTAAGAAAGAGCAACGACGGCGTCTCTCTGCTCGGGGAGGAGAAGAGGAGGAGAGAGACGGATCAGTCGGATGGGCCGGAGTCCGAATCACTATAAACCCAGATGGGCCCCTCAAAAACTTTTCGATGTATAAAATATAAAATGCATTTCTCCAACCGCTTTCGACTTAACATGCCTATGGAGTAATTTGATCGTTCCTTGTAAAACCAGTTTCTGTCGACAAATATATCATATTTTTATTTTCAAAAAATAAAACACTTAATATTTCGTCCACGTCACGCTTTGACTTCCTCACCTTAGTTGGATTTGATTTGATTTTGTATTGGAGAGACTAGGGGTGTGCATGGTATGGGCGGGCGGTTTCCAACTTAGAACCGGGAACCACCCGCTAAGAATCGGTTCCGAAAAATTGAAACTGGGAACTGTTGGCTAGTTGCATGGATCCACCCGAGAATCGGACCGCCGGTCTGGTCCAATTCCCGGGTAGATCCATAGAACCGGTCCAACCTCCACGCCTTCCCCTTTTCGCCTTCAACCGGTTGCGACCCTCGCTCCGCTTCCGTTTCGGCCACCACCTCCGTCGTCTCCCACTCCTCCCTCGAGACTGACAAAATTAGGAGGACAACGGGGACGATGAGCTGTTCTTAGACCTAGACTTCGTTCGTTCCCAAAGATGAGGATGATGGGGAGAAGCCTGAGGAGGGGGAGGAGGAAGAGGGGGAGGTAGAAGCGAAATGAGCCCAACAACGAAGAGGATGATAGTGACAGTGAATGCAAAGGTGGCGACGATGTGCAGAAAGAGTTCAAGTTCGAGGGAGGAAAAGAGAATTAACTCACTGTTTCGCCGAGTTCAGACTAGGACTCAAAGAGAGATGAGTAAATCTGGAGGTGAATCAAAGAGGAAGAGGAAGCTCAGGGAGATTTTGAAATGAGAGAGACGAGATGGAGAAGGAAAGTAGTGAATTAAAATAAGATGGTGATTGGAGCTCTAAATTTTATATTTGTTAATTTCAATTTTTTAATATTAAAAATTAATATATTATTATAACATAACCGATCCGGTCCTGATGGGCGGGTGGGCGGATCTGCCCATGGAACCTGGAACTGGACCAGTTCCCTCAAGAACCACCGGTTTCGGGCGGATCCCGATTCTTTTGCACACCCCTAGGAGAGACTTAATTCGATACTTTTTATAAATAGAATAGCTTGAACAGAAAAAGCAAAAGTATAGGACTTGATTAGAAAGATAGAGCAAGTAAATAAAGAAGGGGAATTTCTTTTGAAGAAAGGAAGCAAGAAATATACAACCAAAACAAAAAGAATGGCATCGATGACTCTAAGATCGTAAGAAGGAGAAACGTGTCATTGCCTTCACTAGCAATTTATATAGAAAAGATGGAGCATAAGATATATGAAATTTCGCACTAGCACTGCACAGACTGCTAGTAATAACGATGTAAATTTTGCATAAGCATATGTTTCATTACCATTTGCCCAATCAATTTCAAACGCTTGAGCAAGTTTGGTGTAATGGTATCAAAAACCACTCTTTACATACATGATTTCTTTTCTTTTATTAAGTAAAAAAATGTTTGAAATGACAAATAGCATCACCATTCCGCATGAGTGTCATGGTAAGGTTTCCACAACCACTACAACTGCCCTCTTTGATCTATAATACTTATTTCACTCGTAGGTATAGGAACCTTAATTACCATAACTCTATTGGCATGTCTAATGCTATAATGGTACATAAACTAACAAATGCATAATAAATAAGCTAGCCAAAAATTCACTCATGTCATAGTTCGAACTTGTTATCTTTATGGAATGCAGTGTAAATACCTCTATTATTGATTCCGCATTAAGTAATTTTCAGATGTGACACAGATTCATAAAGTGGAGGCATTACCCTAAAGGGTGACTAGTGGGGGTTGGGAAGGAAAGGAGGGGGCGGGGGATGGGGCTTATAAGAATGATGCCGAAACATGATAAACAATCAAGATTCAAGATAATCATTAAAAGTAAAAAGAGGGAGTTGGGGGTTGGGGGAGGAGGAGGAGGAGGGGGAGGGGGGGGTCCGTTGAACTTTTGAAAATGAATGGGACAAGAAATATAGGCTAATTGGGGGTAAAGTCTCATTTCTTTCCGGGGAAAAAAATGGGGGCAGGGGTAGGTTAGGGAGGTAGGGGCCGCAACATTTAATCCTCAGGACTAAAGACAAATATTGTGTTTGTCAGCAGATCACACTCAGCACAGCTTCCTCCCTCCTGCCTTCTCACTTTCTTGCTCTGCTTGGCTTCACACTGAGACTGCAGTGGCAGCAGCAGCAGTAGTACTGTGTAGGAGGAGTAGGAAGGGATGAGAAGGACACTCACTGCACGCTCACAGGCAAGGGGAAGACAACACCACCACCACAGTGACTTGGTTTTGTGTTCTTTTTGGTTCCTTCTCAACCCTGTCGTGTATTTGTTAATTGCATGAAACGTTTTTAATCTTATCTTTCATTTTTTTTTATTACTTTAAGGCTGCTGCGGTTTAGGGGACCAAGGTGCAAGTCCTGTGGGAACAAATTGTAGGGATCAGGGAAAATAAGGAAAAACTGAAGAAGACTATTTTGCTTTTTCCTTTTCTTTTTCAAGGTTTCTCACAACTGTACGGCAATGATCTCTCTCATCCTCCTCTGCCAAATGCGGCTTCCCCCGGCTCTGGACTTGGCTTTTTCCTCTCTTGTCTTTGCTTGGTCAATCTCAATCCCCATCCCCATCCCCATCCCCCTTTCCCTCCCGTTGCACGGTCATCCACACCTTTCTCTTTCTTCATTATCTACTTTTTTAAACTTTTTTCTCCTCCATGCTAGGCATCTGTATAGTGGCTATAGCATTAAAAAATGTTAGCTTTTTGGCCCCTGGGTAGTGATGAGGTTCATGATGATGCTTCGAACAAGTTGTACATAACAAGGGTTTCTATGAACTGCGGGGTAGATGCAAATTCATTGACTGACCACTCAACAGTTGTCTGTCTCCCAACACCCCACGGGCTAAAAGGTTGAATCTTTATATGTACTAGTGCCAAAATGAAGGCTTTAAATCAGCACGCGCCAGAAAAGATTGGCCATGACATGATCGGAGCTTCTCTTCGACAGGACTAGCCCGGAGACACATGCATGTAGCAGCAGAACATTACAATAAAAGGGGAAAACAAGACACTGTTGGCTATGATCTACATTATTTCTCCTATCTCCTGCTCTAGTTTCTTCCTTTCCCCCATTCATCTCTTTTGAAACAATTAAAAATACATTTTTTATAAAATATTGTTTATGTTTGGTTCATGTTAAGCCAATTGGCCTAATTAGAAAGCGATGGCAGATGAACATTCTTTGATATGGAAAGAAGACAATACACTTAATATATTAGAAGTGTGTGAAACTAGAGTACTTTATCCATTTTTTAAATGTCTGAAAATTACGATATTTTCGTGCATTGTACAATCGGATAAAGTACCGTGAAGGCTGACCATGCCATTTCTTTCAGCGAGCATTATAAGTTTAATTGGAAGATGGTACAACAGATTCAACCAAAGTAACTACCCTATTCCCTTTCTGCATAGGGAGAAGGAACAGAGTCATTTAATGTGTTACAGATGGTTCCCATCTTCTCAACAAACATTCTCTGCTCGGATTGGTACAGTAATGTTGTGATCTTACCCACCCTCCTTCCGTGGTAACCCAGTTCGTGTCTTGACCCGGAAAACGTTGTCGTATGGATGCTAGACAGAGACAGACAGCTGCAATCTGTTTGAGCTTCTTCTGTAAAAAAAAAAAAAAAAAAAACCACCTCACCCCAAAAAAATGGTTTTTTTTTTTTTTTTTTTAGCTTATTAACTGCAACGAAAACAGAGAAGAAACCAAAAAAAGGGAGGCGGTCTTCTCTCCTTTTTTTGGCACCTACAAACAAGCAAAAGCAGGCAGGTTACAATCTCTCTTTCTCTCTCCTTCTCTCTCTGTGAATGTATAATTTTGGAGGAAACGTGTTCCTGAAACTCAGCATAAAGCGCCACAGCCCTCACTTGTAGACTTGTAGAGAGAGAGAGAGGGGAGAGGAGGGAGGGGTGGAGAGAGGGAGAGTGAGAGCGGTTCAGTCGCCTCTTCTTATGCACCCATCTCAACAATGTGTGTCTCCTGTCTCCTCTTTACGAGTCTCATCATCTCTCTTTGTTTTGAGTTTTAGGTGTCTGCTCTGTGCTCTCTCTCTCTCTCTCTCTCTCTCTCTCTGTATTTTAGTCGTTGTTGGTTATTAAATCTGGTTCTGTTGCGAAAGTTGCCATCTTTGATCTCTGGTGGAATGAAATTGCTGCAATGCGGGGCTATTTGCTTTATGGGTTCCCAATCTGTCGAGAAATTTATCGTGAAATACTGCTTAGTAAGCGAAATGACCGAATAGTCGAGAAAATACAACGGCCTCTGTTCATCTTATTTTATTCTATTTTATGTTAATACACAATGCTGCTGATGTATTTGTGAAACGCTCAATATACTAGTCGAAGGGATTGTTTTAGACTCGTAATCTCTTGTTCTTTCATAGTTCAACATCACATTTTTCACACGATGTTTTTTTTTCCCCATCCATATTGGAGGGCCAGCAGATGTTTCTGTAGGACCTAATGTCAAATATGCGGCTTGAACTCTCACGAGCATAACAACTTCATTCGCATTGTTAGTTCTTCGAGTTTTTCTCTGTAGTTTCTCTTAATTCATGCCTAGATAGTTTATCTGCCACGGTGTATTCTTTTAAGAAGTTATGATGTGGAGTCTGAAGCTTACTTCTTGCAGGATAAATGAATAACACTTGAATCCAAGGGAACAATTTCATCATGTAAGAACTTTATGTAGACAATGAATAAATAGTTGATAAAAAGATTTTCCTTGCTATTTTTCGGTTGCATCAGGTTTTAATGCCTTTCCTTGTTTCTACTGTAGCTGTGTCCTTCTGATTTGCAATTTCGAGTTGCTAAAGTTCTTCTTGTGATGGAATCGAACGGGTGGATGGGACCACATTATGTAAATCCTGGGTACCCCTACCCCAACAATGAAAGCTTCATGAACTTCTTTGAAGGCCTTACTCATGCCCCAGTGAGCTACGCTCCTCCAGCTGCACCGTTGCTTGATCAGGTGGGATGCTTATGTCTTTCTCTCTGTTGTGTCTATGTAACGAAGAACTCCCACAAAAGCCAATTGTCCCTTCATGCTTTCATCTACCATTGATGTGGACTTTCCACGTCCATTGACGCTCCTTGATGAGCACTGGGCTGGTGGTTGTACTAATCTGTGTTCGACTTTAACGTTGCTTCTTCATATGCAACATGTTTCATTTATCAGTGCTGAATACATTGGTACTGTTTTCGTTCAATGGAACTGTATGGTTAAAAGGTGAACAATGAAATCCATGTTAGCCAAATCATCATAAATTGTTGGCTGGATTTACCTTTTCCAATAAAGAAAAAGGAATTGGGTTCACACCTTTTAAAGCATTTAGGTGACTCCAAGGAAGTATTCTGTGAATCTTACTTCAGGTTATGCAGGAGTCCTTAAATAAATGAGATGTTGAAGGGATTTTGAGGGCAAGGAAGTATGCTGTACCATTAAGCAGTCAGATGTTCTGGAAGCTTCTCATTGTACTCTTGCTAATGCTTTGATATGTTCTTCTCTGTCAGGAAAGTATGTATTGGTCGATGAGTATGAATGCATACAAATTTGGCTCTGCTAGTGAGGGGAGTAATTCCTATTACAGTTCTTATGAGATGAATCATCAAATGCCAAGAATAGAGGTTACTGGGAGTGACTGGGAACAGTCTTCGAGATATAGTGTTGAAGAGCCTGCCAGAATAGATACTCAATATGAGGAACATGCATCAACAAGTGTGGATGGAAATCCAGAAGAACGTAAGTGCAACTAATAATTTTATTATCTGGTTGACCCTTAAATATTGCAAATAATGACTTCAAAGATTGGTGTCCCATTGATTAATTGGTAATGTGTGCAAGCTGAGGTCAGTTGATCAGCGATTTCCTATAAACCACAAGCTTGAATTGAGGGAGAAGAAACTTTTCCAGAGTCTCGCTAAGATTCTGACTTCTCTAATTCGTCCACGCATATTTGACAAAGAATTTGCTCTATTATTTCAGGTAGCCCAAATCATCAATCTCCTGATGAATCTCAGGTATTCATGTTGCTTGTTAAGCAGCTTTATGCACTTGACTACTCAGGGTGGTTTTAGTTTGTGAACTCTACCTTGTGGCTAGGTCTTAATAAAGCGTGAAATTGGTGTGAATGCAACTGTCAATGTTTGGCTTGCTCTGTTATGGCTTATCATTATTAGGACCAATTTCTTCTGCCATCCCACTAAAAGTGCCTAATTACGGCTTTAGTCACTACCCAGTAGATTGATCAAGATTTCTCCTTCTTAAACCTAATGATGTTTGACAAACTTCTTTTATTGGCCTTTCACTGATAAGATATTCTTTTTCATATCCCATCAACCTGAAAAAAATTCTCTTTTGAAGAAGATATGGAAAATGTAAATTTAAAAGAAAAGTCTTCTGATGCCTCTGTGAATTACTGCAGGCTGTTTGGCAAGACGACATTGATCCGGACAACATGACATATGAGGTTTGCTTTGATTAGTATATGTAATCAACTTACAAAACCTTTTCTTTTGTTCCAAATAATGAGCATGCACTGTTTCTTGCTGGATATGGTGCCATTTGTGTGAATGCCTCCTGGTCTTTTGGCAGTTATGATTAAGATGGCATGATGCATTGACGCTGAGGCCATTATCGCGAAGTAGCTTGAAAGCACGTAAACTCCATCTTGATGTGCATGTAGATGTCCAATCATAACAACCGTCTTTTTTCCTCATTCAAATAATCGGATTTATTTTATTCTTTTAGTTACAAGGTTCAATTACAATTGTATGTTTTCTTTATTATAGCCAGTTAGCCTTTTCAGATATGTTAAAATTTAAAATAAAGAGAATGTACATTGACACCAACGATAGTTTTGCTAGATTCTTCTAAGTAGACCTATATGTGTACTCTCTGCGTTCCCCGCGTTAGACCTTTTTTACACCAGCCCCTAAATATGTTAGCTTAACAATTTGTGGTGATCCTAATTTTCAATATCTGTTTGGCTGAGGATCTGTCCCTTGTTTGTCTCAATATGTGTAATTAATTTCCATGGTTTTGGCTAATGTTAAATCTCAATCTGTCCATAATGGGGATAGGGGAAGTGTCGGGGTACTAGAACGATAATGATGCTGGCATTTACAAGGTTAGGCTTTTAGATAGATAGATGGATATCTCAAATGATTTCATATCCAATTTATGTATCTATGTCCGTTTTTACTCATTTTCCTTTTTGTGTCTTCTTTATAAGTAGAAACATATATGAAGTGAAGTTGACATATAATATAACTGATATAAATTGAGTATGGAAAGGAAATCACGTCTTCCAAGTAATAAGGAGCTCTCAATGAATTCTGCTCTCTTTACACACGTAGTTTGAGAATATTGACTAGACACCATGTCCTTTAAAACTATTCTTGTAGATGCCCTGCAGGTATGTGGGAAATAAAATGTCCAGAAATGTACCAGGAACTGGTTCCAATTTTTTTGCTTTGTGTATATATTTTCCATGGAGATGTTGATAGGCATAACCACCGTGTTTTTGTTCGAAAGCTGATAGTTCTGACAATTACCAAGAAAAGTAGAATCATGTGATATTTGTACTTTATAAAGCCAATGTGCCATTTGTTTTTATGCAGCAGAACTGCTGTTAAGTTCTACATGTGAACTATAAATTCTTACCTATAAAGTCTGCCATAAAGCTTTTCATTGATGGGGACTACTGCATGATGCCTTGTAATTGTTTAGATGATAGAGGTACTGGAGAGAGGTCTTGGAGGCGTTGGGTTTTTCTTAATTTAAGAGGAATTGGTCCTCAGCCTCTATATTCAGAAAAACCAAAGTTGAATGGTGTATTTGGGAATACAGTACTCTTTAAAACTTGAAGGTCATCTTTAGATAATGTAAATGATTACATTCATTGTTATTGTTCCTATTTCCAGGAACTACTTGATTTGGGGGAGGCAATTGGAACTCAGAGTAGAGGCCTTTCCCAAGAGCTAATTAGTCTGCTTCCGACCTCAAAATACAAGCTTGGTGGTTTCTTTACCAGAAAAAAATCGGGGGAGAGGTATCATTCTGTTTTATTTATTTATTTATTTTCATTTTTTTGGGTGCTTCGGACTCCTAGAGATAAAATGGATGCATTGTTTTAATGGAAAAGGTCTTTGAACTCTTTTGCTCCTTTGGACCCGCCCCGCTAAAATTACTTGGGAATATCCTTTTCATGAAAAAAGTTGATGTGGAGCATCATTAGCAGTTCAGGCATCATCAGCAGTTCAGGCATCATCAGCATGACCTAAATCGACCTAAATCACGCTAGTTTCATCACTGCATATGTGATGTGCTTACAAACAAGTCTGGAAAAGCTTTCTGGTGTTACCTCTTGGGGAGGACCAGAATGAGTGCCATGAGCAAATTGACTAATTTTTGAGGTTAATTTTTGGGATGCTCTTTGAAGTCTATCTTAACTCCTTTCAGGAATCGTCTCTTCTTTTACTTTTTTTTTTTTTTGGGTCATGACCTCATTAATCTTATAATTTTTCTAACTTCTAGAACCGGAGAACATTTCTCTAATGATATTGGTTTTTGTGGACAATGGACTTTTGCATCTTCCTTCATATATATTATTGCTTTGCTAACAAGTGTAGTCCGTATCTGCAAAATAGATGTGTGATATGCCAAACGAGGTACAAGATTGGCGATCGGCGAATAAAGCTGCCATGCAAACATGCATACCATGGTGAATGCATCACCAAATGGTTGGGCATTAACAAGGTAAATGGCATTCCATTTAGGATGACCCTGCTCCCTACTCTTTTGAGTATGGACTGTACATGTTGAAGCTGACGTCCGTCTATTTATCTGACAGATTTGCCCGGTCTGCAATGTGGAGGTATTTGGCAAGGAATGAATGGATGGAAGGATCAATCTACTGCTGAGAATGCCGGTGGGATTAGGCTGTTTTGCAGCTGGAGGCTTCTTTCTTTTTTAGGAGGAAAACTTTCGGTTTGATTTTTGTAACACGAGATATGATATAGGTATAGGGACTATTATACTGTGGTCCGGGTCTCATGCAGGTCCTGTTGAGATGGATCGTAATTGCCCAAGTAAGTTCCAGGCTATGTTAGCAAGTGTATATCGAATTCTCAGATCTGATTGTGTGACGGAGGATTTTGTCTAATTTTCTTTCTTTTTTTCTGTATGATCTATACATTACCTATCAGATCCAACGTCTTGGAGCACATTCACTATGCAGTAGCTTTAGTTTCAAGTCCTCCGGCATATCCAGCTTTGCCAAGTCTTTTCCATTTCCAGGCATTCTGAACCCATGAAGAGCTATGAACGTCTCAAAAGAAAATGCAAATCTAACATTTGATTCATAACTGGTTGATTGGTTTATCCTTGAGGGATGGTGTGCGGTGTGGATATGTACTGTACAGCTAAGAAAGAGAGGTCAAGACATAAAGAATGGGAAGGGGGTTGGGTTGCTACAACATAGGACGGGAGTCCATTGGGGGACCCGTTGGTTGCTCCCTCATTCTTTCTTACACAGACAAAGTCAGGATGTTGAGTCTGCCTGTGCAAATCATAATTCTCGTGCCATTGTTTGGCCTAATTCCTTGAAAAAGGCACTAATTTATGGCTATATGCCTAATCCAACATGAACTTTCCTTTGTCTAAAATAAAACGCACTAAGTTTCATTTGGGATCGACACCTATTAAGTTGCCGAGCAATTCCACCGTTAAAATGCTGGCACGGTGGTAGACTTGGACCGTGCGTCTCATGCCGGTAATAACTTGGCAAATAGGGCAAAATGAGGGAGACGTCCTTCAGAATTATGGGAAAAACGAGGGTCATTCATGTTCAATTGCAGCTGGGGGGGGTGGGGGTTCTTCATTTGGGGGCAAAATGAGGGTTTAGAGGGACATAAATTTAGGGTTCTTGGTATTGGAAGAGGAAGAAGGCGATAGTGAGAAGTTTATCTATCCTAATTATTCCCCCAATTTGAGAGAGAGAGAGAGAGAAAAATCAAATTCTAACGAGGGCATGAAGAAACAAATTCTCGTCGGGTTTGGATCTTAGGTGAGCAACATGTGAGGTGCATATAGTCCGTGTGTGTCGCCACATTGGATTGGCATGGTGGGTTAACGGGTGCCTAGGTCTCTTTCTTTTCGAGACAAAAACAAATAAAGAGGTGCCGCGAGTCAAAGCTGTAATTCTTCTGAGGGAATGTGGTGGGGGGATGATCACAAAGGTGGGGATGGCTTTGAGCTCCAGTGGGCGTGGGGTGGAAGGGGGTGTGCTTTCTTCCTCTGCTTTTTCTAACCCCCAACCCAACCCAACCCAAAATCCAGATTTGGGAGAGAGAGACTGGCTGCTGGCCGGTGGTTCCAGGAATAAACGAATATACAAATAATGAAAGCGAATCTCCCAACGGTCATCCCCCCATTAACAACACGGCAACCTCCTCCACCTCTCTCCTCCCCGTAACGTAACGTTCACCCTCTCCTCTCGCCAACGTCTCTCTCTCTCTCTCTCTATCTCTATCTGCGTGTGTCTCTGCCCAAGCAAGAGGGAGTCCTTCCTTCCTAGTTCCTGTAGAGTGTGAACTGATTAACAGTGAGTGGAGCAGAGGAAATCTTGGGTTCTCCTCCGAATTCCTTCTCTCCGGCGCCACCCTCGACACGACAACCCCCGCAGCCCAGACTTAGACACCGACACCCCCGGCATTCCTTCGCGTGCGCTTTGTGTTGTGGTGGCGGGTGGGTGGGCGGGCGGGGGAGAGGAAGGAAGAAGGAAGAAGGAAGAAGAAGAAGAAGAATGGAACCGGCGAAGATCGACTGGAAGAAGATAGAGTCGGTGTTCGTGGTGGACGACCTCTACGAGCACTTCGACGCCCCCAAATGGGTCGACCTCTCCTCCTCCTCTTCCTTTTCCCCCTCCACGGCGACCGCGACCACGACCCCGACCACGACGACGTCCGCTTCTTCTGCCGACCCGGTAACTCGATCGCTCCCTCTCCCCCTCTTCTTCCCCTTACGCCTCCCGTCTCACAGCGAAATTGGTTCTTTTTCTTTCTTTTTTTCATTCGCAGACTGCAAGCATCCGAAGACGGCCGAGGATTTCTTCAAATCGACCCCCACCTCCAGCTCCAAGGTTTCCCCATCTCCATCTCTTCTTTCCGTTACTTTCTTACTATGCTAGTGTAGAAGCAGTCCAATATCAAGATCTCAGCTATGTAAGCTGCTGGCCCATCTTGCCTGAATTGCCCTAATCACCGGCCGAATTCAGATGAAACTGGATGTTCTTTGCTCGAATTTCTCAATTACTAAACACGTATTCAACTGGGTTCTTTTTTTATACGATTGTTCTAAGAGTTGTCGGTCTTGACCTTTGAGTTTACCTCACAATCGCCTCAAAATGGGTGCTCATCTCGGTAGAGCAGGAGCTCCCCATTAGCTCCATTTTTCTATCATCAATTCTCAATTCTCTCAAACCAAAGCAATAATTAAAGATATTTCATGTCGATTGGTTTTTTACGTCCTAATGTTTGCTTGCCTCTCTTTTTTCGGGTTGTGAAGCTCCGGAGACTGGCTAGTATGTATGAAATCTTTCCACTTGGCGACTGGAATCAAAGGTACTACTGATGACATTCTCTCCAAGCAGGTTATTGTGATACTACTCTGTACATTTAGCTGAATCCAATGCGTTTTTTGGTTTTCCCATTTAGAGATGTTGTCTTCAAGAGAAGAGGGGCTACCCAGTCTAGAGTTCCGCCCAGCAGAAGTCCCAACAGACCCCATCAAGATAGTGAAAACCAGAACCCTAATTTGTCTACTCCTCTCAATCTCTATTCTATCCCTAAAGAAACGATCAAATCAAGCACTGAGAAGAAGAAAGCAGTGGACGATGCGTCGGAGGAGGCTACTGCTTTGCCAAGACTCAGAAGCACACTCTCAGCAAGGAATTTGTTCGCTGGTCGTGACATTTTGAATCAGATTTCGGAATTTTGCAGCGAGCTAAAGAAACTGGCGACCAGGACCAAGGAGAAAGAAAATGTGGAGAAGCAGAATGCGGCGAAGGATGTAGCTCCTACAGAAAAGGACAAACCTATTGATGTTTTGGAGGAGTTAGGTGGGGAAGGGAAAGAGAGAAAGCCGCTACTTGAAGTCAGTATTGAGAAATTTGATGGCATGAAGAAGAGCAACACCAAGGAAAAGGGTCGACGGATTAAGTAATCTTCCTCTCTCTCCCTCTCTCTCTCAGCTCATAATCTCTTGCACATGCGTGAATCGGGGTGCATGTCTGTGTGCTTGTATGAATATGTTGGGGTGTGCAATGAGGAAAAATCAGCTGGCTTGTTTTGGGTTTCATGCGCAACTTTAGTAGGAAATAGCAGTGTTGTACAAAAATCCTAGTTCTGCAAACTAGAATGATAGTTTGCTAGGTTATGCTTGCCCAAGTTGATTCACTGTACTCGGTGAAAGCTAATTTTCATTGTCTGAAGAAATCTCGAGGTCAGTTATCCAGAATTTATGCAAATTAGCTTCAGAGAGGTGCCACGTTTAGTGAGCTCCTAGTGGTTTTAAGGAGATTAGACTGCATATGATCTCTCTGTTATATCATGTGCTTGCATTGTCACTGGGTAATTTACTTTGATGACTGTACCATACAGAAGAGTCGAAGAGGCAGAAAATGTTCCAATCAAGCTAGACTTGGAGAATGTGAGGCACAGTGGGAAGGAGACCTTGTCGCAAATCCGCACTAGCCCTCCCACTCCCCAGTGTTTTTCAGCTACTCGCGAGCCTGGCAAATCGACACCATCAAAAGCTACCAAGTCTAGGTTTATGGTATGTTACTGCGTCATCTTCTTTTTCTTGCTCAGAAGGGATTTACAAACAATAATGTGGCTGGGGATGAGAAGATGAAAATGTTATCATTGTTCTTGTCTCTGCCTTAGATAGCATTCTTTCGCTTTGCACCTTATGTGGGTTGTTCCACGGATTACTTACTTAACCCACAAGGCGAAAAATATGGATGTATCATCCTAGAACGCCCCCTGGAGAAAATAACATAAAACACCTACTAGTCCATCCATCCGTTGACTTAAAAGAATATGCTATGGTCCTTAAAACAAGTAACCATGCGTTCGGAAACATATATTTAGCAATCCAGAGTTGTTTTGCTTTCTCATGGTTGAGTTCATTTAGATTGGAACATAAAAATTTAGTAGGGTGAGCTGGTTAGGCCAATCTCAAACTTTACCTATCTGAGATTGAAAATGTTAATCAAGCACCCACATGTTTTTCCTCGCTTTCACCACCAGAATGTATTGGATTGGCTCCAAACCATTTCAATCTGGCTCCAAACCATTTCAATCTGGTCGGCATCTTCTAAGAGAGAATGCAGAAATTTCTGGAAGCCCAAATCCAGCTTGATGCACAACAGGGACGCTAAACATCATTGTTTATGTAGGGACATGCCTCTACAAACAGAAAAAGCCAGTCTAAAAAATTGTGGGCGATCTTCTCTGTTGTTTTTCCCATTTTGTGTGGACTGATGTTTTTCAAAGACATGGTGGGCTGCAATTCAAGGGCTTGCTAAGCAGAACAAAGGTCAACTTGAAGAAGTTGGTTGTGGAAATTGGGACTAGAAATGTCAGCCACGTAATTGGCCTATTATGAATATCCTAGCCATATGCGTTAAACCTGTAATTTTATGGGTAGTTCTCAACTAAACTGACCTATATCTCATATATATCTAATATCTGGTTTTAAACCAGATTACTATCCAGATTCCCCCACCCCCCCCCACCACACACACATATGTGCACGTTACGTTGGTATTTATTAACGCTTTGTAATTTTCTGGTTGCTAGGAGAGACAAATCCTTCAAGAGGTGAAGTTGAACAAGGGGGCGGTGGCAAAGGAGGAAACTCCTGACAAAGGAAAAACTGTTCCTATGGTTGATGGAAGAGACGCAAGGCCGCTCGACGTGCTTTGGTTTCTGAAGCCCTGCACTCTGTCAAGCTGACACTTGAAATTTCGAGGGAGTAGTTACTTAGAGAGATCACAGGGAAGAGCCATCAAACGGTTGCTCAAGTCGAGGCATCAAAATATAGTAGCAGAATATTCATTCATTCTTTCATTCATTACTTTCTCATCGAACTTTTTCCCCTGGTCCGCACAACGTTGGTTTCCTGTAAGTTTCCTTATTGACGGGGGGATACAATAACCAAACGTGTATTCACAGTACCGATGGACACAATAAACTCATGTTTCTACTGTACTTTAGATAAGAATTCAGGATGAGACAAACCCCACAGCCCATTTCCCAATACCATTTGGATAAGATAAACTATCTCATTCCCTTTAATTATAAATAACTCGTTCTGAGAACTTTAGGTGTTGGACTGAGGAGGATAAGTACTGATAATTCCAGAGCTTTCTACCGGCTTTATCCGATGATTTCTTGGCATGTTTTGTCTCTCTTATGTCTTCTTTCGCGTGTCCCAGTTAGATATTTGGGTGATGACGAACCGAATTCTGACTAGCAAGTGGACAATTTACAAAACCGCCATTCCTCTGTCGCTCCATCAAAGTGTTTTTGCAAGAGAGGGAAAGAAACTGTCGAAAGTGACTAGTGAATATCGGTTCTTCTGGGATGTTGTGAATATCGTCAGGATTGAGAACCACGCCAAAAGCAATTTCCCTTCTTTGCCATGATTTTCCGAATTCCATTCTGGCTTTGCTTTGTTTAAGAAAAGTAAAAGATCAAGCCACACACGCAGTCGCAAGTGTTGCAGAACTCAGACACTCAGATCGTTGCCTATTTATCTGCTCAATCTGGACAGCTCCTCTGGTGATAAAGATTGAGCCTTCAGCGAAATTGACCGGAAATGATCTCTGGAGACACATGATCCAATCTGCTCTCCCAGATATAGATTAAAAAAGAACGAAAAGCAGCAAGAAAAAGATTTGTAGAGGAAGATAGACCAGATAAGAGTATTATATGCCTTGAAAAGCTCTCTATTCATGATTTCTTGAATCGTATGAACACGATGATAATCATCCCGCAAACCCAAAAAGAAAAGCGAAAGCACCACCATCAAGAACAGCCTCTTTCAGTTCCCTCCACAACTATATAACAATCCTACCAAAAATCCAAAGCCAAGAAAAAAAGAAGTTAAAGTAATAAGGGGGAAAAATAGAAAAAAAAAAGGAATAAAATTTACAAGAAAATCGGGGGTGGACGATCGGGCTCAGGCCGTACTACAAAGAAGGCAGTCGACCATCCGGACCCAGGCATGGCGAACGCGAGGATAGACACGGTGGGTGTAGGTCCTCGACTCTCGCAGCAGGTCCTCCATCGTCTCCACGAACAGATTCAAGCTCCTCATCGGGGGCACGTACAGAGTGAGGGGCACCGCCGAGAAGGCCACCGTGAAGAACAACTGCAACACCATCTGAGGATGGGAACCGATGATGGGGGATCTGGAAATTGCAGAGAGCCTCTTGAGGGAAGAGAGAGAGAGAGGGAGAGGAGGTATGGAAATGAGCAGAACCCTGGAAAACTCGTGATGTTGGGGACTTTTATGATGTAATAAGGAAAGGACGGACTGGTTGTTGGCTTTTGGGGTTTGGGAGTTGACCCGTCAATTATAAATGTCATTCATTGCTCCTTCAGAGAGAGAGAGACAGAGAGACAGTGGCTGTGATCTTCCCCTTTCACGGAAAATTTATATAAGTTGGACGAATCAGGAACGGTCTAGATGTGCCGCCATGTTTGACAACAGAACAGCGAATCCAGGCTACTTCCAAAGACAAACACGCCACAGCATTTTTGAGATTCTCTCGTATTTCCCCTCGCCTTTTCTTTTCCTTTCTTTCCTCGTCCAAACGCAGCATTCATGTGTTTCGTCATGATTCCATCGGCTATGTTATTGGGGTTCTGATCGATTTTTGTATCCCCGTTTCTGCTCTATGTTTGCACACTCGTTTCGCCTTTCTTGGTGTCTTCCATGCCTAGTTGATTTGCACATTTACATCTTTTCTCAATTCTCGTCTTGACAATTTTGTCAAATTTGGCGATATCACTTAACAAACACGACATGTCCTGATGCGATGATTGGTCCGAATTGAAAATGAGTTTTTTCTTGAAACTTTTTTGGAAAGGCATTCCCATGATGGACAATCACCGTAAGTAGCAAATTATCAAGGAATTAAGTATATGTGAAATCGAGTTCACTCTTATGGCTGCTTAACAAGGTTTCAAAGAGCATCTCTAAAGAAGATCTAATTAGGCAGGATGGTGAGAATAGGCCCAAAAATATGTAAAATATGGTAACAAAAGACCTAACAAATAAAGAATGAAAACACAATCCTTGTTAGATGAATCTTAATTTAGCTTCATCGAGGATAGTCTCCTAAACCGATCTTACTAGTATCAATGTCATTTTGGGTGCGTTTGGTTTAGCACTTCCAAGGGGCTTTCAGGCCTAAAAGCCCCTTGGAAAAATCTTTGACCGTTTGGTTCAACTTTAAAGCTGGCTTTCAGCTTTCAACTTGCCTTCAAAATGCTTGAAGGCCAAAGCTAGTAGGGACTAATTTTGGGCTTTTATCATTCCGCCGAATGCTAAAATTATTTTTCCCGTTTCAAAACTATCCTCACTAATTCTACATATTTTCGATTTTGTCCATGATTATTATTTTTAATTGAAAAAGGAGGCAACCCTTCGCCGGTACGGCCGTTGGCTGCTGTCGGTTGAGGTCGCTCGCGGCGAGGGTCGCGCGACCCGGCCGAGGGCCGCCGAAGGTCGCTCGACCTATGGCGACCTAGGGGCTGCGTGACCCGGTTGACCGCCGCCTAGGTCTCACAGCTGCGGGCAGCCCTCGCACGGGTCTCGCGAGGGTCACACGACGGCGGCCGAGTCGCCCGACCCTCGCGAGACCCGGGCGGCGGTCGCCTAGGTCGCGTGGCCCTTGGATCGAGCGGCCCTCGGTTGGGTCGCGTGACCTTCGCCGGAGGTCGCCTGACCTCGGATGACCTCAGCCGACAACCGTCGGCGCCAGATCTGGCTCGTCGGCGGCCGTAGCCCTTCGCCGGTCCGGCGAAGGGTTTAGTTCAATATGTGTATATATATATGTACACACACACACTATACACATCAAAGTCCATTTGCAAAATTTTTTACCAAACACAATTGCATTTTCCCAAATAGCTTTGAGCTTTCAGCATTTGCATTGGGCAAATGCTGAACCAAACGCAAAATCTTTCAATTGTGTCAATTGAATTTTAATTTTTTTTACATTTTGTTAATTGAGTTCACTTGGTAATTTTAGTCGAAAATTGCTGACCTGGATATTGGTGGTGTCTTCAAAGACGGTTGATTTTTTTTTTTTAGTAGGCTAAGACGTTTGATGTTGGCATGGATAATTTTTCATATATTTTTAGATTGATTATTTATTTAGTTATTTATTTTTTTCTATCAAGTTTGGTGAGGGTTGTCGGCCGACCATCACTGAACACAGGCAAGGGGAGTGAAGCCCTCACCAAATCTGGGCAAGGGCCACGTGCATAACAAGGGCCTCGTGACCTTGTCGGCTTTCACCTATGACTTAAATAGCATTAACATCGACATACGACATGCGATATGACACGACACATTGACATATCGTTTTTAAAAAAATAGAAAATTCCGATACATGATACATTATATTAAATATATATATACATGATAAATTATCATTTTTATGATTATTTTAATCAAATTAATTTGATTCAAATTCATGAATAAATAAATAATGAAAAAAGAGCCTAGAATGAATTTAAATTAAAAACATTAATTCACTTGTTTGTTAAAACCATTCATTATTTTAATTTGACAAAGGGCTTTGCTAGCATAATAGTTTTTGAGGTATTGTGAGAATAACGGTTTATTGTGAGTCATAAATTCTTAAAGAAGTGAGTCTCACATCATTTATAATTATTTATGATTTATTTCTTGATGGTTCGGAATAGACTATGATTCTCACAGTACATTAAAAACTGTTATGCAATCATTGTCAAATTCAACTCTATTCTAATAACTCATAAAACTTGAAGGAAAAAGTAAGCAATTTAATTTCTGGACTTGCGGGTTGGAGCGTGTCGGGAGAGAAGAGAAAAAAACAAACATGGAGGGTGAATGTGTGTTATAGGAAGTGAGACTGAGAAGAGAAGAGAACTTTTGATTCATTATTTATTGAAATTTTTTAAAATTGACTATTGCATGTCAGAATTATGTATCGGAATTTTGAATTCGCATGTCAGATTTTCAGATTGAGTAGGTATTGGATACGTATCGGAGTGTTAAACATGATACAAAGGTTCTCAAAGAATGTCTATAATTGATGATTTTTGGGTAAAATTAATTGGATTGAGTTAACTAGTAAAATATAAAAATATTTAGAACTGATTCAATTTACACATTGAAATGTTTAGTATAAATAGATCCGTGATGTTTTTGGTACTTTTTCGTAATCATTATTGCTATTGGATAAACGGTACGGCCCACAACAGAAGAAAAAAAGGAAACCAGAAATGGAAATTCAGTTTCTGGATTGTTCATGAGAGACGTAATTGACGTGGTATCTCGAGCCGAAGGTTGCAGAAGACCACGTTTTGAATGGATTTATCCAGGATCGATGAAAGGATAGATGAGGAGGGGATACGTCCCTTTCAAGCTCTTCGCTTTCTCGTCAACACAAACTAACTAATCACGCTTTTTACATCGTCTTTATTAATCGTGAAATGATCACAAGGGTTAAGGATTCGTATATGATGTGTCCAAACTCTATATAATTAATAATTGCTTCTGTCGACATTGATATAATTACGTACTTGCATTGCATCCACAGTGGCGGAAGTGACGGGCTTTGAGTACAGCACAACTTACACGATCAATTTATTCATGATTAACCCCAAAATGTCATTTATGTTCATATTACACGGATTTTCGACTAATCTATTCATGGATATTTGATTGGAGTTGCAAATGGGCGGATATAAACTAACCATGGAAATTCCATTTCCGTGTTCTAGTAGCGCTTGAAAAAAAATTGTTAATTGGATAGGCGAGTTTAGTCTGAGTTAACTTGAAGATCAAATAGATAATTTATATATAAAATAAAGATGGGATATCCAGATTGATACAATTTTATCTTTACCTAATAACTAACAGCTAGCAAAATTATTAGTTTTCTTGACATTATTTATTGAAGAGATTCCTAGACATGCAATCTCTTAATAGAATGATTAATTGAATTATTCATGGCACCAAAATTATTGATGTTTTTCCCCCTTTTTTTCTATCATGGATTTGATTGGTGGATTATAAATATAAACGTCACTAGTTAGAAACTTAAATAATGATATCTATGGGTGACTAACATATTTATAATTCATCAATTAGAAGTCTGATTCTCCTATCAATAATGGAGAAAGATATAAATATGAATAGAAAATTAATATTTCATGTTTTATAGAAAAAACCACGAGCATGATTTCAACAAATTCTTTTATTATAAAACTAAACTCACATCATGACATCAACTAATTATTTATGGACTAAACTTCCTTTGACAATCTGGTGCAAATTAATGGAGGATGAACCAAGTGGAGCAAGCTACCTCCCGCGCAAGCTCCTTTCGCTTCCATGGCCCCTCTTCTTCATCTTCTTCCGCAGCTTTCCCTCCATCATCAACTCCCTCGCAGCCCTCTCCACTGTTAAAAAATGTCTCGAGTTTGAGTCCAATGTGAAATTCGGAATATTCCGAATTGGATATGTTGTGGATGTTCGAAATTGAGCAAAGAAGATCCGAAGATCAACTTCCCAAAGTTTGAATCTGCGTTGGAGAATTTGGCCGCTGAAATAGGAAAGTTCAACTTTGACTTGGATTTGGATTTTGTTTAAAACATACAAGATATGTTTTGGATAAAATCGTTTTAGATAGGAAACATAATCCTATGAGAAGTTGGCAAAAGAATAAGGGTTTCACTTATATATAGACTTGTGGCCGTGGGTGATAGACGTGGATCACAAATTGTCTTGAAGCGCCGCGTGAGTGCTTGGTGTTCCGCCGTTGATCATGAAGAGTTGGTCTTGAAGCGCCGTCTAGTCGTCGAGTGCTTGGGAGGGATTTTCTTTGTCGTTCTTGTTCGTGAATTACATCCAAGAAAGATTAGTGTTTATAGCTGATTTAAATCTTGTGGTAAGATTTGCGTGTAATTCCTTTGTGAGATTGAGAGATTATTTCTTGAGGAATTTCGGGGCTAAACACTGTGTGCGTTGTTGGGTGTAATTGGGGCTTGGGAAACACCGAGAGAGTGTTTGAGTAACTTGAGTGTGTAATCTCATTGTATCGTTTGATTTATAGTGAAATTCGCTGCTGCTCTCCCGTGGACGTAGGTCTTTACGACTGAACCACATAAATCTGGTGTCCGATTTATTTTCTTCTTCTGTCTATATTATTGTTTGATCGCTCGCCTTTTCGCAACAAGTGGTATCAGAGCCAGGTTTGGCTGAGTTGAAGTGAATCGATGGTGACAGAAAAAGTAAAAGTGAGAATCGACAAATTTGATGGGAAGGATTTTAGTTTCTGGAAGATGCAGATTGAAGATTATCTTTACCAGATGAAACTGCACTTGCCCTTATCTGGGGAGAAACCAGAGACGATGAAGCAAGCTGATTGGGATTTGCTGGACAGACGAGCTAAGGGTGTTATTCTGCTGACGTTGGCTCGTAACGTTGCGTTTAACATCCTGAAGGAGAAAACCACTGCTGATTTGATGCAAGCCCTGTCGGATATGTACGAGAAGCCCTCTGCGATCAACAAGGTCTATTTGATGCGACGTCTGTTTAATTTGAAGATGAGCGAAGGTGCGTCAGTTGCAGATCATATCAATGAATTCAATGTGATTGTTAGTCAATTGAGTTCAGTTGAGATTGACTTTGAAGATGAGGTACGTGCTTTGATTCTATTATCCTCATTGTCTAATAGTTGGAATACTACTGTTACTGCTGTTAGTAATTCCTCTAGGTCAACAAGTTTGACGTTTGATGGGGTTCGAGATTTGATTTTGAGTGAGGACATCCGTAGAAGAGAATATGGCGAACCTATATCTACTGCTTTAGTAGGTGAAAATAGAGGAAGATCCAGAACACGTGTAGGTAATAGTAGTACTAATATGAATAGGCATGGTCAGTCTAGGACTGGTGATGTTGTCTGTTGGAACTGTGGCAAGAGGGGGATTTTAGAAGAAATTGTCTTGAGCTGAAGAATAAGAAGGGTAAGGGAATTATAGTTGATTATGCAGATAATGTTGCAGCTGTAGCAGATAATGCCAATTATGTCTTGTCTGTCACTAATGATTCATCGTTGGATGGATGGATTATGTATTCTAGTTGTTCTTTTCATGTCACACCAAATAGAAATTGGTTTATCACTTATCAGTGGATGGGTAGTGGTAAAGTCCAGGTAGGGAACAACGCTGAATGCGATGTTGTGGGTATTGGTGATGTTAAAATCAGAATGCATGATGGTATTGTGAGGACATTGACTGGAGTAAGGCATGTTCCAGAGTTGAAAAAGAACTTAATTTCCTTGGTTGCCCTAGATTCAGTTGGTTGCAGGTATTCTTCAAAAGGTGGAATTCTGAAGGTTGTTCGAGGTGCCCTGGTGATAATGAAAGGAATTAAGCACGGAGCCCTGTATAAACTTTAAGGTGAGACAATGACAAATTTTGTTGCGTAGACGTCGGATACATCTGTTCGAGAGTCTATTGACTGCTTGAGGAAGGCCTGGGTGTTTGTGCCAATGCACAAGTTTGATGCTGGTGTTAGGATCACGCGGTTGAGAGCTTTGATCGAGACGGAGACTAGTAAGTCGATCAAGCATGTGCGGACTGACAATAGCATGGAATTCTGCTCGGAGCTGGCAAATAAATTCTGCATGAAAGAGGGCATAGTGAAACACCGCACAAGTGCTAGTAAATAACAATAATTTGCAGAATTGATGAGCAGAACATTACTAGAGACAGCCCGAAAAATGATATCTAGTGTTGGTATTGCTAGGAGAAATCCTAGCTGATGTGCTTAGTACGATAAGCTGCTTGGTGAATAGATCCCCATCAACTGCTATTGAATGGCGGACTCCTGAAGAAGTGTGGTCAGGTAACGTTGCTGGTTATTCTATTATTAGAATGTTTGGTTGCCCATGTTATTTTCGAGTGAGTGATGGTAAGCTCGATTGGAGGGTAAGGTGCATATTCCATGGCTATGCACAAGGTGAGCAGGGCGATCGGTTGTGGTGCCCAGATATAAATGCACCTGTTAACAGCAGAGAAGTAACCCTTGATGAGTCTCCAGTACTTCTAGCTAGGAGTGTTTGTGGCAGTGTTAATACGTATCTAGACGGTGTTCAGCTTGAGGTGGAGTTGCGACCAGAAACTCCTGAGGTAGCGTGTACGGGTACTAGTAAAGTAATCAACACAGATGGTGCTCATAGCAAGGTGGAGCTTATAGAGCCAACGGTTGCTATAACTGTTGAAATTAACAAGGTACGTATTCGATCTCTTGATAGATATGGATGCAACAATGGTTTTGCTTTATCTGTGGTTAAGGAGGTTGCGTCGGAAAATCCTTGCGGAGCAGTTAAAGGTGCATGTGGAGTTGGTATTCTGATGAGGTCCTCGGTTATGACGAAGTTCAAGCGAGGCTTGGACTTGGATAATATCTGTGGCGGTTGAGCCCATCGGGGGGATATGGAAGAGTAGTAGCAGAGTTTGAATTTTTGCGAAGTGATTGCAACTTGACTCAAACGTCGAGCCAAGGTGGAGATTGTTAAAATATGTCACGAGTTTGAGTCCAATGTGAAATTTCGAATATTCCGAATTGGATATGTTGCGGATGTTCGAAATTGAGCAAAGAAGATCCGAAAATCAACTTCCCAAAGTTTGAATCTGCGTTGGAGAATTTGGCCACTGAAATAGGAAAGTTCAACTTTGACTTGATTTGGATTTTGTTTAAAACAAACAGAGATATGTTTTGGATAAAATCGTTTTAGATAGGAAACAGAATCCTATGAGAAGTTGGCAAAAGAATAAGGGTTTCACTTATATATAGACTTGTGGCTGTGGGTGATAAACGTGGATCACAAATTGTCTTGAAGCGTCGCGTGAGTGCTTGGTGTTCCGCCGTTGATCATGAAGAGTTGGTCTTGAAGCGCCATCTAGTCGTCGAGTGCTTGGGAGGAATTTTATTTGTTGTTCTTGTCCGTGAATTACATCCAAGAAAGATTAGTGTTTGTAGCCGATTTAAATATTGTGGTAAGATTTGCATGTAATTCCTTCGTGAGATTAAGAGATTATTTCTTGAGGAATTTCGGGGCTAAACACTGTGTGCGTTGTTGGGTGTAATTGGGCTTGGGAAACACTGAGAGAGTGTTTGAGTAACTTGAGTGTGTAATCTCATTGTATCGCTTGATCTATAGTGAAATTCGCTGCTGTTCTCCCCATGGATGTAGGTCTTTATGACTGAACCACGTAAATCTAGTGTCCGATTTATTTTCTTCTTCTGTCTATATTATTGTTCGATCGCTCGCCTTTTCGCAACATCCACCTCCTCTCTTTTCACATCACTCGCAACTCCAACCAAGACTCCCACTCATCACACACGTACTTACATTGGTTGGCCAGACATGGCCAACAAAGCATCGGCACTCTAGCCGACAAGCTCTCGAGGGTCGAGTTCCATCCGCAGCAAGTCAAGAACCCTCTTACGGGAGGGTGATTCAACACCTTCTCTTGTGGGCACCAACCTGAGAGAAAACCCCTCCTTTCGCGTAATTTCTTCAAGATACTCATCCATTCCACTTGCATTCATCACCAAATCTGGCCTATTGGCCAGTCTTATTGCAAACACCACCAGCTGTCGGTGAGTCAGGGATGCTATGCTCCCAAAATTGACATAAAGCACTGACCTGGACCTCTTTGAGTCTAGCCATTGGACACATTCACTGTGCGCTTTCACAGATTGCATTCGACGTGCTTCCATGGGTCGTTCTAAGCAATTTGGTTTAGGAGTAGATGCAGCGGACCTACGGTGTGCAGTCGAGGAATCAGCGAGGACAGGGCGCTCAACACCTCTGGCTCAAGCGTTTCGAAAGTGTGAATGAGGGTTGCTGTGGCCTTATGAGCTCTCTCGGTCACTTCCATGGAGCGGCTGAATGAGGTGTCTTTAGGATCTGTGTTCTGGCAGAAGCTGGCATGTCGTGCAGCCTCGTGTTCTTCATATAGAATCAATGCAGGTGTCCAAATAGGCATTGCTCACATAGGATTAATCTGCAATAGGGTATCTAACCCAAAATTTTGGTATACTTTGCTTTTATCCTGGTAAATCACTTTAAATTGAATGCGAAGGGGTATAAAGCATGTTGTCTTTAGTGCAAAGTAAAGCGGAGTGGATGAAACAAACTGCATGTCTAAATAAACATCAATGCTATGGATGAGTTCATTCACCTGGGAGGGGTATGAGACTTCCTGTTCTCGTTGGTCCGGAATTGCCTGAACCCCATGAGGCATAGGCAGGAATAGTCCACAAATTTGTGAGACCCAAACTTCTCAGCAGCAGGGCATGTTGCCAAGGACATGAAACCATCGGAAACGATGCAAGAAACCAGAGGAAAATGCCTTCTTCGCCTTTCTCCTAAGCTGTACAGTAGTGGTACTAGAAGTTGAATGAACAAGATTGGACACGAGATCTGAGAAAGGAGCGGCCGTGTACTTCCTCTTCGCAGAGCACAGCAAGATCTCGTGTAGCATTGGCATCAAATGGCACAAGCCCGTCCAGGATCGTTAAAAACTGAAAGCAATCACCACCCCTCGAATTCAGCCACTTACCAGCTCCTGCTTTGAGTAACCTTGCGTAGTTGAACTCAGCGTCGACAAAGGTGATGAAAAAGCTTTTGTGATGGAGAAGTTTGGCCAAATTGGGTATCGGACCCATGTGGCTCAGTAACGGGTTTGGGACACAAAGGGCATGTAGTTTTGATATTTCAAATTCATCTATGGAACCCATCTCTTGGATCCTTACTTCACTAAATGGTTCCTCCTCAATCTCCAAGGTAGAATTAGATCTTTCACACACACGCGTGTGTAAGGCATAAATATGACGACAAGTCATGCCGATGCAGTTTGCTTGCCCTCGCTCTTCGTAGTGAGGTCCCAGTAGTAGCTCATTTTCAATAGCAGGTTCCGTGTTGAGCATCGGTACTCTCCATTTAAGTTGAGACCAGTTAAGCTGATTATAATTACGTTTGGTTAAATTTTGGGGAAATGACTGCATTTTTCAAATATCTTTGACTCAAGATGTAAATGCTCTAAGCAAATATCATTTGGCTTAGGTGTATTTTTGTAAAGTCGCTTTAAAATATACGAAAAAAGGGAGGAAAAATGGATAGTTGCTCCTCTGCTCATAAAAAATAATTCACAAAAAGCCCTAATGTTTTCTCAAAGGACTTTAAAATTAGTCTTGAAAAAAACTCTGCCCAATTTTTGGTCTTGGCTTCATGACGAACGAAGGCCTTTCTTTTCTCTAGTTACGGGAGCTCTATTACTTTTAAGCTTGGCGAAAGGCAGAAGATGTTTCAGCCCATGGTAGGGCCTCAATTGACTTCTATATGTGCCCCAGAGGACTTATATAGTCATTAGGATTGTCTACGAAAGTAAGGATAAATCATCGAAGAATAACCTTGCACTACTCTCAAGCATTTTCTAGTTGTATTAAAGGGTTTAGCTTCCACTTTTCATACAGTTCCACACCATGAAAACACATAGAAGAAGACAATTGATTGATCATTATTGGAAGTATAGGTAAATTAATCATTATTTAGTTGGAAAACTAACGGTCTAATCCAGCATCGGCTGATGTAAAGTATTGACCTTTTAAAACATGGAATGATAATGTAGTTATTGCTATATTAGCAAGTAAACTTCTCTTTACTTTAAACTACCAAATTCAAGGGGAAATATCAAAGGCTCTTCCCATCTTTGAATGGAATATCTCATTTCTCTAGTAAATCACTTAGACCTTGTTTGTTTATTTTTGTTTCTGTTCCAAGCAAAAATAAACAAACAAGGTCATTCTTCTTCTTCTTCGAGGCCATCGGTGAGGCTTGGCCTCGCCTAGATTTGGCGAGGCCGAGTCTAGCGGTGGCTTGGCGAGGCTCCGGCGAGCTTGCTAGAGCTCGCCCAGCCAGTCGCCGTGGCCGGCGACCGGCCACAAAGAGAAAGAAAGAATAAAATAGAAAAAAAAAAAAAAAGAAAAGAAAAAAAGGAAAAAATAATAAAAAGTATTGAAAAACTAAAAGAAATAACAAAATTATACAAGTTTACCAAACACATTTCTAGTCTGGAATAGAAATTTTTCGCAGATTACTAAACACGTTCTTATACCCGAAATTGTTCTCGGGAACAGGAAAAAAAAAACTATTTCATTTTTCGGAAACAGATTCGATCGAAATGATTTTTTTTTTTTATTATGTTTCTGAGAATAATTTCTAAGCATTTTAAGCCGTTTGGTAACTGTCCAAAATTTCTAATTCTAGAATAGAATTGCGTTTGGTACCATGCTCATTGATTCCGCTTCAAATCAATTTCTTTTAATTTTTAAATAAATTTTTTATTTTTTCCTTTTTTTCCTTTTTTTTTTTTCCCCTTTTCTCCTATTCTTCTTCTTCTTGGCCCTTGGTGAGGCTGGCCCTCGTCGGTCGAGCCTCGCCAATAGGCCGGGCGAGGCTCGCCTAGCCACCGGCAAGGCTCGCCTAGCCCTGCTGAGCCTCGCCAGATCGTAAGGCTCGCCCAGCCCTCGGCCTCGCCTGTGGCTGGGCTTGCCTTTGGCGAGCTCACCGGACCTTGCCCTAGCTTGGCGAGCTCGCTGGACCCATTGCCGGCGACCGGCGGACGGCGGACGGCGGTGGCGGACGGTAACAGAGGAGGGGAGAAAATGTATGGGAGGGAACGTCTGAGTAGAGGAAGAAGAGTTCCACTTTGTTTTATTCTTTTTTATTTGTTCTTGGAACAAGAATCAAGTTTTTATTTATTTATTCTTGATTCTACTCCAAATCTGTACTGGGAATAAAAGTTTTACCAAACGCGATTCTGTTCTCAAACTGTTCCCAGGTACAAAAAATCAGAATCATGCACTATTTGGATGGTTACCAAACAAGCTCTTAGTGACTTAGGAGAATATGGTTCTTTATGTCGTAATTGATTCTTGATATACCATGTGAAGATTAAATATTCTTAACGTAATATGTTTTTCATTAACTTAGGTATCTAAAAAATGAAAAAAAAAATTAATCATGTGCCTTTCGATCAGTGTTACATTAGGGTCCGTTTCCGCATCTATTTTTAATATTTGATCGTTGCAGTATCTGTTCGTTTTTAGGAATTCATTTTTGTCAATAATTTTTAATGGACTAATGGTGATTCTCCCGATCGATTCAGATTTAGGCTTGAAACCAGATTCAATATCTCTCCTCTTTCTCCTCCTTTTCAATTCCTACTATTGAATCCTTTCCAATTGTACCAGATACTTCTTCGACATTTATGGGTGACCCACCAGATCGGGAAATGGAATTAAATTTAGTGACAACTTGATGAACGTATGTACGGTTTTTCACTTTCAACATTCTTTTAATGTAGCAGTTTATTTTACATAAAAATAACCTCTCTCTCTTATGGGCCCTTCTCATACGGGCTGAGTTTGGCCCAACATGGGTGGGCAACCCTGGCTTGGCCCAACATGTTTTATAAAAAAACCCAACAATTACAATCCGTGCGCTCCTAACAATACCTTTGGACTTGCCTACCTTTATGTTTTTGAGAATCATCGATAGCACCTCCGACCTACACCATGTAACAAATTTTAAAAGGTCACATTACCTATTATTTTAATTTTTAAGGATGCCTTTGTTTCATGGAAAAATCTCATAATAAAGGAACATACATTCTATGCATATCATTTTCAAGGAAAAAAAATAACTAGTTTTCATTTATTTTATAATTTAAGAAAAATGACTTTCTTTATGTCAAGAAGAAAAGTTGTTTTCCTTTAATATAAACTCATTGTTTTCAGTTCCTGGAAAATGTTTTTTTTTTTCCATAAATCGATTAGTTTTTCATCACCAAAATATTGGAAAGTTGGAAAATAATTTTTTGGAGATAGTTTTTCTCCAAACAAACGGATCCTAAAATTTGTAGAAGCAGTGTTACGGCTATATCAAATGGGTTTTTCGTTGTTCTAGTGTTATTCAAACAAGTGCATGAGTGTGTATATGGGCTTTTAGCTGTTCTAGTGTTATTCAAACAAGTGCATTGACTGTGTAAATGGGTGTATTTAAGCAGGCGAAGCGTATGTACATGAGCACCCAACAAGATTTTTGTTGCGGTATACGGCAAATCTATTTCACGAATGTAGGGTGTAATTTGTACCGCTTCATGTTCGAAAGTGTCACTCACCCGTCGGAGGTGCGAGAGGACGCAGCTGGTCCATAATGGCGCCGGAGAGTGATGAAGCAGAGACAGGCCAAAAGAGGAGGAGAAGAGTGTTAAACTGCCGAGCCGCAATGGTGGAGCATGCAAGAAACGCCTCTGGAATCATCTGATGATGTTTTATGGAGAGTGACGATGAGCCGAGAGAAGGGAAGAGGCATGAAGCGCCGAATGCTCGCCTCCGGAGTCAAATCTGGATAGGAGGGGAGGTGGCAAGCCATCTGGGATGGTCATGGATTGAGAATCGTCAAGGCTCCAGGAGAAGAAAGAAGGGTGAGAGACATGAGCAAGCGTGTGCATGGTTGAACTGGGCGTTGACAGAGCTGATGCTAAAACCTGCTCGCCGGTGGAGGAGGAGGAGCTCGGCTAGATCCAGCATCGCGCTCATGGGGCTATAAGCTGGGTCTCGCAAAGCCTGTTCAAAGCCAACCCGCTGGCATTAGACTTGAGGGGACTCTTGGCCCGGGCTTGAAGCACAAATTGTTTTTACGTCCGGTAAAAATGAAAACAAATTATTACTTTGGTTTAGTTTTTTTTTTTATCACTACAGTGTAAACCAAACAATTTTCATATGTTTGATTTGGTCTTTAAGCTGAAACGAATCAAAATAATATCAATCTAACATGTTGAAGACTTGTGCACCAATACAAAGCATGTCAATCTGTGTAAGAAAAAAAAAATCTGCGTAAGAAAATCACAGAAATTGTTGCTAAATACATGGAGATATGGGAACAATAAAACACTATGGCAACTGTAACTCTAGGCCAAGAGCAAGGACAAGACATCTTAAATTAGTTCCCTCCCATGGCAATCGGGATATTCTAATTTCTTGATCTCATTCTTCTTCCAAATACAACATGATTAGCGTACCAGCACACAGGATACACAATTAGTGCAACCATATGAAGCTGTGAGGAGCTTTGTTCCACCTTGAAACCTAAGAGTGATGAAATCGGGTCTTTACTGCATTTTGGAATTGATTCGAGTACAAACTTTGGCCTCTTTGTAGACTTTTCCCGGTCTGCAATAGTAGCCCTTCTTGGGTGCGCAGTGTGCATCTTGTGAACAAATGCACAATCCCTCAAGTGCACATCCATCCCTAACTATGCTCACACCCTCCTTGAGTCCAAGAACTTGGTCTGTCCATTCACTAGAAAACAGCCCTAGCGGATCATACATCTCCTTCACTTTAAAAAATTCGCGGGCTTTTTTATACTTTTTTATCACTCCATCAAATGCCAAGTTCCTGTTCTTCCCCCAGTGAGGTAGTGCGTTATACTTGAAAAGCGCCAATCTGTTCTATTTCTTCAAGCACATCTTCGTATAGCCTCGGGCTTAGCGGATGCTTGCTCTTGTAGTAAGTGATGTCAAAGTCTACTGCGTCCTCTTGCTTGCCCAGGTAAGCACTAGAGGCCGTAACATATCGCATGAGGATGCCATTGTAGAGCTCCACTCCGCACAATGCTTTAGGCTCAAGTGCAATAAGCTGTTGAATGTCTTTGATGAAGTTCTTTACCATAGAGAGTGTGACGCTAAATGTGGTTTGGTAAAAGAACTCCCCCTTGACCCGTGGATCCCATGGACAAGCAGTAATCAGACCATTTTGGGAACTGTCTAGGCAGGTTCCTGACGATTGTAGCTTATTGTGATACCCAATTACTGGATATCCGGTGAAGATGATACCTAATCATAACATGCATATAAATCAATGTGAGCAAAATCTCTCGAATAGGGGACACCATGACATGGAACTACATTAGTTAACTTAGGATGCGATACCGTTGTTTGTCAATCCATAAGCAATGGTCTCGAGGGTAGAAGAAACTAGCTTTGCACTGTTGCATTTCCCCTCAGCATCGTTCAGGGACTCTTGCAATTCCTCTGCAAGAGCAGCATCACAACAGTATTAAAAAAAAATTTAGAGTTGGGCTACATCAACTACTAAACCTAGCCTTCCACTGTTTTACTTATTTACCGGTAGATCTGACTAGTGCCAAAGTGAGAGAAGGTGTGGAACGAAATGGGGTGAAATCATAGAGTCCATTGCCAACTGCATTGAATGAGACTCGGTCATCAACGCGATAGACTGCCTTCCTTTGGCTCGGATACCACATGATGTCTGCAAACTCATGTTGTTTACCAAAATTGGTTGCTTGTTCCCCCAAGTCTGAACCAGCCTTAATTGAGTACGTTAAGGATCGTTTAAATAGCGGTTGTAGCTTCAGTGTTACCTGCAATTATATATACAAATATTGAAATCGTTGTCATCTTGTTTTTCTTTCTTTGTCTTTTTTTTCACTGAAGAAGTTTTCCTACAAAGACCCAAATCACTTCAATTGTCCTTTATATTAGTTCTCATTTAATTCTTAGTTGGAATGGACCTAAAGGTTTGTGGAGGAGGACCCATTCATCAGTCTTCGCATCACAATTAATATCAGGCGCTTAAAATATATACCATTTTCAAAGATGATAAAAGTGAATGAGATTTTATGAATTTCGTCGTATAATAGAGGAAGAAATAATCCTAAAAACTCAATCATGTATAGTTAGACCCACCACGCTCTTACCCTAATCAAGTGGAAAAGGTGAATCTTTGTCTACTATTTGACAAAAAAAATTTCTGTTCTTTTTTGTGATTTCCAATTCATCCGATTATAGTGCAGAATAATACATGCGGTCAAAGTACGTAGAATAACGAGTAAGCTGCAAGTTCACTTAAATATCACCAAGTGACAATCCCGACATCAAGGTTCACCACATATAACAGATGAAACACGAAAAAGGCATGAGATACACCACAGGGGTTTGTGATATAAGTGAGGAATAGAAGGGACGAAAGAAGTCACACGGCCAACTGTACCTGAGAGATGACTCCTAGAACCCCAAGCGACACTTTGACCGCGTCCATCTCTGCCCGAGTGCTTTTCCTATTCACATCCAGCGCCCTGATCTTGGCGTAACCATCTCCGGGCCCTCCAGGGCTCACTATTCGCATTGCCTCCACGTAATCGTGCAATGCACTTCCTTTCCCCCATAAGGAGCTGCCGTGCGCCCCCGTCCCCAGCATCCCTCCCACCGTCACACCCCACCAGTAGGGCGCATATGGCAGCGCCATCCCCGCCTTGGCCGCCTCCTCTATCAACTGCCTCAGAGTCACCCCTCCCTCCACGCTCATCCTCATCCCTTGCCGGTCCACCCTCACTATCCTCTTCATGTACTTGGTGCTCACCAGCAGCCCGTCCTCCCCGTCGGGACACACGAGTTTTGGTATGCTGTGAGAGGAGTGTGTCGCCACTTTCATCTTCCTCCTGGACTTCGTCGCATTTCCCACCACCCACACCAGCTCTTCTTCCGACGTTGGAAATGCCGCAGCCCCTGCTTTGCATGTGCTTCGGTCAGGGAAGGTTCCGTAGGAATTTGTTATGGTGCAGCCGGTTGAGGTGCATCTGATGGGATCTTCCGGTGGGCTTGCACTCACCGACATCAACATGGCTGTCTTGGCCATTACAATGATATGTAGTGAAGTCCATACTGTTCCAGAACCAGGCCTCCCGAATCTGAACACCTTGCTCAAGCAAGGAGATGTACGTGTCATCGTGAATTAATCAAGGGTCGATCCTTCCACCACCTATAGCTAGCGAAGATAGCCCCTGGTTGTAGTTCAAGAACGCACACTGGATCACTAGTTTAGCGTCCAAGAAAAAGTAGGGAGGGAGTTAAAAGGGTGGTTGTGACGTGTGAGCACGCTTTTAAGTCAACAAGGAATGTCGATGGCTGAACTGGAGGGGGAAATTGTCGATTTCGATTGGCTCTGTGGGAGAGCAGTCTGAAATTTATTCTGAGGTGCGTGTGTCGGATGATGGTTTGGAGCAAATACACATCTTGTATATATATGAGAGGGTGCAATGCGCAGAAAGTGCACAAGCCTTCACGCTTTGGATTATTAGAATTACTATAGCGCATTAATATGAAGATGGAAGGGACAGAGAAAAGAAAAGATGAACAGAGGTTTTATGTAATTTGGTCGATTGAGAAAGTTCCTTGGAAGCCCATGTGCACGGCAGAAATCCCCATATTTTTTTTAACTTCGTGGGGGAGATCCATTCTCCTTAAATAAAGAAGAGTAGTAAATACAGCTATTACACATTGGATCTGATCCCCAATCTTATTTTTTTTATCTAGTCAATAGTTACGCCGGCAATCCTAGTCAAAGCGAAAAATTCAACTTGCATATTGTTTAACTTCGACCCATATCACGAAAAAGATGCGTTGACATTACTTTGAAATTCTGTTTTTAAAAAAATTGTTATTTTTTGATCTAGAAGATTGGGCCCACTAAAAAAGAGCAACTTTCTTTTAGTGTAAGGAATTATTTAGTTTTGAGGCATCACAAGTTTTAGAGGACTATTCTTATACTCCACTATTTAGAATTTCGACTCATGTGACGAAAATGCATCAACATTACTTTGCTAATCCGTACCAAAAAAATTATTATTTTATGATTTGGAATATCAGGCCAACTAAAAAAGAGCACCTTTCGTTTAGCCAGTTGGCCTTGCTTCAACATAAGAAATTATTTACAGTGGTATTTAGTTTCAAGGCATCACAAGTTTTGGAGGACTACTCTTATACTCCACAGTTTAGAATTTCCACTCATGTGATGAAAATGCATCGACATTACTTTGACATTATGTATCCAAAAAAATTATTATTTTATGGTCTAGAAGATCAGGCCAACTAAAAATGAGCACCTTTTGTTTAGTAAGTTGGCCTTACTTCACCGTAAGAAATTATTTAGAATAGTATTCGGTCTCAAAGCATCACAAGTTTTGGAGGACTACTCTTATACTCCACTATTTAGAATTTTGACCTATGTGATGAAAATGCATCGACATTACTTTGCAATTCCGTATCCAAAAAAATTATTATAATTATGGTTTAAAAGATTGGGTCAACTAAATCGAGCACCTTTTTTTTTTTTTTTTTTTTTTTTTTTTTTTTTGCAAGATGGCCTTGCTTCAACGAAAAAAATTATCTAGAGTGGTATTTAGTTTCAAGACATCACAAGTTTAGGAGAACTACTACTTTTATACTCCACTATTTAGAATTTCGACCCATGTGACAAAAATGCATCAACATTACTTTGCGATTCCGTAATCTAAAAAATTATTATGGTTTGGAAGATCGGGCTGACTAAAAATGAGCGCCTTTCATTTAACAAGGTGGCCTTACTTCAATAAGAAGTTATTTAGAGCAGTATTTAGTTTCAAGGCATTTTAAGTTTCGGAGGACTACTCGTATACTCCACTATTTGCCAATGGAGTCCGAAAAAGTAATGGAAGCTTCTTTCTAAATAAGACGTTAAGTTGATTGGTATCTTGAATGCCGATAACTTACCGGACCCTTCTTATCTTACTAGATTTTCAGTCTTTCTTGATGGTGAATAAGCGCTGTGCAGATGAATTAGCGTGCCACTCAATATTTCATAAAATAGATGACAACAAACTCTACTGTTGAAGAAACGGAGGTCAATTATTATGAAAATAAGTTAAAGAAAGTAGTTCCTCCAGCTTGAAGTTGTCAAAATCTAAGCATGTCCGGAGACTCAAAGCTTAACTCGAAAGGAAAAACGCTGAAAAATAGCATCACATTAGGATTCTTGATACGGCTGTCGCCGTGCTTTAATTGCGCGGTGGCTGAGGTGTTGCCCGTACGAACTTGCATATATTGGCAACCCCAATTATCGAGATGTTGGGCTGGTTTTATTGGATTCCTGAACAATGAAATGTGGTTTAAACTACATAAAGATCGGATAAGACACGGATAATTGGGACTCGCTGAAGACAGCCAGAGTGAATTACATGTCTTCAACCTCCATTTTTGGCTATATAGAGATATTCAGTGCATCAGGTGGAGCTGTCCAGCTTTGACTGGATCCGCCTCGCCTCGATATGATTCTTCTCAAAGTTGCCTCGTTCATTTAAGCAACCGACCGTACTGATCAACTCAGCCTCGGGCAGAAATTATTCAAGAAGCAACTTGGGCCACTCCCTCCGGGCGACGAATAAATTAGTTGGCTTCGCATCCGTCCGAATTTATGATGCGCAACTACGAGCTGTTAGAATATACCTCGAGTTTGACTAAGTGAAAATTTAAATTCGAAAATAAAAAAATAAAAAAATAAAGAGGGAAATAAAATCCTTATTTGAGTCGGCAAAGGTTCAGACGGTGTTGCAAATATATTTATTGCTCATGCGTTGAATCTGGCACCGTTGTTGATGAGAGTGGGCTGTGAGCAATTCAATCTGAATTACGTCTTAGCGTCTTCTTCGTGTGTGAAATCGGAGAAGCCCTTTAGTGATTTGACCAACAAATTCTTGTAATAAGATTTGTGTAATTCCTTTGTGAAATTAAAATATTATTTCGTGAGAAATTGTGGGGTTAAGTACTGTGTGAGTTATTGGATGTAATTGATATTGAAAAATACTAAGAATGTTTGAGTGATTCGAGTATAATTGTAATCTTCGTTATATTGTTTGATTTATAGTGGAATAATGCAATTTGTTCGTGGACGTATATCATTATGATCGAATCACGTAAATCTAGCGTTTGATTTATTTTCTTGTTATGTCTATTTTATTGTTTGATCATTTACTTTCGCAATACAAACCAAGCTGTGTTTGTGCACTCCAAGTACTTTCAAAGTGCTACAACCCAAGATAAGACAATGGGGCATTGAAACATCCGATACAGACATGTTATTAGGATGAATGCGTAAGTAACTTGAGCAAGTACATCTTGTTTAAACGATGGCACAAGAGAGCATCGGATGCAAATCTTTACTTGGTTTATATGAAATACATTGGACCTCATGAAAGAGAAATATTCGACAATATTGCGCTAAAAACTAACTCGCACGCATATAAAATATAGGGAATCGCAAGATGGTGAACAGGAGATTGGAAGGATGAAGCTCGGACATGAAACGATGGATTAGTCGGGGGCATGAGGAGTACAAAACTCAGCTCACTAATCTCATAGATCTCTAACAATTAGATTCAGGAGACCATAGAGTATCATGCACGCGATAGAAGTTGAATTTTTGAGTCCATAAGATACTGTGGACCTTGCAATTTCAATACAGTGGTGACCACATTCATAATTCTGGTATAACTAACCATCAATGGCATTTTGAGAAATAAACACTATTAGTGTCATAATTTTCGCATAGCGCTCACTTGAGTGCAATCATTAAAAAAAAAAAAAAAGAGCGCTCATCACAGGAATTTATTCAAAAAGTCTTAAACTTGTTATATTTTTGTCAATTTAGTTCTAAATTTTTTAATTGTGCTAATTAAGTTTGATATCTTTTCATGTTTTACCAATTGAATTTATCCGATCAATCACTGATGTGGACGTTGACTATTCTACGTGATACATCCAGTGTTGATGAGCATGATTGGAGTAGAGTGGTGGGACCACGGGTTATCTTCAAGCGAATAGATTACGAGAGAGGGCTTGTCTTGTCCTTGTTGTTGCCCCTGAAATCCCTTATTGGCTATTTTGTTTGTCTCTCTCCTCTTAAGATTTCTTGGGATTTTTTATTTTAGGGTTAGCAATATTGTTTTCATTCTTCTCAAGGGACATAAACTTTTCCTCGAAATTATTATTTCCAGAATTATGATTGTTTGCGATGAGATACACATGTGAGTTGTAACTATGGTATCTTATATATGATAGATTTAATGTGGTGTGATTAACGTATCCGAGTGAGTTAGTAATTTCATTGTTTCAAGTTTTTTTAATGGAGGTTGGTTCTCACTGGATATGCTTAATATGCTTGGATTCGATTCTCTCTTGGCGGTCTCACTACTTGAAAAGTATTGGACTTCTGTAGCTCCTCTCAACAAGTGATATTAGAATCAATGATTGATTGGTGGACCACTTTCAATGTGTATTCGGTTTTTGGTGAAAATCTTCTTGATGAAGAAATCTCATGGACATGTTGATCGATTGATCCATCCCTACGTCCCTTCCCTCCGGATATATTTTGGCCTCATTTGGTCGAGTCTGTATGTCCCCATCAGTCGTCAAACAATTTAGAACAACACGCAAACCATAGCTCCAATGCCATTCACAGGGACCTTAGTTTCTACTTCAAAATACCTGTCCATTATCGAGCTCCACCCGCAGTGAGTCAAGAACCCTCCGATTGAAGGGTGGTTGAGCACTTCCTCTTGTGGGCACCATCCTGAGATTAAATTTCTCCCATCGGTTTCTTCAAGAAACTCACAAGGAAGAACATCATAAGCACCAGTATTGTCTCCTTGGTTCACAAGGTCCGGCCTAATTATCCACAAAAAGGTTTGCTTACTATTGGCAAGTCCCATTGCGTACTCCACCAGCTGCTCCTTGGGTCGAGAATGCTATGCTCCTGAAACTCACGTACATTACTGATTTGGGTTCTTTGGAATTGAGCCACTCAAGGCACTCTGCGTTCTCCTTCCACAAGTTGCCCTTGATTTGCTTCAGCCCATGACTCCAATCATCAACATCTACTACTTGATTGAGGAGATGGAGTGAGCCGATAGAGTAGATAGGAGTCGAAATGGACGAGGGTCGCTTTGAGAGCATCTCGCTCCGGGGCTTCGAAGGTGTGGACGATCATGGGATGAGTGGGATTGCGATCGGTAATATTCTGAACCACGTCCAGGAAAGAGTTGAGCAGGAAATCATCGTCACCATCCTTGGCGCCAAAGGAGTTTGGGAGATCGCGCACCCTCATGCACTTCAGGCCTGGAATCCAGTCAATGACCGTATCCATGAAAGTATTTGCTTCAGAAGAGCTAGCATCTGCATGCATTGATATATTTCTTTTATGTGGTACACAAAGCTTTACATATAACTCCCTTCACATAAAACTTTTATATTTTAATGAAAAACATAGAATCAAGAAAATCATGAACAAGTTTTTTTTTTCTTTGGTCGGAACATGAACAAGTTCAGACAATACCTGGTCACAAATCAAGAACCGGACTATGAACCGGTAATTAATCCACAGAAAATCATAAAAATGCCCCCAACAACACCTTTGGGCGTGCCTAACAATATGTTTCAAGAATTCTTGAAAACACTTTTTGTTGTAAGTATTGTAATTGTAGAATATATATGACCAGTCATACAGGATATACTTTAATGGGCTCTTTGTACGTCCAACGTTATTCCAACAAGTACAGTTTCTCACATGGGTGTATAAATCGGTGTATTTAAGCAGGCGAAACTTAAATACTTGAACACCCAACAAGATTTTGTTGCAGTACACCACGAATCCATGCCACATATGGAGAGTGAATTTGTACAACTTGAAATACGAGGGCGTTGCTCACCTTTAGGGGGCGAAAAGAGGACGCAGCTTGTCCATGATGGCGAGATAATATTTGGGGGCCAAGAAGGAAGAAGCAGAGGTGGTCCAAACGAAGAGGAGAGGGATGTTAAATTGCTGAGCCGCAGGAGTGGCGGTGAACGACATAAGACCGTAGAGAGGATGCAAAAAACGCCTCTGGACTCATCTGATGGAGTTTTGAGGAGAGGGGCGACGAGGCGAGAGAAGGGAAGAGCCATGAAGCTCCGAGTGGCTTTGCAGAGCTCGGCCATGTCCTGGGTCACATGTGGATCGGAAGGAGGTGGGAGGCCATCTTCGGCGTCTGCGAGGGAACTTGGGAATGTGCGATTCGAGTCGGTCGATCGAGAGGAGCAGGTGAAGACAAAAGGAGGCGGATGGTGAGAAGCCGAGGCGTAAGCTTTGGCGCGCCCACTCAGTCAACGGGCCTCGTCTCTTCCGTTCGATTATGGGGGCTGTTTTGTCTTTACGCACCCCCCCCAAAAACAAAAAATACCGACTTAATTTTTTTTAAATATTAATAACTTATATTTGTTAATAAAAATGAATGAATAAAAATATTTTTACTATACGCGAAAATATTTAGATATACATTATTATCAGATAATGAAAATGATATTCATTTGCTAATTATCTCGAGCGTTCGAGCGATCATTATTAAAAAATTATTTTTTAATTCTTTCATTTTATGCGAAACAAAATAAATTTAATTCTTTGAAACTATTCATTTTTAAAAATATTTAATAGTGCGTCTAAGATACCGATATTTCTTCATTTTAGCTACTAGGCACTTGTCAAATTTCTGTAATAAGTTGCATCTATTCATTTATCGATATCTATCACTATGCTAAATACCTAGGTTTACTAAAAATTGTACCACTTATAAAAATACGGAGAATCAGTTTGTTTTCGGACTTTCAAGATTTTCAATTTGGCTTTGAAAGCGCATTTGACATAAATTGATCCAACTTCCAACTTTGCCGTCGACGTATCAAAGAATCGACCAATTTCTATACTTTTCGAATTTCCAACTATATCCTTGATTCATCTAATCTTAAGAAAGTTTCACTCCCGCTTCTATCCGTAGCTAGCAGTAAGGGATATCAAGGTGCGTCAGTTTGCAACCTAGAATCGAAAATTGACTTGATGATTCCCAAGTTTCGAAAGATTGGAATTAAGAATCAAGCTGGTATGTTATTGATTGTACTAAAAAACTAGTCGCTTTTTTTTTTTTATAACAAAAAATACGAAAAGTTATCATAAATATTAGAATTGCATTTAAAAAAAAAATAAAGAAATAGTTTTGATCAATACTTATTGAAGTTTTTCTTTAAAGTGGACACCGTGGTTCAAATCTAGGTGAATGCAATGCTCTTCCTTTATAATAAATTGGTGCAAAACCATTTCAAAAAAGGTTCAACCTAGAGCCGATTTGATGGTTACACCCTTGGGAACTAATAATCAAGCCGACCTAGTCCGACGAACAGAGTCCTCAAAATCGAACCAAATCGGGTGATTCCCAAGTCGATCTAACGCTTAGCTCTTCCCTTAACACATTTAATTCGTAATGTTGCTCTTGACAAAGCTTAATTTTGATCTTGCTAAAGCAATATCAAAGATCTCTCTTTTTCTTTTAAGTTTTGCTGATGGTGCTCAATTTTGCTACCCTTATTCTACTTGATTGCACTTGCCCTTGTCCCTTTTTATAACGGAAGAGACAATTGGAGCTAGGGATCTTATGTCTTAAACCCTCCACAAATATTAGGATTGTGTCATTAATTTTCATTACTATGATTTAAAGTATCGAGATAGGCAAGCCTGTCACAATAGCTTACCAAAAAGTTAGCAAAAGCATAATTAATGAGAAAGACATTTATATACGTAACATGTGAGCTTCTTCGAATTTGTGAATTTTAAAGAGAGAATGATATAAACGGTCCATAAACTTTAATTTGATATACAATATTATATATAAAATTTTAATTTGTTTAATATGATCATTAAATTTTAACTCAATATATAATATCGTCTTTAAAGATGTATTAAAAGTTCATGGATCACATTTAACAAATCAAAAGTTTAGAAACAACATTACATGTCGGGCTAAAATATAGATACCAATTGGATAAATTAAAAATTCATGGACCATATTATATAATAAGATAAAGTTAAGGATTATTTGTGTAAAAATTATAACATGGAGGATAGGTACAACCTTGTGGCGGGGGGCCCAGCGGTGCAAGTTCGATGACCTAGTTCCCGTTCGGGTAAAAGCCGAACGGCTCCACCCGAAGCTGCGACACTGTAGACGGTCGCAGCCGAGGAAGAAAATTGAACGGAGAGCCGATTGCTGTCGCGAGGAGGAGGAGGAAGAAGAAGAAGGAGAAGTGGCGGCGGAAGACAGTGATGTTGGGGACTTTTATGATGTAATAAGGAAAGGACGGACTGGTTGTTGGCTTTTGGGGTTTGGGAGTTGACCCATCAATTATAAATGTCATTCATTGCTCCGTCAGAGAGAGAGAGAGAGAGAGAGAGTGGCTGTGATCTTCCCCTTTCACGGAAAATTTATATAAATTGGACGAATCAGGAACGGTCTAGATGTACCGCCATGTTTGACAAGAGAACAGCGAATCCAGACTCCTTCCAAAGACAAACACCGCACAGCATTTTTGAGATTCTCTCGTATTTCCCCTCGCCTTTTCTTTTCCTTTCTTTCCTCGTCCAAACGCAGCATTCATGTGTTACGTCATGATTCCATCGGCTATGTTATTGGGGTTCTGATCAATTTTCGTATCCCTGTTTCTGCTCTATGTTTGCAAACTCGGTTCGCCTTTCTTTGTGTCTTCCATGCCTAGTTGATTTGCACATTTAAGTCTTTTCTCAATTCTCGTATTGGCAATTTCGTCAAATTTGACGATATCACGTGATTAACACGACATGTCCTGATGCGATGATTGGTCCAATTGAAAATGGGCTTTTTCTCGAAACGTTTTTGGAAAGGCATTCCCATGTTGGACATCACCGTAAGTAGCAAATTATCAAGGAATTAAGTATATGTCAAATCGAGTTCGCTCTTACGGATGCTTAACAAGGTTTTGAAGAGCATCTCTAAAGAAGATCTAATTAGGCAGGATGGTGAGAATAGGCCCAAAAATATGTAAAATATGGTAACAAAAGTCCTAACAAATAAAGAATGAAAACACAATCCTCATTAGATGAATCTTAATTTAGGTTCATCGGGAGGATAGTCTCCTAAACTGGTTATACTAGTACCAATATAATTTTAAAATTTTCAATTGTGTTAATTGAATTTTAATTTTTTTTGCGTTTTGTTAATAGAGTTCGCTTGGTAATTTTAGTTGAAAATTGGTGACATGATATTGGTGGTGTCTTATAAGACGGTTGATTTTTATTTTTGTTTTTAGTAGGCTAAGACGTTTGACATTAGTATGGATAATTTTTTTTTATATATTTTTAGATCGATTATTTATTTATTTTATCTTTTTTTCTATCAAGTTCAGTGAGGGTCGTTGGTCGACCATCACCGAACACAAGCAAAGGGTGCGAAGCCCTCACCAAATCTGGGCAAGGGCCATGTGCATGGCAAGGGCCTCGTGACCTTGTCACCTAAATAAGCATTGACATCGACATATGACACGTAATACGACAGGACATGTCGATATATCGTTTCTTAAAAATGAGAAAATTCCGATACGTGACACATTGTATATTAAATGTATATTTATTTATACATGATAAATTATCATTTTATGATTATTTTAATTAAATTAATTTGATTTAAATTCACGAATAAATAATTAATGAAAAAAGAGCCTAGAGTGAATGTAAATTAAAAACATTAATTCACCGTTTGTTAAAATCATTCATTATTTTAATTTGACAAAGGGCTTTGCTAGCATAATAGTTTTTGAGGTACTGTGAGAATAACAATTTATTGTGAGTCACAAATTCTTAAAAAAGTGAGTCTCACATCAATTTATAATTATTTATTATTTATTTCTTGATGGTTCTGAATAGACTATTATTCTTACAGTACATTAAAAAATGTCATGCAATCATTGTCAAATTCAACTCTATTCTAATAATTCATAAAACTTGGAGGAAAAAGTAAGCAATTTACATTCTAGACTTGCGTGTTAGAGTGTGTCAGGAGAGAAGAGAAAAAAACAAACTTGGGGGTGAATGTGTGTTATAGGAAGTGAAAGTGAGGAGAGAAAAGAAGACTAGTTTTTTTTTTTTAATTTTTTTTACATATTTACATTTTGATTCATTATTTATTGAAATTTTTTAAAATTGACCATTGCATATCTTAATTATGTATTGAAATTCGGAACTCGCATGTCAGATTTTCAGATTGAGTAGGTGTTGGATACGTATCGGAGTGTTTGACATGATACAAAAGTCCTCAAAGAATGTCTATAATTGATATTTTTGGATAAACTGGTAAAACATGTAAATATTTAGAAATGTTCAGTATAAATAGATCCGTGATGTTTTTGGTACTTTTTCATAATCATTATTGCTATTGGATAAACGGTACGGCCCACAACAGAAGAAAAAAAGGAAACCAGAAATGGAAATTCGGTTTCTGGATTGTTGATGAGAGACGTAATTGACGGGGTATCTCCAGCCGAAGGTTGCAGAAGACCACGTTTCGAATGGATTTATCCAGGATCGATGAAAGGATAGATGAGGAGGGGATACGTCCCTTTCAAGCTCTTCGCTTTCTCGACAACACAAACTAACTAATCATGCTTTTTATAGAAAAAACCACGAGCATGATTACAACAAATTCTTTTATTATAAAACCAAACTCACATCATGACATCAACTAATTATTTACGGACTAAACTTCCTCTGACAATCTGGTGCAAATTAATGGAGGATGAACCAAGTGGAGCAAGCTGCCTCCCGCGCAAGCTCCTTCCGCTTTCATGGCCCCTCTTTTTCATCTTCTTCACCAGCTTTCCCTCCATCATCAACCCGGACTCCCACTCATCACAGACGTACTTACATTGGTTGCCCAGACACTGCCAACAAAACATCGGCACTCTAGTCGACAAGCTCTCGAGGGTCGAGTTCCATCTGCAGCAAGTCAAGAACCCTCTGACGGGAGGGTGATTCAACACATTCTCTTGTGGGCACCAACCCGAGAGAAATCCCGACCTTTCTCGTAATTTCTTCAAGATACTCATCCATTCCACTTGCATTCATCACCACATCTGGCCTATTGACCAGTCTTATTGCAAACTCCACCAGCTGTTGGTGAGTCAGGGATACTATGCTCCCAAAATTGACATAAAGCACTGACCTGGACCTCTTCGAGTCTAGCCATTGGACACATTCACTGTGCGCTTTCACAGATTGCATTTGACGTGCTTCCATGGGTCGTTCTAAGCAATTTGGTTTAGGAGTAGATGCAGCGGACCTACGGTGTGCAGTCAAGGAATTAGCGAGGACAGGGCGCTCAACGCCTCTAGCTCAAGCGCTTTGAAAGTGTGAATGAGGGTTGCTGTGGCCTTATGAGCTCTCTCGGTCACTTCCATGGAGCGGCTGAATGAGGTGTCTTCAGGATCTGTGATCTGGCAGAAGCTGGCATGTCGTGTAGCCTCATGTTCTTCATATCGAATCAATACAGGTGTCCAAATAGGCATTGCTCACATAGGATTCATCTGCAATAGGGTATCTAACCGAAAATTTTGGCATACTTCTTGCTTTTATCCTGGTGAATCACTTTAAATTGAATGCGAAGGGGTATAAAGCATGCTGTCTTTAGTGCAAAGTAAAGCGGAGTGGACGAAACAAACTGCATGTATAAATAAATATCAATGCTACAAATGAGTTCATTCACATGGGAGGGGTATGAGACTTCCTGTTCTCGTTGGTCCGGAATTGCGTGAACCCCATGAGGCACAGGCAGGAATAGTCCACAAATTTATGAGACCCAAACTTCTCAGCAGCAGGGCATGTTGCCAAGGACATGAAACCATCGGAAACGATGCAAGAAACCAGAGGAAAATGCCTTCTTCGCCTTTCACCTAAGCTGTGCAATAGTCGTACTAGAAGTTGAATGAACAAGATTGTGTAGGGGAAAACGGATTCCCAAATATAGCGATCCGACACTCAGGCGAACCCTAAACAAACAAACGCGGAAGCAAGCCCAAGAAACATGAATCACCGATCGGAAAGCACGTCACATAATCGAACGTACCTTATTTCCACAGACTAAACATTGATGTTGCGATACGAGGAAGAATCCACACACTATTCTTTAGAGGATAATCATGTTATTTTTCTTAGAGAGAAAACAGTGAGAAGAACGTAACTTGAGAGAACGTAATCTCCATTTTCAAATATACGTAACTTCACAGAATAACCGCCTCTTAGATTTTCCCTTTTTATTTTATCTTGATCTATAATAACTTCCCCCACGGGCCTTTAACTCACGGGCTGGACTTTCGGGCCCGACATGGGCGGACGGGCCCTACTTAGGCCCATCAAAGAAAAACCCATCATCTCCCACTCGCACATGGTTGGTCGAACAGAATCCTCTTTTCCTCTCTGCAACATTCATACTGGTGAATAATCCGTGCGACCAGCATACTTTGAGAACTCGTTGCCATACATCTGTTAGGAATATATAGTGGCTCATAATGGGCATCACATCCTGAGTAGATTTAGTATGCAGTACCCTAGATCGATCGATCATATTTATATATCTCTTGATCTCTTTTTAAGTAATGATACATTATATTCACAATTATGATTATTCCAAAAATAATCATAATTGGTCGACTAGTGAATACAAAACTAGAATGTGATTCTCCAAATTCGATCTTCCTCTTTCCTTGAAACTCTCAATCTCAGTTCAACTTGCTTTTCTAGAAATGTCCCATTAGATCGAATCAATTCATGATCATTGGTAACATTCTAAGATAGCAAATACTGAATAGAAATCTTGAGAATAAGTAAGAGTCATGAGGGCACTCGATTGAAGAACTTTATTCCTTCAAGAGTCTCATACGGCACGAAAGTTGAGATCAAAACTTTTGCCACTCTTATTGATCGTCTCATGCATACGTAGTATGAAATACGTATTACGGTATTAACTCATTTCCCATGGAGCGTATGTCTACACATTCAATACCGTACATATGATAGTTCAGACATACCTAATGTCTAACTTGAGTTCACATATCTACTCATTCACAGAATTCATCAGAACTCACATCTGACATCATAGATAGATAAAGTAAAATATGTGGGTTATTTTACTTTCGGACATAGTATATATTATGTCATCATCTTAACACTCAGTTAAGGTGACACATATATTTTAAGTTTGAGCTCTCGATTATCACCTAGATAATAAGCTTAAAAACCGTCTCATTTCTATTTATCACATAGTAAATAGATGCGATTACCCGTGTGAGTGGGCTAATCTTTCATCTGTCTGACATACTTTCTCAACTTTATATATACAATGCACTAAGCATTAAGATGCATAAACATCAAACAAAGACTCATAGGCATTAATGATGAAAACACAAATTCATTAAATGTGAACACTTAAGGGAAATTACAATATTCAGTACATCAGTCTCTACGCAGTCCTAGAGATTTCACATGACCACAAAACACATCTCTAGATATTGGCTTTGTCATAGGATCTGCTACCATTCTATGCGTAGATATGTACTGTAAGTTCACATCTTTTCGTGCAACCATATCTTTGACAAAATTATACTTGGTATCTATATGTTTGGTCTTGCCATGATATTTTGGATCTTTGGTGTGCGCTATTGCTGCTTGGCTATCACAGTTAACCAACAATGAGTCTGCAGTATTCTCAATAACACCTAAATGATCCAAAAATCTCTTAAGCCAAACACCTTATTGTATTGCTGCTGATAATGCCACGAACTCAGCTTCCATCGTGGACAAGGCTATACACGTTTGTTTCTTACTGCTCCAAGATATGGCGCCATTATTCAATAAGAAAACAAATCCAGAGGTAGATTTCCTTTTATTTAAATCTCCTCTCCAATCAACATCTGAATAGCCTTCAAGTCGCAGATCCTTTCTTTGGTAACTCAGCGTATAATCAGCAGTCCCCTTCAGATACCTCAGCATTCTTTTAACGGCTTTCCAATGTACTTGACCTAGATTGGATTGATACCTACTCAGCATTCCAACTGCAAAATATATGTCAGGTCTTGTACACATCATAGCGTACATCAAGCTTCCAACAGCACTAGCATAAGGAATATGTTGCATTTGTTCATTCTCTTGTGGAGTCATTGGACACATTCTATGGCTCAATCCTTCACCTTTTGCAATAGGAGTATCTATGGGTTTACAATCTTGCATACGAATTCGTTCAAGAACCCTAGTTATGTATGTTTCTTGCGAAAGAGATAATGGTCTTTTCGAACGATATCTTGAAATCTTAACTCCAAGAATATATGCAGCCTCACTCATGTCTTTCATCTCAAAGTTGGAAGATAACCAACTCTTGACAGTATTCACAAACTCCAATTTGCTTCCGGCAATCAGTATATCATCAACATATAATGATATTATCACAAATTGATCTTTGGATCTTTTGATATACACATAATGATCCTCATCAATCATTGTAAAATCATATGCCATTATGGTATTATGAAAACGTATATACCATTGTCTCGACGACTGCTTAAGGCCATTTATCGATCTTAAAAGTCGAAATACCTTTTTTTCTTGACCTCTCATGATGAAACCAATAGGTTGTTCCATATATATTTCTTCATCTAATTCTCCATTGAGAAAAACAGTCTTTACATCAATTTGATGTAATTCAAGATACATACTAGTTACAATTGCCAGAATTATGCGAATTGAGGTAAATCTTACCACAGGAGAAAATGTTTCCTCATAATCAATTCCTTCCTGTTGATTATACCCCTTCGCTACAAGACGAGCCTTATATCTTTCTATTGAGCCATCAGCTTTACGCTTTATTTTGAGAACCCACTTGTTCCCAATGGCCTTGCATCCTGTCGGAAGATCAACCAGTTCCCAAACATGATTTGACTCCATTGACTCCATTTCTTCTTTCATTGCATGCATCCATTTTTTTATTAGGGTAATTTAGAGCCTCATTGACATTTCTTGGCTCATCTTCATCTTGCGGAGCAACTATAAAAGTTTCCCCTTCAATGCCAAAATGTCGACGGGGAATACTTTTGCGACTTGTTCACCGTACGGGATATTGTATGCTTTGCACATCATTCCCCATTATGCTCCCACTCGGATTAGATAATGACAATATTATTTCATCATGTGGTTGTAATTGAGAGTGAGTTGAATTAAATTCATCACTTCTCATGTTACTCCCACTTGGACGAACTCCACTAAGTTCATTATCTTGATCCAAGGTTTCAAATAGGGAGTAATCTTCACCTATTTCGCCTTTCTTAGGAAATTCATTCTCTAAGAATGTGACATCTCGTGATTCAAATTCAGTTACACTCCCACTTTCCTGCTTGCCTATAAACACATATCTTTTCGAGTGTTCTGAATATCTTATGAAAATACTCTTCTTTCCTCTAGGACCCAATTTTCCAAATTTGTGAGAGGGCTCATGAGTATAGGCAGCACAACCCCACAGTTTAAGAAAACTTAAGTCTGGTTTTCTACCTGTCCATAACTCATATGGAGTGGAAGTAACTGATTTGGAAGGCACATGGTTAAGTATATAGGCAGCAGTTAGTAAAACATCACTCCAAAAAGTGATAGGTAAGTTTGCATGCGCCATCATAGATAACCATTTCCAGTAGGGTTCTGTTTCTTCTTTCTGCAACATCATTTTGTTGAGGAGTATATGAAATAGACAACTGTCTTTCTATTCCTTTTTCATCACATAATTTTCTGAACTCATCGAGATAAATATTCTTGACCTCGATCGGATCTTAATACTTTTATTTTCTTGTCTAATTAATTTTCTACCAAGTTCATAAACTTTTTGAAATAACTCAGTGCTTCAGATTTATGAGAAATCAAATAGACATATCCGAATCGAGTATAATCATCTATAAATGTGATAAAATAAACAGCCCCATGCCTTCCTCTCACATTCATTGGACCACAGATGTCAGAATGGATTAAATGCAAAGGAAATTAAGCTCTTTTACCTTTTCCAAATGGTTTCCTTGTTGTTTTCCCTACTAGGCAATGCTCACATATGGGCAAATCGACATTTTCAATGTTGCCCAACAAGCCTTCCTTGGCTAATCTATTCATCCGTTGTTGGCAAATATGACCAAATCTAGCATGCCACACATTCACATCATTATCATATGAATTAGAAGACGTGAAAAAGGGAATAACAAACATTGATATTACCACACTCAACATTTAATATAATAAAACCATCTAGAAAATAACCACAACCATAGTAGTTTGTATCCAAATACAAATCCACATCACTATTATGGAAGTTCATGTTAAAACCAAGCTTCACCAACACTAAAACAGACATTAAATTTTGACGAATCTCCAGAGCATATAACACATCATGTAGGAACAAAGTACGTCCATCACGCATGTTCAATTGGCAGGTGCCAATTCCTTTCACTTCGGCTCTTGAGTTATTTCCTACATAGATCCACTTAGTTCCAGTCGGAACTCGTCGAAATTCCATAAAAGATTCTCTATCCTTCGCTACATGTTCTGTTGCTCCCAAATCTTCTTTGGCTCACGACAGTCGCAAGCATAGTGACCCTTCTTGTCACAATTGTAACACTTTACCCTTGACAATTTCTTCATTCGAGGACGCTTTCCTCTTTCATGTTGGTCAACTCTTGGTTTCTTCCCTGAAGAACTTGGTTCTTTGCCTTTCCACTTTTTGAACCAATCAGGACGTTTGCGCTTGGAGCTTGAAGCTTCATGTGAGCTAGAACCAGCATAATAAATGACAGTTTCTAGTTATGCCGCCAAGAGGCGGTTCTCTTCTAGCTCAAGATGGCGCACAGCATCCTCAAAAGTTTTGATGTTCTCATTGTGGGTCAGGTGCACCTTCATATACTCCCAACTTTGAGGCAAGGAACGGATCACTGCTTGCACTTGCTGCTCATCAGTTAGGACATGGCCAGCATCCTTCAGCTCATTAATCATGTTTGATATCTTTCTCAGGTGTTGTTTCATGGTTTGACCATGAGGCTCCTTGTGGCACCCCTTTCCCCCGATCCATTAGGGGTCGCCACAGGTACCTATCACTTATTCAAATCAATATACCGGTCTAATAACCCCCCCTTTTTTAAAGGGTTTCAGCGCAGCTCATTAACGGAATCATAAACGAGTCTCACCATCCCGTACTCCAAAATAATAATAATGCAGTGCACACCAACTATGTACCAAAAGAAAAACCAAAGCCGAGTCACTTTTATTTACATTTTCAAGATGGACATCTTGGGTCGGTACATCAAAAGGCCAAGATTTTAAACTATACTTGGCTAAGACTCAAAAGAGAACTCGACCCTACATCAGACATATATACCCATCCATCAACAAGTGTTGGCTATCCCAAAAAGTGTCAGCTCCCACCAGTCATACGTGCCATCACACCCAACCTGGTGCATCGGGCGGCGGCGGCGGCGATAGTATCCTTAGATTCACACCATCGCGCTGAACGTGGACAGATAGAAACTCTTGGACAACAGGGCCCCTAGCCAGGCCTACGTCATACATAACCAGCACATGAACTCGAAGAAACACCAAACTAGGAACACTGACACAGATGTGCTCCACGCACTCAACCTCAACGTCAAAAGGTATACTGTAGAAGGTACCATGCGTGACCGGTGGCAAAGGCATCTTTTAATCTGAAATGTTAATCCCCAAAGGGGTGAGTACAACCACTCAGCAGTAAAGATCCATTAATCTACACATTGCAGCAAGCAGAACAATCACGATGTCACAAGTATAGTGCATATCATCCAAGCTATCGAGCATACATCACCATGCAGTCATGCAAGCATCCCCGTACAATCATGCATATATTGCCATGTCATATGCACATACCCATGCACATGATTCAATTTTTAGATTTCAGGGGATCTCATTTAATCTTTCTTCCCAGGGATATTTGCATCCCTCATTTATCGCTCGCACCCAACCTGGCATCGCGAGGAACCTCCGGCACACACCTCCGGGCATCTCGAAACTCCCGAGGACATCCGTCTCACACACTCCGGGAATCCGGTACCCACACTCCGGGCATCTCGACACTCCCGAGGCATCGTCGGCTCACACCTCCGATGGTATACTCATCATCATAATTTATTTTCATATATGCACCACATTTCCACATGATGTACGATATGATAGTAACAAAGGTCTATCTCAACTTTTGACAATATGTACCATGCCATATGGCACCACAAATGCAAAATAATCCATCACTCAAGACATCACATAGAACCAACCCTTTTATTTTTGAAAATACATCAATATTCGGGTGAAACAGTATGCACAGTTCCGAAGATAATTTTGATTAAATACCCAAACGAACTCCAAAATTATGAGATTTTGATATGTTACAAAAAACACTTAAAGGTGAATATCTCATGAAGAACACTATACCAAAAGAACTTTACATAATTCGGTATGGTCCATGCATCACAGCTTTCGGAATTTAGCATTACAGTTTACACGGTTCTGAAAATAATTCTAATTAAATATCCAAACGAACTCCAAAAATTATGAGATTTTGATAGATTATAAACAACACCTAAAGGTAAATATCTCATGAAGAACATTGTACTAAAAGAACTTCACACAATTCAGTACGGTCCAAGCATCACAGCTTTCAATATTTCAGCATCACAGTTTGCGCAGTTTCGAAAATAATTTCGATTAAATATCCAAACGAACTCTAAAAATTATGAAAATTTGGTAAGTTATAGAAAACACCTAGAGATAAATATCTCATGAAGAAATATGAATCCAATTCGTTCTAGATTAATGGCTATGGACGATTTAGTTCTTCCTATTCTTGGTACTGTTTTTCCAGATTAAGTCCTTTAAAGGAAAATTCGATTCACCAACCTACTCATGTCCATTTCATCTCAATTTTCGGTATGTTGTTCCTCAGAAGGTCATATATAACTTTCATTAAGGGCACAAGATCAAATTTCAACTGTATGATTTTATAAAAATGACAGAATCATGCTAAGTCGAGATAATGTTTTCCAGATCCAGTTTCTTCAAGGAAAGACGATTTCACCTACTTATACTTGTTCATTTCCTCTCAATTTTTGATATGTTATACCTCATGAAGTTCTCTACCATTTTTGCTAAGGAATCGAAGTGAGATTCCCACTAAAAAGTCGCATGCAGCTCAAAATCTCACAGAGGGTCGGACTGATTTTTCTAGAAACAGCTTGCACAGCCAACAAACTTCTTCCCATTGCTTCGAAATCTCCTTACCTCTTCCACATCCAACATTCACCATCCAACATACACACATAACAGCTAGCAAAAGGGTAGAGAAACGGACTCTACTTGCCTCTAATCCGAGCACAACACAGTAAGCAAAGATGGTGGGACACGGCGGCGACGACGAACCTCCTCCTCTTCTCTCGCACGCTCGCTCTCCCTCTCTCGGACGGTCACTCCCTCTCTCTCTCGGTAACCCTCTCTCTCAATCCGCCCACTCTCCCTCTCTTTCTTCCCTTCTTCATTTGCAATCATTTGGTTTGCATGGCTAATGCCACTTGGCCCTAGGGGAAAGACACTTGGCATTTTTCCCATGCACATGATGGGCTAGAAGATGGGCCGGGCCTTCTCCCCTTGGTCGACGGCAGCTCCTTTCCTTTGGGCTTCGCGGGCCAGGCCAAAAGGGTCGAATGGTGGGGTTGGTCTTGGGCCTAAAAATTCAACCCACTCTTCTCTAATCTTTCCCTTTTAATTATCACCTAATTACCCATCATATAATTACCTAATTACTCTTATTCACTTGGCCATAAAACTTTCAACATAAATCAATAAACTCCAACTTATAAAACACATGGCTAAGAATAGAATTTTCTCATCAAGTAATTATCCATTGAAAAGCTTGGTCTCAGTCCATTGCAAATCATGGGTCCAATGGCTACAACACAAATCAACGTCACAACCATTCACTTTTCCATAGATCATAACGTTTCTAGATATGGCCATGAAATTTTGGGATGCCACACTTCTTGTAGGAATCAAACCTTATAGTGAGCTGCCTCAGTTTGGTCACTGATGTATGACCAAATCTTACTGCCAACGCTTTCCACATATCCTTGGCATTCTCAAAACGCCTGAACTCACCCATGACATCATTCTCCATGCTACTCAGCAACGTAATGCGAGCAAGAGAGTTCTTTCTCTTCCATGCAGCAAATGCATCCTTATCTCTCTTATGTTGTGCAGTGTTCCCATCTTCGGGTTCTTCCATGGTTAGGTTAAGAGCTTCTAGTGCCTCTTGCTCTTCCAGCACATATTGGATTTTCATATGCCATATTTCATAGTTATCGCCGTTCAGCTTTTCACCTTTGTTCAGTTCGATGACTATGCTTTTAGTGGCTGAAGCCATTAATCTGAACATATTAGACACATTTGCACGAATTATTAATGCCTATCATTTATGCATCCATTTTGCATAAAACCATCATATTAATGAATAATTTCAAATTAGGTTTCAGAATCAAAAGGTCACTGAGTTTCCAATCATCATCCAAAATCCTAACTTGAAATTATCATTAATATAATCTTCTATGCAAAATAAGTTTTTTGAAGCTACAAAAACTTTTATGAACTACTCACAACAGTTAACAATAACAGAAGTAGATGATATTGGACATCCATAAATGATTCAAAAGAAAATCTCCACATTATGTAACTAACACATCAGTTGTTACACCAACATCAACGAGGTAGAAAAATATTCACATAATATGTCCATAAAGCCTACTAGATAAAAACAACTCGAAACATCTAAAATCAAGTCATTATACGAACAGGGAAAGCTTCTTCTTGGTTCAATTTCTTGTTCTTTTCTTCTTTAAAATTTTCAGGCATTCTTGACAGCCACGGAAAAACTGACGGATATCCCTTAAGATTTCTCCTTCGCACATTCATCCCCCGCCTAATCGAAGTCATTCCTTGGGTCCCAGTCTTTGTGGCTCCAACCCGATGATGTTCATCTACAAATGCCATTACTAGCCTCTTATATTTAGTGGCTTTGTTGACCTCCCATAAGCGATTCAACACTCCTTGCCATTCTGGTGGAAGAGTGTTCATGAAGAATCGCATCATTTGAGAATCTGGCATGGGATAACCGTTCCAAATGACTTCTTGTATCTTTTTGTTGACCTCGAGAACATGATCAATTATATTGTCACTCTCCCATCGATAATCATTCAAATCAGCTATCAACCTTGAAAGCCTTTCCTTTTGTTCATCTGTAAGTGCGCGAATAGGTGTGCGCACCTTACGGGGAGGCATTGTTCCTGCAAAACATGCAGAACAAAAAAGGATTAACATATAATCCCATATTGACATGATCAATTATATTGTCACTCTCCCATCGATAATCATTCAAATCAACTATCAACCTTGAAAGCCTTTCCTTTTGTTCATCTGTAAGTGCGCGAGTAGGTGTGCGCACCTTACGGGGAGGCATTGTTCCTGCAAAAAATGCAGAACAAAAAAGGATTAACATATAATCCCATATAGACATAATAAAAAAGAAACAAATTCCTTTTTTTTTTGTCAAGGGTCAAAGTCAACGGTCAACGGTCAACTGTCGACGGTCAATGGGTCGGGTCTATCGGGTCGGGTCCGTTCAAACTGACGACCCGGCACGTGCCTTGCGCGTGCGCGGGCAACCGCCGGCTGACGTCACGATGACATCAGTTGGCGTGTGCCGCGCACACACCACGGTTACGGCGCGCGTGCCACGCACGCGCGTGCAGTTACCATGCGCGTGCGTTGCACGCGCCTGTGGTTTCCGCCACTAGCGCGTGCGTCGCACGCGCTTGGGAACCGCCTCGGCGGGTGCGTCGCATGCGCTGACGACGCCGAACACTTCAGCTGCGCGTGGCGGCACGTCCGGCGGCCTTTGGCGGCGAGCCACTAGTCGATATACTCGTATTGACGACACCTACAACCCTACGCTATCAGAATCTCACTTCGATCTACGGAAAAACAAAAAACTAAGGGGGAGCAGTACAGTGTCGGGATTTTTCCGTCCCCGATCGGCCAACAGTGGTGTATTACGAAAAATTTTATCAAAAAATCAGTTCATAAATACGAAAAGGAACAGGAAACATGAACAAGGGCTCTGATACCAATGTAGGGGAAAATAGATTCCCAAATATAGCGATTCGACACTCAGTCGAACCCTAAACAAACGAATGCGGAAGCAAGCCCAAGAAACATGAATCACTGATCGGAAAGCACGTCACATAATCGAACGTACCTTATTTCCACAGACTAAACACCGATGTTGCGATACGAGGAAGAATCCACACACTGTTCTTCAGAGGATAATCGTGTTCTTTTTCTTAGAGAGAAAACGGTGAGAAGAATGTAACTTGAGAGAACGTAATGTCCCTTTTCAAATATACGTAACTTCACAGAATAACTGCCTCTTAGATTTTCCCTTTTTATTTTATCTTGATCTATAATAACTTCCCCCATGGGCCTTTAACTCACGGGCTGGGCTTTCGGGCCCAACATGGGCGGACGGGCCCTACTTAGGCCCATCAAAGAAAAACCCATCAGATTGGACACGAGATCTGAGAAAGGAGAGGCCGTGTACTTCCTCTTCGCAGAGCACAGCAAGATCTCGTGTAGCATTGGCATCCAATGGCACAAGCCCGTCCAGGATCGTTAAAAACTGAAAGCAATCACCACCCCTCGAATTCAGCCACTTACCGGCTCTTGCTTTGAGTAACCTTGCGTAGTTGAACTCAGCGTCGACAAAGGTGATGAAAAAGCCTTTGTGATATAGAAGTTTGACCAAATTGGGCATCGGACCCATGTGGCTCAGTAACGGGTTTGGGATACAAAGGGCATGTAGTTTTGATGATTCATATTAATCCATGGAACCCATCTCTTGGATCCTTCCTTCACTAAATGGTTCCTCCTCAATCTCCAAGGAAGAATTAGATCTTTCACACACACACACGTGTGTGTGTGTGTAAGGCATAAATACAACGACAAGTCATGCTGATGCAGCTTGGTTGCCCTCGCTCTTCGCAGTGAGGTCCCAGTAGTAGCTCATTTTCATTAGCAGGTTCTGCATTGAGCATCAGTACTCTCCATTTGAGTTGAGACCGGTTAAGCGCTAATTATAATTACGTTTGGTTAAATTTTGGGGAAATGACTGCATTTTCCAAATATCTTTGACTCAAGATGTACATGCTCTAAGCAAATATCATTTGGCTTAGGTGTATTTTTCGTAAAGTAGCTTTAAAATATACGAAAAGATAGAGGAAAAATGGATAGTTGCTCCTCTGCTCATAAAAATAATTCACAAAAAGCCCTAACGTTTTCTCGAAGGACTACAAAATTAGTCTTGAAAGAAACTCTGCCCAATTTTTAGTCTTGGCTTCATGGCGAACGAAGGCCTTTCTTTTCTCTAATTACGGGAGCTCTATTACTTTTAAACTTGGTGAAAGGTAGAAGATGTGTCAGCCCATGGTAGGGCCTCAATCGACTTCTATATGTGCCCCAAAGGACTTATAGTCATTAGGATTGTGCACGAAAGTAAGGATAAATCATCGAAGAATAACCTTGCAATACTCTCAAGCATTTTCTAGTTGTATTAAAGGGTTTAGCTTCCACTTTCCATGCGGTTCCACACCATGAAAACACATAGAAGAAGACATTTGATTGATCATTATTAAAAGTATAGGTAAATTCATCATTATTTAGTTGGAAATCTAATGGTCTAATCAAGCGTCGGCTGATGTAAAGTATTGACTTTTTAAAACATGGAATGATAATGTAGTTATTGCTATATTAATGGGTAAACTTCTCTTTACTTTAAACTACTAAATTCAAGGAGAAATATCAAAGGCTATTCCCATTTTTGAATGGAATATCTTATTTCTCTGGTAAATCACTTAGTGACTTCGGAGAATATGGTTCTTTATCTCGTAATTGATTCTTAATATATCTTGTGAAGATTAAATATTCTTAACGTAATATATTTTTCATTAACTTATGTATCTAAAAAATATTAAAAAAATTTAATCACGTGCTTTTCGATCGGTGTTATATGTATTATCGGGTCCGTTTCTGCGTTTATTTTTAGTATGTGATCGTTCCAATATCTATTCGTTTTTAGGAATTCGTTTCCATCAATAATTTTTAATAGACTAATGGTGATTCTTCCGATCAATTCAGATTCAGGTTTGAAATCAGATTCGGTATCTCTCTTCTCTTCTTCCTCCTTTTCAATTCCCGCTGTTGAATCATTTCCAATTGTACTAGCTACTTCTTCGACATTTATGATTGGCCCACCAGATCAGGAAATGGAATGAAATCTAGTGACAACTTGAAGAACGTATGTACGGTTTTTCACTTTCAATATTCTTTTTATACAACAGTTTATTTTACATAAAATAACCTTCCTCTCTCTTATGAGCCCTTCTCATACGGGGCAGGTTTGGCCCAACATGGGTAGGCAAACCTAACTTGGCCCAACATGTTTTATGAAAAACCCATCAATTACAATACGTGCGCTCCTAGCAATACCTTTGAACTTGCCTACCTATATGTTTTTGAGAATCATGGCTACACCATGTAATAATTTTTAAAAGGTCATATTACTATTACTTTAACTTTAAGGATGCTTCTGTTTGACTAAAATAAAGGAACATACATTCTATGCATATCATTTTCAAAGAAAAAAAAACAATTAGTTTTCATTTATTTTATAATTTAAGAAAAATGACTTTCTTTCGGTCAAGAAGAAAAGTCGTTTTCCTTTAATATAAACTCAATGTTTTCAGTTCGCAGAAAACGTTTTTTTTTTCCATAAATCGATTAGTTTTTCATTACCAAAATATTGGAAAGTTGGAAAATAATTTCTTGGAGACAGTTTTTTTTTTTTTCAAACAAACAGATTCTAAAATTTGTATGAGCAGTGTTACGGCTATATCAAATGGGTTTTTAGTTGTTTTAGTGTCATTCAAACCAGTGTATTGAGTGTGTATATGGGCTTTTAGCTGTTCTAGTATTATTCAAACAAGTGCATTGACTGTGTAAATGGGTGTATTTAAGCAGGCGAAGCGTATGTACATGAGCACCCGACAAGATTTTTGTTGCGGTATACCGCAAATCTATTTCACGAATGTAGGGTGTAATTTGTACCGCTTCATGTTCGAAAGTGTCACTCACCCGTTGGGGGTGCGAGAGGACGCAGCTGGTCCATGATGGCGCCGGAGAGTGATGAAGCAGAGACAGGCCAAAAGAGGAGGAGAAGGGTGTTAAACTGCCAAGCCGCAGTGGTGGAGCATGCAAGAAACGCCTCTGGAATCATCTGATGATGTTTTATGGAGAGTGACGATGAGCCGAGAGAAGGGAAGAGGCATGAAGCGCCGAATGCTCGCCTCCGGAGTCAAATCTGGATAGGAGGGGAGGTGGCAAGCCATCTGGGATGGTCATGGATTGAGAATCGTCAAGGCTCCTGGAGAAGAAAGAAGGGTGAGAGACATGAGCAAGCGTGTGCATGGTTGAACTGGGCGTTGACAGAGCTGATGCCAAAGCCTGCTCCCCGGTGGAGGAGGAGCAGCTCGGCTAGTTCCAGCATCGCGCTCATGGGGCTATAAGCTGGGTCTCGCAAAGCCTGTTCAAAGCCAACCCGCTGGCATTAGACTTGAGGGGACTCTTGGCCCGGGCTTGAAGCACAAATTGTTTTTACGTCCGGTAAAAATGAAAACAAATTATTACTTTGGTTTAATTTTTTTTATCACTCTACAGTGTAAACCAAACAATTTTCATATGTTTGATTCGGTCTTTAAGCTGAAACGAATCAAAATAATATCAATCTAACATGTTGAAGACTTGTGCACCAATACAAAGCATGTCAATCTGCGTAAGAAAATCACAGAAATTGTTGCTAAATACATGGAGATATGGGAACAATAAAACGCTATGGCAACTGTAACTCTAGGCCAAGAGCAAGGACAAGACATCTTAAATTAGTTCCCTCCCATGGCAATCGGGATATTCTAATTTCTTGATCTCATTCTCCTTCCAAATACAACATGATTAGCGTACCAGCACACAGGATACACAATTAGTGCAACCATATGAAGCTGTGAGGAGCTTTGTTCCACCTTGAAACCTAAGAGTGATGAAATCAGGTCTTTACTGCATTTTGGAATTGATTCGAGTACAAACTTTGGCCTCTTTGTAGACTTTTCCCGGTCTGCAATAGTAGCCCTTCTTGGGTGCGCAGTGTGCATCTTGTGAACAAATGCACAATCCCTCAAGTGCACATCCATCCCTAATTATGCTCACACCCTCCTTGAGTCCAAGAACTTGGTCTGTCCATTCACTAGAAAACAGCCCTAGCGGATCATACATCTCCTTCACTTTAAAAAATTCTTGGGCTTTTTTATACTTTTTTATCACTCCATCAAATGCCAAGTTCCTGTTCTTCCCCCAGTGAGGTAGTGCGTTATACTTGAAAAGCGCCAATCTGTTCTATTTCTTCAAGCACATCTTCGTATAGCCTCGGGCTTAGCGGATCCTTGCTCTTGTAGTAAGTGATGTCAAAGTCTACTGCGTCCTCTTGCTTGCCCAGGTAAGCACTTGAGGCCGTAACATATCGCATGAGGATGCCATTGTAGAGCTCCACTCCGCACAATGCTTTAGGCTCAAGTGCAATAAGCTGTTGAATGTCTTTGATGAAGTTCTTTACCATAGAGAGTCCGACGCTAAATGTGGTTTGGTAAAAGAACTCCCCCTCGACCCGTGGATTCCATGGACAAGCAGTAATCAGACCATCTTGGGGACTGTCTAGGCAGGTTCCTGACGATTGTAGCTCGTTGTGATACCCAATCACTGGATATCCGGTGAAGATGATACCTATTCATAACATGCATATAAATCAATGTGAGCGAAATCTCTAGAATAGGGGACACCATGACATGGAACTCTATTAGTTAACTAAGGATGCGATACCATTGTTTGTCAATCCATAAGCAATGGTCTCGAGGGCAAAAGAAACTAGCTTTGGACTGTTGCATTTCCCGTCGGCATCGTTCAGGGACTCTTGCAATTCCTCTGCAAGAGCAGCATCCCAACAGTATTAAAAAAAAAATATTTAGAGTTGGGCTACATCAACTACTAAACCTAGCCTAACACTATTTTACTTATTTACCAGTAGATCTGACTAATGCCAAAGTGAGAGAAAGTGTGGAGCGAAATGGGGTGAAATCATAAAGTCCATTGCCGACTGCATTGAGAGTGACTCGGTCATCAATGCGATAGACTGCCTTCCGTTGGCTCGGATACCACATAATGTCTGCAAACTCATGTTGGTTACCAAAACTGGTTGCCTGTTCTCCCAAGTCTGAATCACCCTTAATCGAGTACGTTAAGGATCGTTTAAATAGGGGTTGCAGCTTCAGTGTTACCTGCAATTAAATCGTCGTCATTTTTTTTTTTTAAACTAAAGAAAATTTCCTACAAAGATCCAAATCACTCCAACTGTCCTTTATGTTAGTTTTCATTTAATTCTTAGTTGGAATGGACCTAAAAGGTATGTGGTGGAGGACCCATTCATCAGTCTTCACATCACAATTAATATCACGTGCCTAAAATATATACCATTTTCAGAAATGATAAACGTGAATGAGATTTGTTGAATTTCGTCGTATAATAGAGGAAGAAATAATCCTAAAAACTTAATAATGTATGGTTAGACTCGCCACGCTCTTACCCTAATCAAATGGAAAAGGTGAATCTTTGTCTACTATTTGACAAAAAAAAATTACTGTTCTTTTTTGTGATTTACATAATTCTTCCGATTGTAGTGCAGAATAATACATGCGGTCAAAGTACGTAGAATAACGAGTTAGCTGCAAGTTCACTTAAATATCGCCAAGTAACGATCCCGACATCAAGGTTCGCCACATATAACATATGAAACAAGAAAAGGGCATGAGATACACCACAGGGTTTGTGATATAAGTGAGGAATAGAAGGGACGAAAGTAGTCACACAAGCACCCAAACGAGAAAAGACCAGAGAGCAACTGTACCTGAGAGATGACTCCTAGAACCCCAAGCGACACTTTGACCGCGTCCATCTCTGCACGATTGCTTTTCCTATTCACATCCAGCGTCCTGATCTTGGCGTAACCATCTCCGGGCCTTCCAGGGCTCACTATTCGCATTGCCTCCACGTAATCGTGCAATGCACTCCCTTTCCCCCACAAGGAGCTGCCGTGCGCCCCCGTCCCCAGCATCCCTCCCACCGTCACACCCCACCAGTACGGCGCATATGGCAGCGCCATCCCCGCCTTGGCTGCCTCCTCGATCAACTGCCTCAGAGTCACCCCTCCCTCCACGCTCATCCTCATCCCTTGCCGGTCCACCCTCACTATCCTCGTCATGTACTTGGTGCTCACCAGCTGCCCGTCCTCCCCGTCCGGACACACCAGTTTCGGGATGCTGTGAGAGGTTCGTGTCGCCGCTTTCATCTTCGTCCTGGACTTTGTCGCATTTCCCACTATCCACACCAGCTCTTCTTCTGACGTCGGAAATGCTGCGGCCCCTGCTTTGCACGCACTTCGGTCAGGGAAGGTTCCGTAGGAATTTGTTATGGTGCAGCCGCTTGAGGTGCATCTGATGGGGTCTGCCGGTGGGCTTGCACTCACAGACATCATCATGGCGGTCGCAGCCATTACAATGATGTGTAGTGAAGCCCATACTGTTCCAGAACCAGGCCTCCCGAACCTGAACACCTTGCTCAAGCAAGGAGATGTACGTGTCATTGTGAATGAATTGAGGGCCGATCCTTCCACCATTTATAGCTAGCGAGGTTAGCCCCTGATTGTATGTGGCTCAACGGCGCACACTGGACCGCTAGTTTGGCGCACAAGAAAAAGTAGGGAGGGAGTTAGGAGGGTGGTTTTGAGTACGCTTTTAAGTTTAGAAGGAATGGGGACGGCCAAACTGGAGAGGGAAATTGTCGATTTCTACGGCTCTGTGGGAGAACAGCCTGGAATTTATTCGGAGGTGTGCGTGTAGGATGATGGTTCGGAGCAAAATACATACCCTGACAACACGATATATAATGGGACTTGGTGCTACATATACTCCTTCATGTGATGAAACGGTGCAATGCGCAAAAAGTGCACACGCCTTCACGCTCCATGATTGTACTGGCGACCACTTCGGAGGAATCTTTTAACATGAAGCATTTCTCGGCAAGGAACAGCATCGAGAGATGCTTTGGATTATTAGAGTTACTACAGCGCATTGATATGAAGATGGAGGAGACAAAGAAAGGAAAAAATGAACAAAGATTTTATGTAATTTGGTCAATTGAGAAAGTTCCATGGAAGCCCACATGCAAAGTAGAAATCCCCATATTTTTTAGCTCATTGGGGGAGATCCATTCTCCTTAAATAAAGAAGAGTAGTAAATACAGCTCTCATACATTGAATCTTGATCCCCAATCTTATTTTGTTTATCTCGTCAATAGTTACACCGGGCAATCCTAGGATGTCTAAAGTCAAAGCGAAAGATTCAACTTGCATATTGTTTAACTTCGACCCATGTCACGAAGATGCGTTGACATTACTTTGCAATTCCGTTTAAAAAAAATTATTATTTTATGATTTAGAAGATTGGGCTGACCAAAAAAGAGCAACTTTCGGTTAGATAGCTGGCCTTGCTTCAACATAAGGAATTATTTACAACGGTATTTAGTTTCAAGGCATTATAAGTTTCGGAGGACTACTCTTATACTCCACTATTTGCCAATGGAGTCCGAAAAAGTAATGAAAGCTTTGTTCTAAATAAGACGTTAAGTTGGTTAGTATCTTGAATGCCGATAACTTACCGGACTCTTCTTATCTTACTGGATTTTCAGTCTTTCCTGATGGTGAATAAGCGCTGTGCAGATGAATTAGCGGGTTACTCAATATTTTATAAAACAGATGTTAACAAACTCTACTGTTGAAGAAACGGAGGTCAATTAATGTGAAAATAACTCAAAGAAAGTAGGTCCTGCAGCTTGAAGTTGTCAAAATCTAAGCATGTCCGGAGACTTCAAAGCTTAACTCGAAGGAAAAACGTTGAAAAATAGCATCACATTAGGTTTCTTGATATAGCTGTCGCCGTCCTTTAATTGCGCGGTGGCTGAAGTGTTGCCCGTGCGAACTTGCATATACTGGCAACCCCAATTATCGAGAGGTTGGGCTGGTTTTATTGGATTCCTGAACAATGGAATGTGGTTTACACTACATAAAGATCGGACTAGACACCGATGATGGGACTCGCTGGCGACAGCCAAAGTGAATTACATGTCTTCAACCTCCATTTTTGGATATATAGAGATTTTCAGTGCATCAGGTGGAGCTGTCCAGCTTTGATTGGATCCGCCTCGCCTCGATATGATTCTTCTCAAAATTGCCTCGTTCATTTAAGCAACCGACCTTACTGATCAACTCAGTCTCGGGCAGAAATTATTCAAGAGGCAACTTGGGCCACTCCCTCCGGGTGACGAATGAATTATTTGGCTTCGCATCCGTTCGAATTTATGATGTGCAACTACGGGCTGTTAGAATATACCTCGAGTTTGACTAAGGGTCCGTTCGTTTCGCGGAAAATATCATATTTCCGGAAAACATTTTCCTGGAAGTCATTTTCGGGAAAATGATTTTATTTTCCGGTATTCGGTCAAAACCTAAAATTTGAGTGGAAAATATTTTCCACCGTTCGTTAGCTCATTTAATTATTTGGGAAAAATTATCAAAAATTGAATTTTAATATTTTTAATTGACCAAAAAATTAATTTTATTTTTTTATATATTTTTTTAAAATGAATTTTTAATTATTTATATTTTTAAAAAATCGAAATTTTTATTATTTTTATTTTTTCTTTTCCTTCCTCCTTCCTCCTCCTTCTTCCTCCTCCTTCGCCACCGCCGCCTCCTTCCCGCCTAACGATGGTCGGGCTGCCGTGGTCGACCAAGACCCGGTGACCGGATCCGGCGAGCTCGAGGCTCGGCCTATCTCGCCCGAGCTCGCCATGAGCTTGGTTTGGGCTCGGCAAGCCGCGAGCTCGCCGGATCGGCGGTGGAGCTCGGGCTCACCCGGATCGGGAGCCCAAGCTCCGCCACCGGATCCGGCGAGCTCGAGGCTCGCCGCAGCCCGGCGGCTTCGCGGCAAGCTCGGGCGAGGCCCGAGCCCCGCCCGGCTCATTTGGATTGGCAAGCCGCGAGCTCCGCCCGGGCCGGCGAGCTCCGCCTCGCCCGATCTGGCGAGGCTCGATCTCGGCTTCGCTAGATCGGGCTAGGCGGAGCCTCGCCGGCCCGGGGGTGAAGCGGCGAGGTCGTCGGCCGCGGCCGGTCGCCGGACGCCGCCGTGGCCGGTCGGGCCAAAGAAGAAGATGAATAGGGAAGAAAGAAAAGAAAAAAAGAAAAGAAAAGAAATTAAAAACTCTATTTTAAAAAAAAGAAAACATAAAAATAAAATGAAAATGTGTTAATAAAAAAAGTAAGAGGAAAGAAGTCATGGAAAACGTTTTCCACTTTTCAAAAGTGAAAAACGTTTTCCTCACTTTAAAGGTTGTTTTTTCCAATGATGGAAAACATTTTCCTTGACTAGTTCATTTTTCGTGAAACGAACACCGGAAAATCCGGAAAACATTTTCCCGGAAGTCATTTTCCGCGAAACGAATGGACCCTAAGTGAAAATTTACATTCGGAAATAAATAAATAAATAAATAAAGAGGGAAATAAAATCCTTATTTTTTTTTCGTCGGTGAAAAAAAAAAATCCTTATTTGAGTCGGCAAAGGTTCAGACGGTGTTGCAAATGTATTTATTGCTCATGCATTGAATCTGGCACCGTTGTTGATGAGAGTGGGCTGTGGGCAATTCAATCTGAATTACATCCTAGCGTCTTCTTTGTGTGTGAAATCGGAGAAGCCCTTTAGTGATTTGACCAACAAATTCTTGTGGTAAGATTTGTGTAATTCCTTTATGAAATTAAAATATTATTTCGTGAGGAATTGTGAGGATAAGTACTGTGTGAGTTATTGGATGTAATTTGATGCTGAGAAATACTGATAATGTTTGAGTAATTCGAGTATAATTGCAATCTTCCTTGTTTCTGCTCTATATTTGCAAACTCGTTTCGCCTTTCTTGGTGTCTTCCATGCCTAGTTGATTTGCACATTGAAGTCTTTTCTCAATTCTCATCTTGGCAATTTCGTTAAATTTGGCGATATCACGTGACTAACACGACATGTCTTGATGCGATGATTGGTCCGAATTGAAAATGGATTTTTTCTCCAAACTTTTTTGGAAAGGCATTCCCATGCTGGACAATCACCGTAAGTAGCAAATTATCAAGGAATTAAGTATATGTGAAATCGAGTTCGCTCTTACGGCTGCTTAGCAAGGTTTTGAAAAGCATCTCTAAAGAAGATCTAATTAGGCAGGATGATGAGACTAGGCCCAAAAATAAGTAAAATATGGTAACAAAAGTCCTAACAAATAAAGAATGAAAACACAATCCTTATTAGATGAATCTTAATTTAGCTTCATTAGGAGGATAGTCTCCTAAACCTATTATACTAGTACCAATGTAATTTTAAATCTTTCAATTGTGTCAATTAAATTTATTTATTTATTTATTTATTTTTTGCATTTTGTTAATTGAGTTCGCTTGGTAATTTTAGTCGAAAATTGTTGACCTAGATATTGATGGTGTCTTGTAAGATGGTTGAATTTTTTTTTTTTTTTAGTAGGCTAAGACGGTTGACATTGGTATGGATAATTTTTCATATATTTTTAGATTGATTATTTATTTATTTTATCTCTTTTTTTTTTTTCTATCAAGTTCGGTGAGGGTCGTTGGCCGACCATCACCGAACACTGGCAAGGGGCGTGAAGCCCTCACCAAATCTGGGCAAGGGCCATGCGCATGACAAGGGCCTCGTGACCTTGTCAGCTTTTACCTATGACCTAAATAGCATTGACATCAACACACGACACGCGTTACGACACGACACGTCGACATATCGTTTTTTAAAAAAATAGAAAATTCCAATACATTGGGACATATTGTATATTAAATGTATATTTATATATATACATGATAAATTATCATTTTTATGATTAATTTGATTTAAATTCATGAATAAATAAGTAATGAAAAAAGAGCCTAGAATAAATTTAAATTAAAAAAATTAATTCACCGTTTGTTAAAATCATTCATTATTTTAATTTGACAAAATGTTTTACTAGCATAATAGTCGTTGGGACGTTGTGAGAATAACATTATATTGTGAGCTACAAATTTTTGAATAAGTGAGTCTTATAACAGTTTATAATTATTTGTGATTTATTTTGTAATGGTTCAGAATAAACTATTATTTTCACAGTACATTAAAGACTGTCACGCAATCATTATCAACCCTATTCCAATAATCCATAAAACTTGGAGGAAAAAAGCAAGCAATCCATATTATGGACTTGCATGTTAGAGCGTATCAGGAAAGAAGAGAAAAAAACAAACTTGGGGGTGAATGTGTGTTATAGGAAGTGAGAGTGAGAGTTAGAAAAGAAGAGAATTTTTTTTTTCATTTATTATTTTTATTATTTACATAAAAGAAGAGAATTTTTTTTCATTTATTATTTTTATTATTTACATATTTACATTTTGATTCCTTATTTATTGAAATTTTTTAAAATTGATCTTATGCGTGTTAGAATTATGTGTCAAAATTCTGAGCTTGCATGTCAAATTTCCAAATTGAGCAAGTGTCGAGATTTTCAACACCGATTGATTGAGTGTTGGACATGTATCGGAATATCCGACATGACACGAATGTTTCCAAAGAGTGTCTATGACTAATTATTTTTGGATGAATCTAATTGGATGGACCCAACTGATAAAACGTAAAAATATTTAAAACTCATTTAATTTACACATTTGAAATTTTTAATATAAATAGATTTATGATGTTTTGGATATTTTTCTCGTAGTCATTATTGCTATTGGTTATGCGGTACGGCCCACAACAAAAGAGAAAAATAAACCAGAAATGGAAATTTGGTTTCTGGATTGCTCATGAGAGACGTAATTGATGTGGTATCTCGAGCCGAAGGTTGCAGAAGACCACGTTTCGAATGGATTTATCCAGGATCGATGAAAGGATAAATGAGGAGGGGATACGTCCCTTTCAAGCTCTTCGCTTTCTCGACTAGACGAACTAACTAATCATGCTTTTTACATAATCTCCATTAATCGTGAAATGATCACAGGTGTTAAGGATTCGTATATGATGTGTCCAAACTAAACTCTATATAATTAATAATTGCTCTGTTCGACATTGATATAATTACGTACTTGCATTGCATCCACGGTGGCGGAAGTGACGGGCTTTGAGTACTGCACAACTTACACGATCAATTTATTCATGAATAACCCAAAAATGTCATTTATGTTCATATTACACGAACTTTCAACTAATCTATTCATGGATATTTCATTGGAGTTGCAAATGAGCGGATATAAACTAACCGTGGAAATCTCATTTCTGTGTTCTAGTCGCGCTTGAAAAAATAAATTGTTAATTGGATAGGCGAGTTTAGTCTAAGTCAACTTGAAGATCAAATAGATAATTTATATATAAAATAAAGATAGGATAACCAAATTAATACAATTATATCTTTACCTCATAACTAACAGCTAGCAAAATTATTAGTTTTCTTGACATTGTATATTGAAGAGATTCCTAGACATGCAATCTCTTAATAGAATGATTAATTGAATTATTCTTGGCACCAAAAGTATTGATTTTTTGTTTTCTTTTTCCATTCCTTTCTATCATGGGATCATGTGTTTGATCGGTGGATTATAGATATAAACATCATTAGTATGGAAATTTAAAAAATGATATCTATGGGTGACTGGTATATTTATAATTCACCGATTAGAAGTCTGATTCTTTTGTCAATAATTGAGAAAGATATATATATATATCATTCTCTTGTGACAAATAGAGAATCAATATTTTATGTTTTATATTGGAAAGGCAAATATATTGGAAAGGCAGCTGTAATATGCTTTTATTTAGGCCGTTTACTTAGGAAGTTTTGTGTACATATCTTTTTTATTGTGTTGTCCTTGTATTTTTGGTAGTTTAGCCTAATTAGGTGATTGTTTGATAGCCGTATCTTCTTGTATATATGTTGCGTTTCTGTGGCAATGAATGACAGAATTCTCATTCCAAAATTCCTCAATTCTTTTACATGGGATCAGAGCCATGACTGATGGAAAAAAAGGTGATGAGAGTTCTGGAACAGACAAGAAAACCTCTAGCTCTTACATACTGAATTCGAATGACAACCCGGGTAACCTTATTACCCAAGTTTAGTTGAAGGGCGAGAATTATGAAGAATGGGTGCGAGCTATGCGAACTGCATTACGAGTCAAGAAGAAATATGGTTTTGTTGATGGATCTATCAAGCAACCAGCAGATGATTCACTAGAACTTGAAGATTGGTGGACGGTTAATTCCATGTTGGTTTCTTGGGTGTTTAATACCATTGAACCGACACTTCGCTCGACTATCTCTCACATGGAGAACATGAAAGATCTGTGGGAGGATATCAAACAGAGATTCTCAATTGGGAATGGTCCACGAATGCAGCAACTGAGATCGGATTTGGCCAATTGTAGGCAGGATGGTCAACCCATCGTGTCCTATTTCGGTAAACTCAAAATCTTGTGGGATGAAATAAATAACTATGATCAGATACCAGTGTGTGTTTGTACGGTTGCAGATGCAATTTAACCATTGAATTGGAAAGAAAGTGTGAAGAAGAGAGAGTTCATCAGTTTTTGATGGGCTTAGATGAAGAAGGATATGGAACAATGTGTGCTAATAATTTGAGCACTGAACCTTTGCTTAATCTAAATCGTGTCTATGCTATGGTTGTTCAGCAAGAGCAAGTGCGAACTATGACACGAACCAAGGATGAAAGAGGCAATCCCTGAGTTTTGCAATTCGAGCAGGTGGTTAAAATTCAAGGGGGATAAAGATAAAATCCCGTTTTGTTCTAATTGCAACTGAGAGGGACATGATGCTGAAAGTTGTTTCCAGCTAATAGGATATCCAGAATGGTGGGGTAGTAGACCACGTGGAACCTCTGCTGGACAAGGTAGTGGTCAAAAGAGTAGTAATAGAAGAGGACGTAAGAAGGGAGGTGGTGCTCGTGCCAACGTCTCATAGGCAACTGGAGTTGATGGTGGGCGAGGAGTTATGGCGGATTCAGATCGAAAGAGTCTTAGTGGATTGAATGATGAGCAGTGGGCAACTTTATTGGGAATGTTAAGTTCTCATCAGAATGGTGCCCATGAGAGGTTGACAGGTACACATAGTATTTTTCCTTGGATTATTGACACAGGAGCTTCCCACCATATGACAGGAACGTTGGCATTTTTTAGAGAATTGCATGACATTGTGCCGTGCTCGGTCGAGTTACCTGATGGAGAAAAGACCATGGCAATGAAAGAAGGAATTGTGTTGCTTGGAGGAGACTTGAAATTGCGACAGTTCTTTTTGTGCCCAATTTGAAATGCAATCTGATTTATGTATCACAACTTCTTAATGATTCAAATTTGGTTATTCAACTCACTAACAAAATATGTGTTATACAGGACCTATATTCAAGGAACCTGATTGGAGCGGGTGAGCAACGCAAGGGCTTTACTTTCTCAAGGGAGTGACTTCAGTACATGCTTGCACGGTGGCTGATATGGAATCCTTTGAGCTTTGGCATAAAAGAATGGGTCATCCTTCTTCTAATGGGGTGGAGTTAATTTCAGAAGTTGGCAAAATGGCTAGGAAAACCAATAAAACTCGTGAGGTTTGTTTTAGAGCAAAACAAACAAGAGAGATCTTCTTTTCTAGTGACAATAAAGCTAAAGATTGTTTTGAATTAATACATTGTGATTTGTGGGGACCTTATAGAGTTCCAGCTTCATATGGAGCAATTTATTTCTTGAAAATTGTTGATGATTACTCTCGTGCTGTGTGGATATATTTGCTTAATGGAAAAAATGAAGTGGCTTGGGTTCTTAGGAAGTTTATTGCGATGGTTAGATGCCAATTCGAGAAAAATGTGAAAATCGTTAGAAGTGATAACGGAAGTGAATTTTTGTGTTTGAAAGAATATTTTGATGAACATGGGATTCAGACTTCTTGTGTTGGAACACCTCAACAAAATGGCCGAGTGGAAAGAAAACATTGCCATATCCTTAATGTTGCAAGAGCTTTGCATTTCCAAGCAAATTTACCCATAGAATTTTGGGGAGAATGTTTACTCGCAGCTGGGTATTTGATTAACAAGACTCCATCTATATTATTGAATGGTAAAACCCCAAATGAGATTATTTTTGGCCAACCTCCTTCTTACAAACATATTCGGATTTTTGGTTGTTTGTGCTATGCGCATAATCAGAATTGGGATAAAGATAAATTTGCTAGTAGAAGTCGTCGATGTGTTTTTGTTGGTTATCCGTTGGGAAAGAAGGGGTGGAGATTGTATGATTTAGAAGCTGGTGAATACTTTGTATGAAGAGATGTAGTGTTTGCTGAAACATAATTTCCATATGCTGATGAGAAAACAAATATGCACTTTCTATCCAAGGGAGGAGGCTCTCTCAAACTCCATGTTCTCAGCACCAAGAACAAAGCCATACCATGCCCTCGGGAGAAAGTAGTGATGATTGCCATGAATGCTGCCCTCGATCAAACTGCCATTCTCTCCGACGATCTTTCCTGTACAGTGAGTGGGCATTCAAATAAACCTTATTATTTCACCTTTTGGATCGAGGCGGCATCATACAGAACTGTTCCAGAAGCTAGAGTAGTGAAATTTTTCAATCCAATTTGAGGAAGAAACGAACTCTTTCCATTTACCATCCTTTTTTGGGGGTTCCAAGCAAGTGACTTTTTTGAAAGCCTTGAAAGCTCTTTCTTAACAAGTGGGGAACACGCGCCCATTTTACAGCAGATGGAGCAGCAACCATGGGAATCTCCAAACGAAAGGATAGTAGCTGCTTTCCTCGTTATTCGTGGAGCAGTGAAGCTTCGTAGACAAGGTGGCTCGCTCAGTGCTTACGAACAAAAAAGTGTTTGTTTGTCGATCGCTACACCCCTTGGCCTATAAAAATGAGAGTTTCGGGGACCACAATGAGGAGTATACCCTTTTCATAAAAAGAAAGACCAACCAACCTTCAAATGGCCAAGCCTCTTTCGCCGCCCTATCCGGATCCTTGGGGTTTAACCGCTTGTGCGGGCCCCCGTCAATTCCTTTGAGTTTCATTCTTGCGACCATCCTGATTCACTTACGCTATTTCTTACTAGCTCATAGTTCAATTGGACATGTAGGTTATATTCGTACTGGTTTCTCATGTGTACGTTTTACAAGAGCTCAGATGACTAGATTAGCGCACGCACACGGCTACCCCTTTCAAGCTCAGCTGACCCCTTCTTGATTAAGTTTTTTCCCTATTTGGAGGTCTCCTTCATGGATAGATAAAGAAGTAGTGGCCGGCCTAGTCTGTCCGACACTTAACTTAATGTTTCGAAAAGATGAAGAAGAGCAGTAAGTGATGAACTCATTCAAAATAGAGTTATGGAGTTGGGTGATGAAGTTGATATTAAAAAGTGACTTGAGAGAGGAGCACGCCGAAAGTGTAGATAGAGAAAATGAGGTGAATCATGAAATGGAGGAATTGATCCACACAAACAATGAGGACGTGGAAAGAAGTGAAGTTGTCGAAGAGCAGCTAGGCAGGGGACAAAGGGTTAAGCAACTGTCTGTTTGTTTGAAAGATTATGTGACAAACGCCATCAGAATAAGCCCCTCGACATGCTCATCTGCCCGATCTGATTCCTCAGGTATGCCTTATTCTATAGCACATTATGTGAGTTATAAAATTTTTTCTGCGCAACAACGGTGTTTCTTGGCAGCAATTACTACAGGACATGAACCAAACTCTTATGCAGAAGCGATTAAAGATGAACGGTGGAGAGAGGCCATGAGTAAAGAAATATAGGCTTTAGAAGTTAATGGCACATGGACAGTCGAAAATTTGCCGCCTGGGAAGAAAGCAATTGGGAGCAAGTGGGTGTATAATATTAAGTACAATTATGATGGAAGCGTTGAACGATACAAGGCGCGGTTGGTGAATACTAGGAAATACACAAGTTGAAGGCATAGATTATCAGGAGACTTTTGCTCCTACGGCAAAAATGTGCACTGTATGCACCTTTCTTGCTATTGCAGCTGCAAAGAATTGGGAACTTTATCAGATGGACGTTCAAAATGCTTTCCTACATGGCGATTTAGAGGAAGAGGTTTACATGAAGATGCTGCCTGGATTTGCCTCTCAATCGTCAAGGAAGGTATGTAGACTTCGGAAATCTCTATACGTTTTGCGGCAAGCACCTAGATGTTGGTTTGCGAAATTGGCAGCATCTTTGAAAGCTTATGGATTTCATCAATCATATTCAAATTACGCCTTGTTCACTTTTCGAGTTAGGACTGCTCAATTGAATTTGCTTATTTATGTTGATGATCTCATTATCTCCGGTAATGATATTTCCGCTGTGCAAAAGTTCAAGAACTATTTAAGTCGTCGTTTTCATATGAAAGACTTGGGGAAGCTGAAATTTTTCTTGGGGATTGAAGTGGCGAGAAACTCAGATGGTATTTTCTTGTGTCAACGTAAGGATGTGTTGGATATGATTTCCGAGGTCGGATTGCTGGGTTCCAAGCCAGCTAAAACTCCTCTTGAACAAAATCACAAGTTGGCCCTTACTGAGAGTGATGATGTAGACAACCCTGCTCAGTATAGGCACCTAGTGGGTCGGCTTATTTATATAACAATAACTCGACCTGAATTGTCTTACTGTGTACATATTCTTGCACAGTTCATGCAACAACCAAAGAAAGCTCATTGGGAGGCAGCTGTGAGAGTTCTGCGTTATTTGAAAGGAAATCCAGGTCAGGGTATTATGTTGCGTGCCAATTGTGACCTCAATTTGTCTGCTTACTGCAATTCTGACTAGGCTATTTGTCCTTTGACGAGACGATCTTTGACTGGTTACTTTGTTCTTTTGGGAGAATCACCTATCTCGTGGAAGACTAAGAAGCAATAGACAATGTCTCGGTCATCCGTTGAAGCTGAATACAGGTCTATGAGTACTACAGTTTGTGAACTTAAGTGGTTGAAAGGATTATTGGATTCTCTTGGTGTGGAACATTCTCAATCTATGTAGCTGTATTGCGACAGTCGGGCAACTTTACATATAGCCGCCAATCCTGTTTATCATGAGCGTACCAAGTATATTGAAGTGGATTGTTATTTTATTCGTAATAGATACTTAATGGTAACATTCAAATAGATTACGTACGTAGTTCAATGCAGCTAGCTGATATCTTCACGAAGGCGTTGGGAAAGGATCAATTTAACTTTCTTCTTTGCAAGTTGGGCATTCGAGATCTCCATGCTCCAACTTGAGGGGGGTATTGGAAAGGCAAATATATTGGAAAGGCAGCTGCGATATGCTTTTATTTAGGCCGTTTACTTAGGAAGTTTTGTGTACATATCTTTTTTATTGTGTTGTCCTTGTATTTTTGGTAGTTTAGTCTAATTAGGAGATTGTTTGATAACCGTATCTTCTTGTATATATGTTGCGTTTCCGTGGCAATGAATGACAGAATTCTCATTCCAAAATTCCTCAGTTCTTTTACATTTTATAGAAAAAAACCACCAGCATGATTTCAGCAAATTCTTTTATTAGAAAACTAAACTCACATCATGACATCAACTAATTATTTACGGACTAAACTTCCTATGACAATCTGGTGCAAATTAACGGAGGATGAACCAAGTGGAGCAAGCTGCCTCCCTCGCAAGCTCCTTCCGCTCCCATGGCCCCTCTTCTTCATCTTCTTCCCCAGCTTCCCTCCATCATCAACTCCCTCACAGCCCTCTCCACCTGCTCTCTTTTCACATCAGTCGCAATCTCCAACCCAGACTTCCACTCATCACAGACATACTTACATTGGTTGGCCATACACGGCCAACGAAGCATCGGCGCTCTAGCCGACAAGCTCTCGAGGGTTGAGTTTCATCCGCAGCGAGTCAAGAACCCTTCAACGGGAGGGTGATTCAACACCTTCTCTTGTGGGCACCAACCCGAGAGAAAACCCCCCTCTCTTGTAATTTCTTCAAGATACTCATCCATTCCACTTGCATTCATCACCAAATCTGGCCTATTGGCCAGTCTTATTGCAAACTCCACCAGCTGTTGGTGAGTCAGGGATGCCATGCTCCCAAAATTGACATAAAGCACTGACCTGGACCTCTTCGAGTCTAGCCATTGGACACATTCACTTTGCGCTTTCATAGATTGCATTCGATGTGCTTCCATGGGTCGTTCTAAGCAATTTGGTTTAGGAGTAGATGCGGTGGACCTACGGTGTGCAGTCGAGGAGTCAGCGAGGACAGGGCGCTCAACGCCTCTGGCTCAAGCACTTCGAAAGTGTGAATGAGGGTTGCTGAGGCCTTATGAGCTCTCTCGGTCACTTCCATGGAGCGGTTGAATGAGGCGTCTTCAGGATCTGTGATCTGGCAGAAGCTGGCATGTCGTGTGGCCTCACGTTCTTCATACGAGGGATCGAATCAATGCAGGTGTCCAAATAGGCATTGCTCACAGAGGATTCATCTGCAATAGGGTATCTACCCCAAAATTTCGGCATACTTCTTGCTTTTATCCTGGTGAATCACTTTAACTTGAATGCGAAGGGGTATAAAGCATGCTGTCTTTAGTGCAAAGTAAAGCGGAGTGGACGAAACAAACTGCATGTATAAATAAACATCAAAGCTATGGATGAGTTCACTCACCTGGGAGGGGTATGAGAGTTCCTGTTCTTGTTGGTCCGGAATTGCATGAAACCCATGAGGCACAGGCAGGAATAATCCACAAATTTATGAGACCCAAACTTCTCAGCAGCAGGACATGTTGCCAAGGACATGAAACCATCGGAAACGATGCAAGAAAGCAGAGGAAAATGCCTTCTTCGCCTTCCACCTAAGCTGTGCAGTAGTGGTACTAGAAGTTGAATGAACAAGATTGGACACGAGATGTGGGAAAGGAGCGACAGTACTTCCTCCTCGCAGAGCACAGCAAGATCTTGTGTAGCATCGGCATCCAATGGCACGAGCCCGTCCAGGATCGTTAAAAACTGAAAGCAATCACTGCCCCTCAAATTCAGCCACTTACCGGCTCCTGCTTTGAGTAACCTTGCGTGGTTGAACTTAGCGTCGACAAAGGTGATGAAAAAGCCTTTGTGATGGAGAAGTTTGGCCAAATTGGGTATTGGACCCATGTGGCTCAGTAATGGGTTTGGGACACAAAGGGCGTGTAGTTTTGATGATTTAAATTCATCCCTGGAACCCATCTCTTGGATCCTTACTTCACTAAATGGTTCCTCCTCAATCTCCAAGGTAGAATTAGATCTTTCACACACACGTGTGTGTGTCTAAGGCATAAATATGACGACAAGTCATGCCGATGCAGTTTGCTTGCCCTCGCTCTTAGCAGTGAGGTCCCAGCAGTGGCTCATTTTCAGTAGCAGGTCCTGCGTTGCGCATCAGTACTCTCCATTTAAGTTGGAACCAGTCAAGTGCTAATTATAACTACGTTTGGTTAAATCTTGGGGAAATGACTTTGCAATTTCCAAATATCTTTGACTCAAGATGTACATGCTCGAAGCAAATATCATTTTGCTCAGGTGTATTTTTTGTAAAGTAGCTTTAAAATATAAGAAAAAAGAGAGGAAAAATGGATAGTTGCTCCTCTGCTCATAAAAATAATTCACAAAAAGCACTAACGTTTTCTCGAAGGACTCCAAAATTAGTCTTGAAAGAAACTCTGCCCAATCTTTAGTCTAGGCTTCATGGCAAACGAAGGCCTTTCTTTTCTCTAATTACGGGAGCTCTATTACTTTTAAACTTGGTGAAAGGTAGAAGATGTGTCAGCCCATGGTAGGGCCTCAATCGACTTCTATATGTGCCCCAGAGGACTTATAGTCATTAGGATTGTGTACGAAAGTAAGGATAAATCATCGAAGAATAACCTTGCAATACTCTCAAGCATTTTCTAGTTGTATTAAAGGGTTTAGCTTCCACTTTCCATGCGGTTCCACACCATGAAAACACATTGAAGAAGACATTTGATTGATCATTATTGGTAAGTATAGGTAAATTCATCATTATTTAGTTGGAAATCTAATGGTCTAATCAAGCGTCGGCTGATATAAAGTATTGACTTTTTAAAACATGGAATGATAATGTAGTTATTGCTATATTAACGGGTAAACTTCTCTTTACTTTAAACTACTAAATTCAAGGAGAAATATCAAAGGCTATTCCCATCTTTGAATGGAATATCTTATTTCTCTGGTAAATCACTTAGTGACTTCAAAGAATATGGTTCTTTATCTCGTAATTGATTCTTAATATATCTTGTGAAGATTAAATATTCTTAACGTAATATATTTTTCATTAACTTATGTATCTAAAAAATATAAAAAATTTAATCACGTGCTTTTCAATCGGTGTTATATGTATCATCGGATCTGTTTCTGCGTTTTTTTTAAGTATGTGATCGTTCCAATATCTATTCGTTTTTAGGAATTCATTTCCGTCAATAATTTTTAATGGACTAATGGTGATTCTTTCAATCGATTTAGATTCAAGTTTGAAACCATATTCGGTATCTCTCTTTTCTTTTTCCTCCTTTTCAATTCCCGCTGTTGAATCATTTCCAATTGTATCAGCTACTTCTTTGACATTAATGACTGACCCACCATATTAGGAAATGGAATCAAATCTAGTGACAACTTGAAGAACGTATGTCCGGTTTTTCACTTTCAATATTCTTTTTATACAACAGTATATTTTACATAAAAATAACCTTCCTCTCTCTTATGGGCCCTTCTCATACGGGCCAGGTTTGGCCCAACATGGGTAGGCAAGCCTAACTTGGCCCAACATGTTTTATAAAAAACCCATCAATTACAATACGTGCACTCCTAGCAATACTTTTGAACTTGCCTACCTATATGTTTTTGAGAATCATCGCTACACCATGTAATAATTTTTAAAAGGTCATATTACTATTACTTTTACTTTAAGGATGCTTTTGTTTGACTAAAATAAAGGAACATACATTCTATGCATATCATTTTCAAGGAAAAAAACAACTAGTTTTCATTTATTTTATAATTTAAGAATAATGACTTTCTTTCTGTCAAGAAGAAAAGTCGTTTTCCTTTGATATAAACTCATTGTTTTCAGTTCCCGGAAATTTTTTTTTTTCCATAAATCGATTAGTTTTTCATTACCAAAATATTGGAAAGTTGGAAAATAATTTCTTGAAGACAGTTTTTTTTTTTTTTTCAAACAAACAGATTCTAAAATTTGTATAAGCAGTGTTACGGCTATATCAAATGGGTTTTTAGTTGTTCTAGTGTTATTCAAACAAGTGTATTGAGTGTGTATTTGGGCTTTTAGCTGTTCTAGTGTTATATGCATTGACTGTGTAAATGGGTATATTTAAGCAGGCGAAGCGTATGTACATGAGCACCCGACAAGATTTTTGTTGCGGTATACGGCAAATCTATTTCACGGATGTAGGGTGTAATTTGTACCGCTTCATGTTCGAAAGTGTCACTCACCCGTCGGGGGTGCGAGAGGACGCAGCTGGTCCATAATGGCGCCGGAGAGTGATGAAGCAGAGACAGGCCAAAAGAGGAGGAGAAGGGTGTTAGACTGCCGAGCCGCAATGGTGGAGCGTGCAAGAAACGCCTTTGGAATCATCTGATGATGTTTTATGGAGAGTGACGATGAGCCGAGAGAAGGGAAGAGGCACGAAGGGCCGAATGCTCGCCTCCGGAGTCAAATCTGGATAGGAGGGGAGGTGGCAAGCCATCTGGGATGGTCATGGATTGAGAATCGTCAAGGCTCCTGGAGAAGAAAGAAGGGTGAGAGACCTGAGCAAGCGTGTGCATGGTTGAACTAGGCGTTGACAGAGCTGATGCCAAAGCCTGCTCCCCGGTGGAGGAGGAGCAGCTCGGCTAGTTCCAGCATCGCGCTCATGGGGCTATGAGCTGGGCCTCGCAAAGCCTGTTCAAAGCCAACCCGTTGGCATTAGACTTGACGGGACTTTTGGCCCGGGCTTGAAGCACAAATTGTTTTTACGTAAAAATGAATACAAATTATTACTTCGGTTTAATTTTTTTTTATCACTCTACAGTGTAAACCAAACAATTTTCATATGTTTGATTCGGTCTTTAAGCTGAAACGAATCAAAATTATATCAATCTAACATGTTGAAGACTTGTGCACCAATACAAAGCATGCCAATCTACATAAGAAAATCACATAAATTGTTGCTAAATACATAGAGATGTGGGAACAATAAAACGCTATGGCAACTGTAACTCTAGGCCAAAAGCAAGGACAGTACATCTTGAATTGGTTCCCTCCCATGGCAATCGGGACATTCTAATTTCTTGATCTCATTCTCCTTCCAAAAACAATATGATCCGCGCACCAGCACACAGGATGCACAATTAGTGCAACCATATGAAGCTGCGAGGAGCTTTGTTCCACCTTGCAACCTAAGAGTGATGAAATCAGGTATTTACCGCGTTTGGGAATTGATTCGAGTACAAACTCTGGCCTCTTTGTAGACTTTTCCTGGTCTGCAATAGTAGCCCTTCTTGGGTGCGCAGTGTGCATCTTGTGAACAAATGCACAATCCCTCAAGTGCACATCCATCCCTAACTATGCTCACACCCTCCTTGAGTCCAAGAACTTGGTCTGTCCATTCACTAGAGAACAGCCCTAGCGGATCATACATCTCCTTCACTTTAAAAAATTCTTGGGCTTTTTTATACTTTTTTATCACTCCATTAAATGCCAAGTTCCTGTTCTTCCCCCAGTGAGGTAGTGCGTTATACTTGGAAAGCGCCATCTGTTCTATTTCTTCAAGCACATCTTCGTATAGCCTCGGGCTTAGGGGATTCTTGCTCTTGTAGTAAGTGATGTCAAAGTCTACTGCGTCCTCTTGCTTGCCCAGGTAAGCACTTGAGGCCGTAACATATCGCATGAGGATGCCATTGTAGAGCTCCACTCCGCACAATGCTTCAGGCTCAAGTGCAATAAGCTGTTGAATGTCTTTGATGAAGTTCTTTACCATAGAGAGTCCGACGCTAAATGTGGTTTGGTAAAAGAACTCCCCCTCGACCCGTGGATCCCATGGACAAGCAGTAATCAGACCATCTTGGGGACTGTCTAGGCAGGTTCCTGACGATTGTAGCTCGTTGTGATACCCAATTACTGGATATCCGGTGAAGATGATACCTAATCATAACATGCATATAAATCAATGTGAGGGAATCTCTAGAATAGGGGACACCATGACATGGAACTATATTAGTTAACTTAGGATGCGATACCGTTGTTTGTCAATCCATAAGCAATGGTCTCGAGGGTAGAACAAACTAGCTTTGCAGTGTTGCATTTCCCCTCAGCATCGTTCAGGGACTCTTGCAATTCCTCTGCAAGAGCAGCATCACAACAGTATTAATTTTTTTTTTTTTTAGAGTTGGGCTACATCAACTACTAAACCTAGCCTCACACTGTTTTACTTATTTACCAGTAGATCTGACTAGTGCCAAAGTGAGAGAAGGTGTGGAGCGAAATGGGGTGAAATCATAGAGTCCATTGCCGACTGCATTGAGAGTGACTCGATCATCAATGCGATAAACTGCCTTCCGTTGGCTCGGATACCACATAATGTCTGCAAACTCATGTTGGTTACCAAAACTAGTTGCCTGTTGTCCCAAGTCTGAATCACCCTTAATCGAGTACGTTAAGGATCGTTTAAACAGTGGTTGCAGCTTTAGTGTTACCTGCAATTATATATATATAAATGTTGAAATTGTTGTCATCTTGTTTTTCTTTCTTTCTTTTTTTTTTTTTTTCACTAAAGAAAATTTCCTACAAAGACCCGAATCACTTCAACTGTCCTTTATGTTAGTTCTCATTTAATTCTTAGTTGGAATAGACCTAGAAGGTTTGTGGTGGACGACCCATTCATCAGTCTTCACCTCACAATTAATATCACGCGCCTAAAATATATACCATTTTTAAAGACGGTAAAAGTGAATGAGATTTGTTGAATTTCATCTTATAATAGAGGAAGAAATAATCCTAAAAACTCAATAATATATAGTTAGACCTACCATGCTCTTACCCTAATCAAGTGGAAAAGGTGATTCTTTGTCTATGATTTGAAAAAAAAAATTCTGTTCTTTTTTGTGAAGTACATAGTTCTTCCGATTATAGTGCAGAATAATACATGCGGTTAAAGTACGTAGAATAACGAGTAAGCTGCAAGTTCTATTAAATATCATCAAGTGACAATCCCAACATCATGGTTTACCACATATAACATATGAAACAAGAAAAAGGCACGAGATACACCACATGGGTTTGTGATATAAGTGAGGAACAGAAGGGACGAAAGTAGTCACACAAGCACCCAAACGAGAAAAGACCAGAGAGCAACTGTACCTGAGAGATGACTCCTAGAACCCCAAGCGACACTTTGACCGCGTCCATCTCTGCACGAGTGCTTTTCCTATTCACATCCAGCGTACTGATCTTGGCGTAACCATCTCCGGGCCTTCCAGGGCTCACTATTCGCATTGCCTCCACGTAATCGTGCAATGCACTCCCTTTCCCCCACAAGGAGCTGCCGTGCGCCCCCGTCCCCAGCATCCCTCCCACTGTCACACCCCACCAGTAGGGCGCATATGGCAGCGCCATCCCCGCCTTGGCTGCCTCCTCGATCAACTGCCTCAGAGTCACCCCTCCCTCCACGCTCATCCTCATCCCTTGCTGGTCGACCCTCACTATCCTCGTCATGTACTTGGTGCTCACCAGCAGCCCGTCCTCCCCGTCCGGACACACCAGTTTTGGGATGCTGTGAGAGGTTCGTGTCGCCACTTTCATCTTCGTCCTGGACTTTGTCGCATTTCCCACTACCCACACCAGCTCTTCTTCCGACGTTGGAAATGCTGCGGCCCCTGCTTTGCACGCACTTCGGTCAGGGAAGGTTCCGTAGGAATTTGTTATGGTGCAGCCGCTTGAGGTGCATCTGATGGGATCTGCCGGTGGGCTTGCACTCACAGACATCATCATGGCGGTCGTGGCCATTACAATGATGTGTAGTGAAGCCCATACTGTTCCAGAACCAGGCCTCCCGAACCTGAACACCTTGCTCAAGCAAGGAGATGTACGTGTCATCGTGAATGAATTGAGGGCCGATCCTTCCACCATTTATAGCTAGCGAGGTTGGCCCCTGATTGTATGTGGCTCAACGGCGCACACTGGAACACTAGTTTGGCGCACAAGAAAAAGTAGGGAGGGAGTTAGGAGGGTGGTTGTGAGTACGCTTTTAAGTTTAGAAGGACTGGGAACGGCCAAACTGGAGAGGGAAATTGTCGATTTCTACGGCTCTGTGGGAGAACAGCCTGGAATTTATTCGGAGGTGTGCGTGTAGGATGATGGTTCGGAGCAAAATACATACCCCCACAACACGATATATAATGGGAATGGGTGCTACATATACTCCTTCATGTGATGAAACGGTGCAATGCGCAAAAAGTTCCCACGCCTTCCCGGTCCATGATTGTACTTGCGACCCCTTCGGAGGAATCTTTTAACATGAAGCATTTCTCGGCAAGGAACAGCATCGAGAGATGCTTTGGATTATTAGAGTTAATATAGCGTATTAATATGAAGATGGAGGAGACAGAGAAAGCAAAAGATGAACAAAGGTTTTATGTAATTTGGTCAATGGAGAAAGTTCCCTGGAAGCCCACATGCGCAGTAGAAATCCCCATATTTTTTAGCTCATTGGGGGAGATCCATTCTCCTTAAATAAAGAAGAGTAGTAAATACAGCTATCATACATGGAATCTTGATCCTCAATCTCACCTTGACTTGGCTAGTTTATTTCGCCAATAGTTACGCGGGGCAATTCCAGCTTGTCCCAGGTCAAAGTGAGAGATTCAACCTGCGTATTGTTTGCCTCCTTCTTCACAACTTGGCGAGAAGGAAATATTAATTGACCTCCGGAACATAATCAGGAGGCGATAAGAACAGCTGCAGAATGGGCTGAATGGCGACCAAGTCCAGCCAATCAAATGTTTGATAAGCAAAGATGAAGAAGCTCATTTAAACTTTCGACCCATGTCACAAAGATGCATTGACATTACTTTGCAATTCCGTATCCAAAATAATTATTATTTTATGGTCTAGAAGATCGGCCGACTAAAAATGAGTACCTTTTGTTTATCCAGCTGGCCTTGTTTCAATGTAAGAAATTATTTAGAGCGATATTTAGTTTCAAGGCATCACAAGTTTTGGAGAACTACTCTTATACTTCTATTTAGAATTTTGACATTACTTTGCAATTCTGTACCCTAAAAAATTAATTATTTTATGGTCTAGAAGATAGGCCAACAAAAATTGAGCACCTTTTGTTTAGCAAGTTGGCCTTGCTTCAACATAAGAAATTATTTAGAGTGGTATTTAATTTCAAGGCATCACAAATTTTGGAGGATTACTCTTATACTTCACTATTTAGAATTTCGACATGATGACGCATCCACATTAATTTGTGATTTCATATCCAATTTTTTTTTTTTTTTTATTGGTCTGGAAGATTGGGGCGACCAAAAATTGGCACCTTTTGTTTAGCAAGCTGGCCTTGCTTCAACGTTAGAAATTATTTAGAGCAATATTTAGTTTCAAGGCATCGCAAGTTTTGGGGGACTACTCTTATACTCCACTATTTAGAATTTCGATCCATGTCACGAAGATGTATCGACATTACTTTGCAATTCTGTATCCAAAAAAATTATTATTTTAAGGTCCGGAAGATCGGCCGACTAAAAATTAGCACGTTTCTTTTAGTAAGCTGGCCTTGCATCAATGTAAAAAACCATTTAGAGAGGCATCACAATTTTTGGAGGACTACTCTTATACTCCACTATTTGCCAATGGAGTCCGAAAAAAGTAAATGAAAGCTTTCGTTTTCAATAAGACATTGAGTTGGTTGGTATCTTGAATGCCGATAAACAGAATAATAAACTCAAATGTTGAAGAAACGGAGAGGCGATCATTGCGAAAGAAGTCAAGAAAGTGGTTCCTCCAGCTTGAACTTGTCAAAATCTAAACATGTCCGTAGACTTGAAAGCCTAACTCGAAGGAAAAACGTTGAAAAATAGCATCACGTTCTGTCGCCGTGCTTTAATTGCGCGTTGGTTGAGGTGTTACCTGTACGAACTTTGCATGTATTGGCAACCCCAATTATTGAGATGTTAGGCAGGTTTCGTTGGATTCCTGAACAATGAAATGTGGTTTAAACTACATAAAGATCGGACAAGACACCGATAATGGGACTCGCTGGCGACAGCCAAAGTGAATTACATGTCTTCAACGTCCATTTTTGTATATATATATATATATATAGAGAGAGAGAGAGAGAGAGAGAGAGATTTTCTGTGCAGCACGGGGAGCTCTCCAGCTTTGATTGGATCCGCCTCGCCTCGATATGATTCTTCTCATATTTGCCTCGTTCATTTAAGCAACCGCCATTGCTGATCAACTCAGTCTCGGGCAAAAATTATTCAAGAAGCAGCTTGGGCTACTCCCTTCGGGCGATGAATGAATTAGTTGGCTTCGCATGCGTCCGAATTTATGATGTGCAACTACAATTAGTTAGAACATACCTCGAGTTTGACTAAGTGAAAATTTAAATTTCTGAAATAAATAAATATATAAAGAGGTAAATAAAATCCTTATTTGAGTCGGCAAGGGTTCAGACGGTGTTGCAAATATATTTATTGCTCATGCGTTGATTCTGGCACCGTTGTTGATGAGAGTGGGCTGTGGGCAATTAAATCTGAATTACATCCTTGCGTCTTCTTCGTGAGTGAAGTCGGAGAAGCCCTTTAGTGATTTGACCAACAAATCCCTTGGTAAGATTTGTGTAATTTCTTTGTGAAATTAAAATATTATTTTTTGAGAAATTGTGGAGCTAAGTACTATGTGAGTTATTGAGTGTAATTGATACTAAAAAACATTTAGGGTATTTAAGTGATTCGAGTATAATTGTGATCTTTGTTATATTGCTTGAATTCGTTGTTGCTCTCTTCGTGGATGTGAACCACGTAAATCTAGTGTTCGATTTATTTTCTTTTTTTGTCTATTTTATTGTTTGATCTCTTACTTTCGCAATACAAACCAAGTCGTATATATGCACTCCAAGTACTTTCACAGTGCTACAACTCAAGATAAGATGATGGGGCATTGAAACATCCAATATAGACATGTTATTAGGATGAATGCATAAGTAACTTGAGCAAGTACATCTTGTTTAAAGGATGGCATAAGAGAGCGTTGGGTGCAAATCTTTTCTTGGTTTATATGAAATGAATTGGACCTCATGAAAGAGAAGTATTCGACGATATTGTGTTAAAACCTAACTCGCACGCATATAAAATATAAAGAATTGCAAGATGGTGAATAGGAGATTGGGAGGATGAGCCCGAACGTGGAACGACAGATTAGTGGGGGGCATGAGGAGTACAAAAATTAGCTCACTCATCTCATAGATCTCTAAAAATTAGATTTACGAGACCATAGAGTATCATGCACTTGAGTCCATAAGATACCGTGGGCCTTGCAATTTCAATAAGTGGTGACCAGATTCATAAATCTGGCGTAACTAACCATTAATGGCATTTTGAAGGGAAATAAATACTACTAGTGTTATAATTTTTGTACGGTACTCACTTGAGTGCAATCATAATAATAATAATAAAAAAAAAACGCTCATCACAGGAATTTGTTTAAAAAGTCCTAAACCTGTAGCATTTTTGCCAATTCAGTTCTAAATCTTTTAATTGTGCCAATTGAGTTTTAAACTTTTTCACAATTTACCAATTGAGTCTATCCGATTAATCACTGACGTACACACCGGTCGTTTTATGTGATGTGGTCAACGTTGACGGGCATGATTGGAGTAGAGTGGTGGGACCATGGCTTATCTCCAAGCGAATAGATTACGAGAGGGCTTGTCTTGTCCAAATTGTTGTTGCCCATGAAATCCCTCATTGGCTATTTTGTTTATCTCTCTCCTCTTAAGATTTCTCGGGTATTTTTGGGTAGGCAATATTGTTTTCATTCTTCTCAAGGGACATAAACTTTTTCTTGAAATTATTATTTCCAGAATTATGATCGTTTGCGATGACATACACATGAGAGTTGTAACTATGGTGTCTTATATCAAAGAGATTTAATGTGGTGCGATTAATGTATCCAAGTAAGTTAGTAATTTCATTATTTCAAGTTTTTTAAGTGGAGGTTGGTTCTCCCTGGATATGCTTAGTATGCTTGGATTCGATTCTCTCTTGGAGGTCTGACTAGTTGAAAAGCATTGGGCTTCCTTTGCTCCTCTCAATAAGTTATAATTGAATCAATGATTGATTGGTGGACCACTTTCAATGTGTATTTGGTTTTTGGTGAAAATCTTCTTGATGAAGAAGTATCATGGACATGTCGATCGATTGATCCATCCCTGCGTCCCTTCCTTCCGGATATATATTGGCCTCATTTGGTCGAGTCTGTACGTTAGAAAAACACGCAAATCATAGCTCCAATGCCATTCACAGGGACCTTAGATTCTACTTCAAATCACCCGTAAATGAACTTGCTAATTGTTTGCATGTTTAAAGTGCATGGTTATTTTCATTCCCCTTATATTCCCAATAGAAGAATTATTCTTTCACACCTTGCTTCATTCCGCTGATCCAACTAGCCAATTTCCATACATACATATTCATATTTTTGTATAAGCGGGTGAACAAATGATGGGTAAAAAAAAAGTTGAACTCGGCATGTTCTTCTCTTGTGCCATGTAGAGAATTTTATCGGTGAAAGATTTTGTTTGAGAGAATGATTTCCAAGAAAATCATCTCATTCATTTCTGGTGCTTGGTGTCGGAAAATAAATTGGTGAAGGAAGATGTTTTCCATCTTGAAGAAAATTCACACTTAAGATTGGGAACATGTCGCGGAGATCATTTTCCGTTGACATGTCTTCTTAGCTTTCCATTGACATGTCTTCTTAGCTAGGCAAACATGCACCGCCATCCTTCACATGTTGAACCACATCCATAGCACCATCTTCGATGTATCCCGCCACCACCACCATCCTTCACATGTTGTTGAACCACATCCATAGCACCATCTTCGATGTATCCCACCACCACCACCGTTCGACTGCAAAGAAGGACCAATTTGATGCCACCGCCGGATTCTCCGTCTTCACAGCCACCGACACCGTTTGTCGCTGCCATTTTTCTTTGCTACAATCCACCAACTTCGAAAATGGCCACCACTGACCACCGTTCCCAACCCACAACCACCACCAACCACGATAAAGGTCGTGAACCTCTAGCAGCACCTGAAAACCAGCCCTCCACCTCCATAGACACCACCTGAAACAACCAGTTACGCAATTTTTATAGCCATACTTATCAACAATCTGAAAAACAGAGAAAAGGTGGCCAGAAATTTCACCAATCAAGGTGGGTTGATGATCTTGAATTGTAAATTGGTGGGGCTTTCTACGATTTCTAGCGTCAATTGAGTTTGCGTAGCTTGCCATAGTTGAGTTGTTGACTGGACTTAAGGGTTTAATTCTTATTGTGAACGACGAAGAAGGGAAGTAATACATGAAAAATTAAAGAACACTAAGGACGGATGAGCGGGAACCGAAAATAATAAGTAAACAGTTGGGCTCAAATCAGTTTTAAAGCCCATGATAAGTGTAAGTGGGGCCCACTATGAAAAAAAGGCCTAGAAAATGGATTCTATTTTCATTCCAAATGGAAATATCAAGATTTTTTGTGAAATAAATAAAATCTAAGTTAACTTCCATCACACAATATATACATAATATACTAATTTTTTTTTTCTATTATGATGCGAATTTTTTACTCTAATTCGGGGAGCTCTATTACTTTTAAGCTTGGAAGGTAGAAGATGTGTCAGACCATGATAGGGCCTCAATTGACTTCTATATGTTCCCCAAGGGACTTATATAGCCATTAGGATTGTGTACAAAAGAAGCAAAAATCATCGAAGAGTAACCTTGCGATATTCTCAAGCATTTTCTAGTAATATGGTCATACTTAGTTAAATGAAATTAGCAATCAAACGTGTATTTGTATCAAAGGGTTTAGCTTCCACTTTCCATGCAGTTCCAAACCAAGAAAACAGATAGAAGAAGACATTTGATTGATGATTATTGGAAGTATAGGTAAATTAATCATTATTTAGTAGGAAAACTAATGGTCTAATCAAGCATCGGCTGATGTCAAATGTTGACTTTTTAAAACATTTAGTTACTACTATATTAACGGGTAAACTTCTCTTTACTTTAAACTGCCAAATTCAAGGTGAAATATCAAAGGCTATTTCCATTTTTGAATGGAATATCTTATTTCTCTTGTAAATCACTTAGTGACTTTGGAGAATGTGGTTCTTTATCTCGTAATCAATTCTTAGTATATCATGCAAGATTAAATATTTTTGACGTAATTTTTTTTCATTAACTTATGTATCTAAAAATTGTAAAAAAAAATTAAATCATGGGATACTCTTGAATTATTGGATTTATGTTCCTACTTCTATTGGTTTTGTTTTTGTTTTATAAATTTTTTTTTGGTGGAAGGAAGAAGCCTACTGTTGGCGTGAGCTGTAGGAGATTTTATTTTCTAGCTCCTAATTTGTAGGGGATTTTATTTTCTTTCTAGTTTGTAGTGGATTCTATTTTCCTAATCTGCAAAGACTTGACTTATAGAAGAAGTCTGCCTGATTATGTATATATGGGTCTGTACATACTTGATGATTAATGAGAAAAAGAAAAATAAAAAAGAGGATTAGGAGGCTATTTCAAGGATGTAGGCACATTGTTAACTTCTTTAATTCTTATGTTTTTCTTGTATTCTTCTTGATCTATGATTAGATTGTTAACATGGTATCAGAGCAATAGATCTAAGGACCTAGAAAAACCCTAAACACTGTGCCATCACCATCATTGTGACTCGCCCACATCAAATCATCGTCGTTGCTGCTATTGCAATTCAACATACTTGGTTGTCACCGCCGCATAATCCCTATGTTGATGCCTCTCTGTTCGACTCGATCAGACCACCGTGACATCTATTGTCGCCATGCCGCATAGAACGATTCATCTTTAGCACAAACAAGAGTCAAATTGGATGTGATTAATTATGGTTGATGGTCTCAGGTGGTAGAGATGTATATCATGAGCACGGACAACCTAGGATACATCGATGGTGACCTTCCTCAGCCTTTCTCTATGGACCTAGGGTATCACAAGTGAAAGATTGAAGATTCCTCCGTAAAAGGATAGTTGATAAACTCCATGGACCCAGCTTTGATTGGTAACTTTATTCGCTTCCCAACTGCGAAAGCAGCTTAGGATGTAGTGGTTGCTACTTTTTTATTTTTTTTATGGGGCTTATGCTTCTCGGGTTTATGATTTGAAGAGGCGTGTGACTCGGATGAGATAAGCTGGAGGACGTATTGAAGCTTACTATAATGGCCTTCACGGGTTGTGTAGAGAGATTGACTTCCGCTGCCCAAATCCGATGGTATGCCTATATAATATTGCGAGATACAATTCAGCAATTCAGGAGGATCATGTGTACATTTTCCTTGATGGTTTAGATGATCACTTAGATAAGATACGAGTTGATGTACCACAGATGCAGCCATTCCTTATAGTTAAGCATGCCTAATCTCATGTTTGCAAGAAGGATATATGACAGATAGTGATGTTGAATAGTGGGACTATTACCCATAATTCTGTGGCTATGTTATTGTGAGGAGGCAAGCCTAGCCTCAAAGAAGCTTGGGAGCCGAATTTACAGTTGGTTAAACTAGAAGGTGGATGGACCAGTACGGCCTTGAAACAAAAACCCCTCTAGTTGGTGGCTGCTCCCATTGTGGGAATGCCAAACACACAGGAGAGACGTGCTTTAAGCTTCATGGATATCCTGATTGGTGGAAGGAGCTCAAAGCTCAAAAACAAGCAGAGGGAGAAGTGAACAATAGCAAAGGGAAAGCGTCTCTAATTGTGGGAAAGCCTCCATTGTCACTAGCGCCACAACTCGAACCACAAAGTAAGATGCCTATAAAGGGTGAAGGTAACTATAGTTTTGCTTTGGTTACTTCTTTATCGAATGATTATAGTCAGTGGGTTATTGATACGGCGGCTACTAATCATATGACTTTTAATGCAGATGATTTTGTTAGTATTACATAACTTCAATGCCGTAGTGTCTTGAATGCTAACGAAGTGTTGTATCCACTGACTAGAGCCGGAGTTTTTAATATTTCATGTTCCCTCTCACTTTCGAATACACTCCTTGTCTCATCACTATCTACGAAACTAATTTTAGTTTGACAGGTTGTAGAGGAATTAAATTGTGTTGTGCTTATGTATCATCATTTCTATCTATTCTAGGATATACTCACGAAGGAGATTGTTGGGCATGGCACTAAGATGGGGGTTGTATTACATGGACAACTTCAGTTCAAGGAATGTTAATCAGGTCCGAGGGTCGTCTATAAATTGGGAAACACAAATTTGGCTCTAGCACAAGTAGAGGTGAGCATGGTCTGGGTTGGGTCGGTCCACCCCCTAACCCTAGGGCCAACCCACGGTACTGATCCTCAATTTTTGGGATTGAGGACCGACCCTATTGAGCTTGGTACTGAAGACTGGAATGACCCAATGGGTTCGGTCTAGTTCCAAGATCAACCCGTGACACATCGATAATTTTTTTATTTCATTTTTTGTACTTCCTGAAAAGGTGAATGGGGACCGGATTGATCTAATGGGTTCAGTCGGGTTCTAAAGTCAACCCAACGAATAATTTTTTTATTTTATTTTTTGTACTCTTTGAAAAGGCGATCGAGGATTGGACCGACCCAATGAATTTGGTGACGAGTGAGGTCAGCTAAGAGAGGTGAGCGGCGAGCATCGAGTGGGGTGAGCATCGAGTAAGGTGAGCATCAACCTAATTTGCGGGGAAATATCAAAGGCTACTTAGATAAAAGTTTAATCAATGGATACTCATGTTCTTCCATCGGTTTGCCCTGTTCAAAGGAAGCAACCTATTATGACAACTTTAAAAAATAATAATTATGGATTCCACTTTGCGATTTTTTTTTTAAAACCAATTTGTCTTACTTCTATTAGTTTTTTGGGAAAAAACCACGAAAAACCCTAAACTTTGCCCAAAGTGACAAATTTATTCAATTTTTTTTTTGTGACGTGAAAAACTCTGAACTTTGCCAACCGTGACACATTTACCCCAAAATTTTTTTGTGACACAAAAAACCATGAACTTTTGTCATGTGACACATTTACCCCAAAATTATAGGGCATTTTGGTCTTTTTATTTTTTAATTTTTTTTCTTTTTTTTTTCCCTCGCCGGCGTCCGGCGAGGGTTGCCCTCGCCGGCGTCGGGCGAGGGTAGCCCTCGGCTAGGTCGGGCGAGGGCCGTCCTTGCTCGACGCCAATGAGGGCCTGGCAAGGGATGCCCTTACTGGCGTCAGGCGAGGACAGCCCTTGCCCGACCCAACCGAGGGCCGCCCTCACCCGACGCCGGCGAGGGCGGCCCTAGCCAGCCCAGGCGAGGGCAGCCCTCGCCGGATGCCAGCTTCCCTCTGCCGGCCAGCCATGGCCGGCGGAGGGAAGAAGAAGAAAAAAAGAAAAAGAAAAAGAAAAAGAAAAAGGAAAAGGAAAAGGAAAAACATAAAAAACAAGACAAAAATACTCTCGATAGGATAAATGTGTCACAATTTGAAAAGTTTGGGGCTTTTCATGTCACAAAAAATAATTTGGAGCAAATGTGTCACTCTGGACAAAGTTTGGGGTTTTTGATTGTCTTTTCCCTAGTTTTTACAATCTCAAAATGAAGCAAGCGATGCAAAAAATGACATGGTCTAAGAATAAAAGGAAAAAGCGAAAGTCAATTCGGGTAGTTGTCAACTAAGAAGAGGGCAAAAGTTCACTCCTTAGACGGTCCTCTCAATGCACTGGAATGGTTATATTATAGGCCCGTTCTTTCTCCGGGCAGCATACCTATAAATAGCACAAAAAATGTATTTAGTTATACATTATCACTTAATGAATAATTATCCATGCGGATCACCATTAGTCCATTAAAAATTACCTAACAATACCTTTGGACTTGCCTACCTATATGTTTTTGAGAATGATCGATAGCACCTCCTACCTCCACCCTGTAACAATTTTTAAAAGGTCGCATTACCTATTATTTTAACTTTAAGGATGTTTTTATTTTACTGAAAAATTTCATAATAAAGGAAAATACATTCTATGGATATCATTTCAAGGAAAAAAACAACTAGTTTTCATTTATTTTATAATTTAAGAAAAATAATTTTCCTTTTGTCAAAAAGGAAAGTCATTTTCCTCTAATCTAACCTTCTTTCCAATTCTTGGAAAATGTTTTTCTATAAATCGATTAATTTTCCGTCATTCATATATTGGAAAGTTGAAAAATAATTTCTTGAAGAGAGTTTTCTTCAAACAAATGAATCCTAAAATTTGTATCACCAGTGTTATGGCTATATCATATGGACTTTTATTTGTTCTATTGTTATTCAAACAAGTGCATTGAGCGTAAATGGGTGTATTTAAGGAGGCGACGCGTATCATGAGCACCCGACAAGATTTTTGTTGCGGTATACCACAAATCTATTTCACAAATGTAGGGTGTAATTTGAACCACTTCATATTCGAGAGTGTCACTCACCTTTAGGGGGTGCGGAGGACGCCGCAGGTCCATGATGGCGTCCAAGAATGAAGAAGCAGAGACAGGCCAAAAGAAGAGGAGAAGGGCGTTAAACCGCTGAGTCGCAGCGGTGGAGGATGCAAGAAACGCCTCTGGAATCATCTGATGATGTTCTTGGGGAGCAACGATTCGCCGAGGGAAGGGAAGAGGCAAGAAGCTCCGAATGCTCGCGTCCGGGGTCCCATCTGGGTACGAGGGGAGGTGGCCGGCCATCTGGGATGGTCATGGATTGAGAATCGTCAAGACTCCTGGAGAAGAAAGAAGGGCGAGAGACCTGAGCGAGCGTGTGCATGGTTGAACTCGGTGTCGACAGAGCTGATACCAAAGCCTGCTCGCCGGTGGATGAGGAGGAGCTCGGCTAGTTCCAGCATCGCTCTTATGTGGCTATGAGCTGGGCCTCTGCTCAAAGCCAACCCGCTGGCATTAGACTTCACGGGACACTCGGCCCGGGCTTGAAGCGCAAATTGTTTTTACGTCCGGTAAAAATGAAAACAAATTATTACTTTGGTTTAACATTTTTTTGTCACTCTAAAGTTTAAACCAAACAATTTTCATATGTTTGATTCGGTCTTTAAACTGAAACGAATCAAAATTATAAGTATATTAATCTAACACGTTGAAGACTTGTGCACCAATACAAAGCATGTCAATCTGCATAAGAAAATCACATAAATTATTGCTAAATACTAGAGATATGTGAACAATAAAACGCCATGGCAACTGTAACTCTAGGCCAAGAGCAAGGACAGTACATCTTGAATTAGTTCCCTCCCATGGCAATTGGGACATTCTAATTTCTTGATCTCATTCTCCTTTCAAATACAACATGATCTGCGTACCGGCACACAGGATACACAATTAGTGCAACCATATGAAGCTGTGAGGAGCTTTGTTCCACCTTGAAACCTAAGAGTGGTGAAATCAGGTCTTTTCCGCATTTTGGAATTGATTCGAGTATAAACTTTGGCCTCTTTGTAGACTTTTCCCGGTCTGCAATAGTAGCCCTTCTTGGGTGCGCAGTGTGCATCTTGTGAACAAATGCACAATCTCTCAAGTGCGCATCCATCCCTAACTATGCTCACACCCTTCTTGGGTCCAAGAACTTGGTCTGTCCATTCACTAGAAAACAGCCCTAGCGGATCATACATCTCCTTCACTTTAAAAAATTCTCGGGCTTTTTTATACTTTTTTATCACTCCATCAAATGCCAAGTTCCTGTTCTTCCCCCAGTGAGGTAGTGCGTTATACTTGAAAAGGCCATCCGTTCTATTTCTTCGAGTACATCTTCGTATAGCCTCGGGCTTAGCGGATCCTTGCTCTTGTTGTAAGTGATGTCAAAGTCTACTGCGTCCTCTTGCTTGCCCAGGTAAGCACTAGAGGCCGTAACATATCGCATGAGGATGCCATTGTAGAGCTCCACTCCGCACAATGCTTTAGGCTCAAGTGCAATTAGCTGTTGAATGTCTTTGATGAAGTTCTTTACCATAGAGTCCGACGCTAAATGTGGTTTGGTAAAAGAACTCCCCCTTGACCCGTGGATCCCATGGATAAGCAGAAATCAGACCATTTTGGGGACTGTCTAGGCAGGTTCCTGACGATTGTAGCTCATTGTGATACCCAATCACTGGATATCCGGTGAAGATGATACCTAATCATAACATGCATATAAATCAATGTGAGAGAAATCTCTAGAATAGGGGACACCATGACATGGAACTATATCAGTTAACTTAGGATGCAATACCGTTGTTTGTCAATCCATAAGCAATGGTCTCGAGGGTAGAAGAAACTAGCTTTGCACTGTTGCATTTCCCATCGGCATCGTTCAGCGACTCTTGCAATTCCTCTGCAAGAGCAGCATCGCAACAGTATTAAAAAAAAAAAATTTAGAGTTGAGCTAAATCAACTACTAAACCTAGCCTTACACTATTTCACTTAATGCCAAAGTGAGAGAAGGTGTGGAGCGAAATGGGATGAAATCATAAAGTCCATTGCTGACTGCATTGAGAGTGACTTGGTCATCAATGTGATAGATTGCTTTTCGTTGACTTGGATACCACATAATGTCTGCAGACTTATGTTGACTGTTCTCCCAAGTCTGAATCACCCTTAATCGAGTACGTTAATGATCGTTTAAATAGTGGTTGCAGCTTCAGTGTTACCTGCAATTATATATACAAATATTGAAATCGTCGTCATCTTGATTTTCTTTCTTTCTTTCTTTCTTTCTTTCTTTTAACTAAAGAAAATTTCCTACAAAGATCCAAATCACTCCAACTGTCCTTTATGTTAGTTCTTATTTAATTCTTAGTTGGAATGGACCTAAAACGTCTGTGATAGAGTACCTATTCATCAGTATTCACGTCACAATCAATATGACATGCCTAAAATATATACCATTTTTAAAGATGATAAAAGTGAATGAGATTTGTTGAATTTCGTCTTATAATAGAGGAAGAAATAATCCTAAAAACTCAATAATGTATAGTTAGACCCACCACACTCTTGTCATAATCAAGTGGAAAAGGTGATCCTTTGTCTACGATTGGACAAAAAAGAAATTTCTGTTCTTTATTGTGATGTACATAATTCTTCCGATTATAGTGCAGAATAATACATGGGGTCAAAGTACGTAGAATAACGAGTAAGCTGCAAGTTCACTTAAATATCGCCAAGTGACAATCTCAACATCAAGGTTTACCACATATAACATATGAAACAAGAAAAGGGCACGAGATACACCACAGGGGTTTGTGATATAAGTGAGGAATAGAAGGGACGAAAGTAGTCACACAAGCACCCAAACGAGAAAAGACCAGAGAGCAACTGTACCTGAGAGATGACTCCTAGAACCCCAAGCGACACTTTGACCGCGTCCATCTCTGCACGAGTGCTTTTCCTATTAACATCCAGCGTCCTGATCTTGGCGTAACCATCTCCGGGCCTTCCAGGGCTGACTATCCGCATTGCCTCCACGTGATCGTGCAATGCACTCCCTTTCCCCCATAAGGAGCTGCCGTGCGCCCCCGTCCCCAGCATCCCTCCCACTGTCACACCCCACCAGTAGGGCGCATATGGCAGCGCCATCCCCGCCTTGGCCGCCTCCTCTATCAACTGCCTCAGAGTCACCCCTCCCTCCACGCTCATCCTCATCCCTTGCCGGTCCACCCTCACTATTTTCTTCATGTACTTGGTGCTCACCAGCAGCCCGTCCTCCCCGTCCGGACACACGAGTTGTGGTATGCTGTGAGAGGAGTGTGTCGCCACTTTCATCTTCCTCATGGACTTCGTCGCATTTCCCACCACCCACACCAGCTCTTCTTCCGACGTTGGAAATGCCGCAGCCCCTGCTTTGCATGTGCTTCGGTCAGGGAAGGTTCCGTAGGAATTTGTTATGGTGCAGCCGCTTGAGGTGCATCTGATGGGATCTTCCGGTGGGCTTGCACTCACCGACATCAACATGGCAGTCGCAGCCATTACAATGATATGTAGTGAAGTCCATACTGTTCCAGAACCAGGCCTCCCGAATCTAGAAGATTGGGCCGAATAAAAAAGAGCAACTTTCGTTTAGCTAGCTGGCCTTGCTTCAACGTAAGGAATTATTTACAACGGTATTTAGTTTCAAGAAATCATAAGTTTTAGAGGACTATTCTTATACTCCACTATTTAGAATGTCGACCCATGTGACGAAAATGCATCAACATTACTTTGCTATTCCTATTCCGTATCCAAAAAAATAATTAATTTATGGTCTGGAATATCGAGCCAACTAAAAAAGAGCACCTTTCGTTTAGCCAGCTGGCGTTGCTTCAATATGAGAAATTATTTACAGCGGTATTTAGTTTCAAGGCATCACAAGTTTTGGAGGACTACTCTTGTACTCCACAATTTAGAATTTCTACTCATGTGATGAAAATGCATCGACATTACTTTGAGATTATGTCCAAAAAAATTATTATTTTATGGTCTAGAAGATCAGGCCAACTAAAAATGAGCCCCTTTTGTTTAGTAAGCTGGCCTTACTTCACCGTAAGAAATTATTTAGAATGGTATTCGGTCTCAAAGCATCACAAGTTTTGGAGGACTACTCTTATACACCACTATTTAGAATTTTGACCCATGTGATGAAAATGCATCGACATTACTTTGCGATTCCGTATCCAAAAAAATTATTATAATTATGGTTTGGAAGATCGGGTCGACTAAATTGAGCACCTTTTTTATTTTATTTTTTGCGAGATGGCCTTGCTTCAACGAAAAAAATTATCTAGAGTGGTATTTAGTTTGAAGGCATCACAAGTTTAGGAGAACTACTACTTTTATACTCCACTATTTAGAATTTCGACCCATGTGATAAAAATGCATCCACATTACTTTGGGATTCCGTATCCTAAGAAATTATTATGGTTTGGAAGATCGGGTCGACTAAAAATGAGCGCCTTTCATTTAACAAGGTGGCCTTGCTTCAATGAAGGAAATTATTTAGAGCAATATTTAGTTTCAAGGCATTATAAGTTTCAGAGGACTACTCTTATACTCCACTATTTGTCAATGGAGTCCGAAAAAGTAATGAAAGCTTCGTTCTAAATAAGACGTTAAGTTGGTTGGTATCTTGAATGTGGATAACTTACCGGATCCTTCTTATCTTACTGGATTTCCAGTCTTTCCTGATGGTGAATAAGCGTTGTGCAGATGAATTAGCGGGTCACTCAATATTTCATGAAATAGATGATAACAAACTCTACTGTTGAAGAAACGGAGGTCAATTATTATGAAAATAAGTCAAAGAAAGTAGTTCCTCCAGCTTGAATTTGTCAAAATCTAAGCATGTCCGGAGACTTCAAAGCTTAACTCGAAGGAAAAACGCTGAAAAATAGCATCACATTAGGATTCTTGATACAGCTGTCGCCGTGCTTTAATTGCGCGGTGGCTGAGGTGTTGCCCGTACGAACTTGCATATATTGGCAACCCCAATTATCGAGATGTTGGACTGGTTTTATTGGATTCCTGAACAATGAAATGTGGTTTAAACTACATAAAGATCGGATAAGACACGGATAATTGGGACTCGCTGAAGACAGCCAGAGTGAATTATATGTCTTCAACCTCCATTTTTGGCTATATAGAGATATTCAGTGCATCAGGTGGAGCTGTCCAGCTTTGACTGGATCCGCCTCGCCTCGATATGATTCTTCTCAAAGTTGCCTCGTTCATTTAAGCAACCGACCGTACTGATCAACTCAGTCTCGGGCAGAAATTATTCAAGAGGCAACTTGGGCCACTCCCTCCGGGCGACGAATGAATTAGTTGGCTTCGCATCCGTCCGAATTTATGATACGCAACTACGAGCTGTTAGAATATACCTCGAGTTTGACTAAGTGAAAATTTAAATTCGAAAATAAATAAATAAATAAATAAATAAATAAATAAAGAGGGAAATAAAATCCTTATTTGAGTCGGCAAAGGTTCAGACGGTGTTGCAAATATATTTATTGCTCATGCGTTGAATCTGGCGCCGTTGTTGATGAGTGGGCTGTGGGCAATTCAATCTGAATTACATCCTAGCGTCTTCTTTGTGTGTGAAATCGGAGAAGCCCTTTAGTGATTTGACCAACAAATTCTTGTGGTAAGATTTGTGTAATTCCTTTATGAAATTAAAATATTATTTTGTCAGGAATTGTTGAGTTAAGTACTGTGTGAGTTATTGGATGTAATTGATGTTGAGAAATACTGAGAATGTTTGAGTAATTCGAGTATAATTGTTATCTTCGTTATATTGTTTGATTTATAGTGGAATAATGGAATTTGTTGTTGCTCTCTTCGTGGACGTATATCATTATAATCGAATCACGTAAATCTAGTGTTTGATTTATTTTCTTGTTTTGTCTATTTTATTATTTGATCACTTACTTTCGCAACACAAACCAAGCTATGTTTCTGCACTCTAAGCATTTTCCAGGTGCAACAACCCAAGATCAGATGACGGGACATCGAAACATCCGATACAGACATGTTATTAGGATGAATGCGTAAGTAACTTGAGCAAGTACATCTTGTTTAAACGATGGCACAAGAGAGCGTCGGATGCAAATCTTTTCTTGGTTTATATAAAATACATTGGACCTCATGAAAGAGAAATATTTGACAATATTGTGCTAAAAACTAACTCACACGCATATAAAATATAGAGAATCGCAAGATGGTGAATAGGAGATTGGAAGGATGAAACCCGGACATGAAACGATGGATTAGTCGGGGGCATGAGGAGTACAAAACTCAGCTCACTGATCTCATAGATCTCTAACAATTAGATTCTGGAGACCATAGAGTATCATGCATGCGATAGAAGTTGTTTTTTTGAGTCCATAAGATACCGTGGACCTTGCAATTTCAATACAGTGGTGACCACATTAATAAATCTGCTATAACTAACCATCAATGGCATTTTGAAGGGAAATAAACACTATTTGTGTCATAATTTCCGCATAGCACTTACTTGAGTGCAATCATAAAAAAAAAAAAAAAGAGTGCTCATCACAGGAATTTGTTTAAAAAGTTTTAAACTTGTTGGATTTTTGTCAATTTAGTTCTAAACATTTTTAATTGTGCCAATTAAATTTTATATTTTTTCACGTTTTATCAATCAAGTTTATCCAATCAATCACTGACGTGGACACCGATTATTCTACATGATACATCAGGTGTTGATGGGCATGATTGGAGTAGAGTGGTGGGACCACGGCTTATCTTCAAGTAAATAGATTACAAGAGAGGGCTTGTCTTGTCCAATTGTTGTTGCCCTGAAATCCCTTTTTGGCTATTTTGTTTGTCTCTCTCCTCTTAAAATTTCTTGGTATTTTTTATTTTAGGGTTGGCAATATTGTTTTCATTCTTCTCAAGGGACATAAAATTTTTCTTGAAATTATTATTTTCAGAATTATGATCGTTTGCAATGGGATACACATGTGAGTTGTAACTATGGTATCTTATATCCAGTAGATTTAATGAGGTGTGATTAACGTATTCGAGTGAGTCAATAATTTCATTGTTTCAAGTTTTTTTAGTGGAGGTTGGTTCTCACTGGATATGCTTAATATGCTTTGGATTCGATTCTCTCTTGGCGGGCTCACTAGTTGAAAAGTATTGGGCTTCTGTTGCTCCTCTCAACAAGTGATATTAGAATCAATGATTGATGGTGGACCACTTTCAATGTGTATTCCTTTTTTGGTGAAAATCTTCTTGATGAAGAAATCCCATGGACATGTTGATCGATTGATCCATCCCTACGTCCCTTCCCTCCGGATATATTTTGGCCTCATTTGGTCGAGTCTGTACGTCCCCATCAGCCGTCAAACAATTTAGAACAACACGCAAACCATAGCTCCAATGCCATTCACAGGGACCTTAGTTTCTACTTCGAAACACCTGTCAAATTAGCGAGCTCCACCCGTAGTGAGTCAAGAACCCTCCGATTGAAGGGTGGTCGAGCACTTCCTCTTGTGAGCACCATCCTGAGATGAAATCTCTCCCCTTGGTTTCTTCCAGAAACTCACGAGGAAGAACACCATAAGCACTAGTACTGTCTCCTTGGTTCACAAGGTCCGGCCTAATTATCCACAAAAAGGTTTGCTTACTATTGGCAAGTCCCATTGCGAACTCCACCAGCTGCTCTTGGGTCGAGAATGCTATGCTCCTGAAACTCACGTACATTACTGATTTGGGTTCTTTGGAATTGAGCCACTCAAGGTACTCTGCGTTCTCCTTCCACAAGTTGCCCTTGATTTGCTTCAGCCATGATTCCAATCATCAACATCTACTACTTGATTGAGGAGATGGAGTGGGCCGATAGAGCAGATAGGAGTGGAAATGGACGAGGGTCGCTTTGAGAGCATCTCGCTCCGGGGCTTTGAAGGTGTGGACGATCATGGAATGAGTGGGATTGCGATCGGTAATATTCTGAACCACGTCCAGGAAAGAGTTGAGCAGGAAATCATCGTCACCATCCTTGGCGCCGAAGGAGTTTGGGAGATCGCGCACCCTCATGCACTTCAGGCCCGGAATCCAGTCAATGACCGTATCCATGAAAGTATTTGCTTCAGAAGAGCTAGCATCTGCATGCATAAATGATATATTTCTTTTATGTGGTACACAAAGCTTTACATATAACTCCCTTCACATAAATCTTTCATATTTTAATGGAAAACATAGAATCAAGAAAATCATGAACAAGTTCTTTTTTTTTTTTTTTTTTTTTTTTGGTCGGAACATGAACAAGTTCAGACAATACCTGGTCACAAATCAAGAACCGGACTACGAACTGGTAATTAATCCATAGAAAATCATAAAAATGCCCCCAACAACACCTTTGGGCATGCCTAACATTATGTTTCAAGAATTCTTGAAAACATTTTTTGTTTTAAGTATTGTAATTGTAGAATATATATGACCAGTCATACAGCTATACTTTAATAGGCTCTTTGTTCGTCCAACGTTATTCCAACAAGTACAGTTTCTCAAGTGATGACATGGGTGTATAAATCGGTGTATTTAAGCAGGCGAAACTTAAATACTTGAACACCCAACAAGATTTTGTTGCAGTACACCACGAATCCATGCCACATATGGAGAGTGAATTTGTACAACTTGAAATACGAGAGCGTCGCTCACTTTTAGGAGGCGAAAGAGGACGCAGCTTGTCCATGATGGCGAGATAATATTTGGGGGCCAAGAAGGAAGAAGCAGAGGTGGTCCAATCGAAGAGGAGAGGGATGTTAAACTGCTGAGCCGCAGGAGTGGCGGTGAACGACATGAAACCGTCAGAAAGGATGCAAGAAACGCCTCTGGACTCATCTGATGGGATTTTGAGGAAAGGGGCGACGAGCCGAGAGAAGGGAAGAGCCATGAAGCTCCGAGTGACTTTGCAGAGCTCGGCCATGTCCTAGGTCACATGTGGATCGGAGGGAGTTGGGAGGCCATCTTCGGCGTCTGCGAGGGAACTTGGGAATGTGCGATTCGGGTCGGTCGATCGAGAGGAGCAGGTTAAGACAGAAGGAGGAGGATGGTGAGAAGCCGAGGCGTAAGCTTTGGCGCGCCCTCTCGTCAACGGGCCTCGTCACTTCCGTTCGATTATAGAGGCTGTTTTGTCTTTACACACCCCCCAAAAAAAATACCGACTTAATTTTTTTAAATATTAATAACTTATATATGTTAATAAAAATGAATGAATGAAAAATATTTTTACTATATGTGAAAATATTTAGACAAATTATTATCAAATAATGAAAATAATATTCATTTGCTAATTATCTCGAGCGTTCGAGCGATCATCATTAAAAAAAAAAAATTCAGATCGTTCATTTTACGTGAAACAAATTAAATTTAATTCTTTGAAACTATTCATTTTCAAAAATATTTAATAGCAATTCAAAGATACTGATATTTCTTCATTTTAGCTACTAGGCACTTTTCAAATTTCTGTAATAAGTTGCATCTATTCATTTATCGATATTTATCACTATGCTACATATCTAGGTTTACTAAAAATTGTACCACTTATAAAAATACGGAGAATCAGTTTATTTTCGGACTTTCAAGATTTTCAATTTGGCTCTGAAAGCGGATTTGATATAAATTGATTCAACTTCCATCTTTGCCCTCGATGTATCAAAGAATCGACCAATTCCTGTACTTTTCGAATTTCCAACTATATCTTTGATTCATCTAATCTAAGAAAATTTCACTCCCGCTTCTATCCTCAGCTAGCAGTAAGGGATATCAAGATGCGTCAGTTTGCAACCTAGAATCGAAAATTGACTTGATGATTCCCAAGTTTCGAAAGATTGGAATTAAGAATTGAGCTGGTATGTTATTGATTGTACTAAAAACTAGTTGCTTTTCTTTTTTTTTTTTTTTTTAAACAAAAAATACAAAAAATTATCATAAATTTTAGAATTGCATTTTTTTAAAAAATAAAGAAATAGTTATGATCGATACTTATTGAAGTTTTTCTTAAGGTGGACACCTTGGTTCAAATCTAGGTGAATGCAATGCTCTTCCTTTATAATAAATTGGTGCAAAACCATTTCAAAAGTGCTTCAACCTAGAGTCGTTTTGACGGTTACACCCTTGAGAACTAAGAATCAAGTCAATCTAGTCCGATGAACATATTCCTCAAAATTGAACCAAATCGGGCGATTCCCAAGTCGATCTAACGCTTAGCTCTTCCCTTAACACATCTAATTCGTAATGTTGCTCTCAACAAAGCTTAATTTGGATCTTGCTAAAGCAATATCAAAGATCTCTCTTTTTCTTTTAAGTTTTGCTGATGCAGCTCAATTTTGCTACCCTTATTCTACTTCATTGCACTTGCCCTTGTCCCTTTTTATAACGGAAGAGACAATTGGAACTAGGGATCTTATGTCTTAAACCCTCTACAAATATTCGGATTGAGTCGTTATTTTTCATTACTATGATTTAAAGTATAAAAATGTTAGCAAAAGCATAATTAATGAGAAAGACATTTATATGCGTAACATGTAAGCTTCTTCAAATTTGTGAATTTTAAAGAGAGAATGATATAAACGGTCCTTAAACTTCAACTTGATATACAATATTGTCTATAAAATTTTAATTTGTTTAATATGATAATTGAATTTTAACCCAATATATAATATTGCATCTAAACATGTATTAAAAGTTCATGAACCACATTAACAAATTAAAAGTTTAGAGGCAATATTATATGTTGGGGTAAAATATAGATACCAATTGGATAAATTAAAAATTCATGGATGATAGTATGCAATAAAATAAAGTTCAGGATCATTTGTGTAAAGATAATAACATGTGGGATAGGTACAACCTTTCGGCGGGGGGCCCAGCGGTGCAAGTTTGATACCTTAGTTCCGGTTCGGGTAAAAGCCGAACGGCTCCACCTGAAGCTGCAACACTGTTGACAGTCGCAGCCGAGGAAGAAAATTGAACGGAGCACCGATCGCCGTCGCGAGGAGGAGGTGGAAGAAGAAGAAGGAGAAGCGGCGGCGGAAGACAGTGCAGCCGCCTCATGCCTCCTCCCATCGCAAAGTGTGAAAAAAAAAAAAAAAAAAAAAAAAAAAAAAAAAGGCTTCCTGATCAGCTGAGTAACCCGCCGATGTCGTCCCTCCATCGATCCTCGAGCGCTCTGTCCAAGAACGGTCTCCCCTCGCAGGAGCTCCTCGTCGATCTCTGCAGGTGCTGTCCTCGATCGATCGATCGATCGTTCCCTTCTTCGTCGCCGGAGTTGTGGCGCGCGCGCAGCCGCCTCATGCCTCCTCGATTGTCGATATTTCTTCTTTATTTTTTAAGCTTGTCGCGAGCCTTCTAGGAGTCGACCTCGATATGCAGAAGTAGGTTTTGCACTGCTTTTCTAGCGCGAGGGCTGTGAGAGCTCGTTTTGGTTGAGCTTGTTCGTCTGCAGTCGCGAGCGAGACGAGCGCTTGTTTCGATTTCGGAGGTGGTGGTAAGGAGTTCGTACTTGGAGAGAAAAATTGGAGTTTGGCTGGCTTGTTTGACTGCAAAGATGTTGGCATTTTGTAGGTGACTGATAGCTTTTGTTTAAATCACCATTTACAGCTAGTAGCTGCAATTCTGTTGGTAGAAATGAACTGCTGAGTCGTAAGTCAGGTCTCAAATTGAGAATTTTAGCCATGAATGTGATTATTTTCCGAGATTCATTCCATCAAGCGAAAAAGAATAGATTACTGAGTCTATCTATGATTTTAAAGGTGCACAAACAGTTTGGATTATGGTTATTTCTTACAAGGTAATTAAATGTCTTAGAGCATAGGCGTAGTACGTTTGATCAAACCATATTCATGTTTTAGGCACGTCGACATGACAAGTTTGTATGCATTTAGACATACTTAAATACTAGTGATCATGCTTTTATATATACTCATATGTCGTTCGAGTTTCAAACTCACGACATGATTAATAAAAATATCGTGTTTGATACTTCAATCTTGGAATGAAAAGATTACAAAATTAGACAATTATGACATAAAAATATATATTAAGTATTCAAACCTTACTTCATCATCGAATTTTCCGACAAATATCGTATGCGATAAAAGACTATGAAGATTGTTGATGGTTTTACAAGGGCCTGCCGACTCAATATTTACTCTATCTTCGAACTTTTCCACAAAATCTATCTTTTTCTTTTTGGCCTTTGCTCTCCGTCCCTATTATCAATCGAACTTCTTGTCCCATCTCATTGTCTTTCTCACGGCACCTCAAAATTTAGGGTCATAAAGTCTCCCAAACTTCTCAGCTTAGCTTTGTGTTTGACACCAAATGATATGGGCAAAGTTCTCCGCTCCATCCTCTTCTCCTCGATCATTCTTCTGATTGCGACGCCCGCTCCTTCTTCTTTGCAATTGTCGCCGGCACCATCATCTGCTGCGGAACCGCTGGGATTGACCCCACAAACCCCACCGGCCCCGTCATCCGGTGCGGAACTGCTAGGATCGACTGCGCGGACCCCGCCAGCTCCATCACCGGGGGCACTCTCTGGCGGCTATGAGGAAAGGGTGACAGCTTCGGAGTTCGATGAGCAAGATGTGGAGACGATTGGCTTCTTAAGCGGATTCGACGGGAAGAAGAAGGCGGGCGCGGCGCTGATGCTGCTGGGCGGGTCTGGCCTTTTGGTTTATGGAGGGTGGGTGTTGTGCGAGAAAGTTAGGCCAGGGAGCTCGAGGAGGAGGCTCGGGTCTCTTGGCCAGCCGACAAAGTTTTGGATGGGATAGAGAATGTTATTTACCATTAAAATTCCTTAATTACATTAGTAATTTTGGTATGACACACACACCCACACACACATATATACATATATATATATATATATATATATATATTGAATTCCTTAGGGCTTTTTATTTATTTTTGGTTTCTGACGGAGATGCGACTAGAATTGTTGGTATATTTAAAGCACGATTAATGGCTCTTGACGAGCGTTTTGGGGCGCTCTTTAACCTTTTCCCATTTTCAATTTCTCTCTCTCTCTCTCTATATATATTACAATCTTCTTAATATATTTATTTTGAGTTAGACGTAAAAGTCCCGTAGTCCTATCATGCAAAATCTCCATTCCCAATATTTCTTTACAGCACATAAATCTTTCATCTTAAACTTAGCACTCAATTTCCTCTTCAACATACCAATATCAAGGGAAAATCTCAAATAAGGACCCAAAGTGAGCTTATTTTCTCAAATAAGGACCCGAAGTGACCGTTGTTCTAAATAAGGACCCGAAGTGGCTAAAAATTCTCAAATAAGGACCTGACCCCGCCAGCCGGCGAGCGTGTGACATTTCCGGGTGGCAGGAATATTGGCAATTTTGTCCCAAAAAATTATAGATAGAAATTAATAAACCCTAAAAACAAAACCCCCAAACTCTTCACGTTCTTTTTCTTCCGCTCTTCATCTTTTACGTTCTTTGTCTCCTCTCGTTTGGAGAACCCAAATTCTCTATTGATGGAGCAAGATCCCTATCTCCTTGAGTTCCAAAGGTACGTGTCCTCCCTCCCTCCCTCCCTCTCTCTCTCTCTCAATTTGAACGAAACTGACTTTGGTTGAACGAGAGTGTGAATCAAAGTGTATGGCGAACCTAGGAAAAGATAATGAAGAATCGAGGCCCTCGTGTTACACACAAGTGTCTCAATAACGAAAATGTGGCTTTACTCAAGATTTGTCTTCTTCATTGGAAAGAAATGAAGACAGAAAACAAAATAAGAAGATGTGAAGAAACGAAGGCAGGAGTTTCTTATTGTGTTTTAATTCATGTTCCATTAATAGAAAATTTCCGTGCTCCAAGCGAGAGAGGACAAAGAACAGAGAAGATGAAGAGCAGAAGAAGAAAAACGTGAGAACATTAAGAGTTTTTCTTTTTGGGTCAAAAGAATGTGAAGAGTTTGGGGGATGGTTTTTGGGGTTTGTTGATTTCTATCTATATTTTTTTTGGACAAAATTGCCCATATTCCGGCCACCGGAAATGTCACACTCTCGTCGGCCGGTGAACATTTTGGCCGGCCGGCAAGTTCAGGTCCTTATTTGAGACTTGTTAGCCACTTCGGGTCTTTATTTGAGACAACGGTCACTTCGAGTCCTTATTTGAGAAAATAGGCTCACTTTGGGTCTTTATTTGAGATTTTCCCCAATATCAAACATATTCTTAACTCCTATAAGCATGTTATTAACATATAATAACAAATAAATTAAAGACCATCCTCCAATCTCCTAAAGTAAACACAACTATCCATCCAACCTTTCGAATATTCCTGACTAGCCATAAAAGCATCAAAACACTTGTAAAAACTACCTAGGAGACTGCTTCAACTTGTAAAAAGATTTCTTTGATAAAAAAATATGATCTATCTTACTCGAAATAGCAAATCCCTTTGGCTGCCTCACGTAAATTTGCTCCTCCAACTCACCATGAAGAAACACTATTTTCACATTTAGCTCCTCCAGTTTAAGATCTTGTGTAGCAATTAAGGCAAATAATACATGAATAGAAGTATATCTTACCATATGAGAGAACAACTCATTATGGTCAATGCCCTCATGCTATGTATAACCATTCGTAACAAGTTTCGCCTTAGCATCGAGAGTGCCCTCTTTCCGTTGATAGGCTCATTTGCTTCAGACAATCTTCTAGCTCTTGGGTACTATGATAAGCTCCTATGTCTTATTCCAATGGAGTAATTCCATCTCTTCGCTCGTAACCCTTAACCACCGTGACGACTCAATGCTAGCCATTGCCTCAAAGTAAGACAAAGGCTCATTTATCTTCACCTCATAGTCTATAGAGAATGCATAAGTAATATTTGTATAACCACAACGTTAAAGTCCTTTAATTTTCCTTCTCTATCTACCCATGGCTATTGTGTGTTGTGGCTCTACTAATTGTTTTGTATTACTGACTTTAGGAATTGCGGCCTCATTTGCAATCTCTATCCTTGTTAAATTTGAGGTCTCCAAAGTCTCCATCTGAAACTCCACCTCACTATTGAGACTATGATCTATCTACTTGGCTAGTTGTGTCTTATGACTCCTTTATTGAAGCATTGTAGTCTTGTTAAAGATCACGTTTTTACTGATTAGAAATAGGGTGATTAGTGCACTAGAGCCAGTAACCTTTCACGCCATATGCATAACCCAAGAATATGTCATTCTTTGCCATTGGCTCAAGCTTACCATCACCTGCATGAGCATTCGCAGGACATCCAAATACTCATAATTCGGAGTAATCAATAGGTTTCTTCAACCATACTTTCTCAAGAGTGTTGCACTTGATAGCTGATGATGGAGATTGATTAACTAGGTAACATGCCATATTCACTACTTTGATCCAGAATTTCTTGCCTAGTCATTCTAAAAAGCTCTATTCTTCCTTTTTGCTCTGTCATTCTGCTGCGGTGTTCCTGGTATTGTGCAATGTCTCACAATTCTTTCTCTATGGAAAAAATTATACCATTGAACTCCAGGCTATTATCGGTTCTCAAACACTTGATTTATTTATTTGATTGCTTTTCAATCAATGCCTTACACTTATTGAACTGATCGAACACATTAGATTTGTGTATTTAAATGGTAGCATATACCAGCAATCTCCTTTCGAAGGAATTGGAGATGGGCCACAGACGTCTGAATGAATATATTTAATCGGTTGCTTAGTCGAATGAATAGCTGTATTAACCTTAATCTGGCGTTACTTCTCAAAAATGCAATACATAAGTCCACATTCCTTGTTGTCTGACCCTTCAACAAACCCCTTTCACTTACCATTGTCATACATGCCTCACTGATGTGCCCTAATTGCATATGCCATAACTGAGTTAAGTTAAGAGTTTGACTCACCTAATTAAACTGTAACAGTATTATGGTCTCTTTTAGTAGATGATAGAAAGTACTCACTTTCTTCCCTTTCATTGCTGTTACGGTACCTCAAGAGATCTTTATTGCCTTCATCGGTGTACTTATCATTGAGTGTGCCTAAAGAAATAAGGTTCTTCTTGAACTCTGGTACATGCTTCACATTTGTCAGTGTGTGCACCACCTTACCATGCATTAAAACACGAATTGTTTGTATTCCCATAATCTTGTAGTTTGCGTTATTCTCCATTAGAACTCTACCACCATCTACAGTATGCTAAATAGTAGACTACTTCATATGAGGCATCATATTATAAGAACACTCTGAATCTAAAACCCATTCGTCACCTGATGAGTTGGTCGTTATACACAAGACAACCTTTGCATCACTAGGGCTCTCCTTACCAACATTCGTTGCACTGCTTATGTCATTTTCTTTGTCACCTTTATTTCTTAGTTTTGGACAATTTCTCATGATGTGCCCCTTCTTGAGACATTCGAAGCACTTCATGCATTGCGTGACTTTGACTTGCTTTTACCTATGCTATTATTGGACTCTCGATGTTGATCTCTACCTCGAATCATGTGTCCTTGCACTAAATTGCCAGACTGTCATCTCATAACTTTCTTTGCCACTTCTTAGAGAACAAGGCGGACTCTACTTCTTCTGAGGCAATCGCAGTATGCCCCTGTAGCAGTGAATCAATAAAGTGCTCCTATAACTCTCTGGCCGCATCATGCCCTATTCTTCATCATCTAGAATCTTACCAACGTAGTATTTAATCCATCATGAATTTATCAAACTCATCTTGGTGGGATTTGATAGACAGACCTTTAGTATATCGAAACTAAAACATAATTTTCAACATGTATAGGTGATTATTCAAACCCTTCATTACTTAGAGTGCCTGAAGTTTTGCCCACAACACTGCATTATCCTTCTCATTGATGACCTCTATTAACACCTCATCTGTTAGGTTCAACAGGATTATAATCCTTGCCTTCCTCATTAGCACATTCTTTTCGACATCTTTCATTGTTTTGGGCAACTTAGCCTTGCCCTCCAATGCTTCAGCCAAACCTTGAGTTGTTAATAGCGTCTCAATCTTGACGCTCCATAGCCCAAATTGTTCCTCTTGTTAAACTTCTCAATTTTTACTCTCACTCTAGACATAATTGCCACTATAGAATTTTTAAATAATAATCAAATAAGCAAAACCCCAAATGAAAATCCAAAAAATTTGATCCCAAGCTATAGTATAAAAACTGATAGGATCTTGCAAGTTAAATCAATACAAAATACTAGAGAAATAAATGAGCAACGATAAAGGACATTAGAGATATATGCGATTCTGTCTAAATGTCAGTACCTACTCTACTGGGAGACAATAGTAGATAATATGTTATAATCGGATAATCAAAATTACAATAATTCATGCAATCTAAGTATTCTCCATACCTAAATTATACTCAGAGTATTTTCCATACCTAAATTATACTCAAGCCCAAAATATTTACAAATAAATAACTCAGTTATATATAAAACTCATGGGGTAAAATCCATCTTGGGATCCCTTGAATATAAACTATTAGAGAGTAGAGTCAGGAACTGGCTCGAATAAGATAATGTTTCCATTGTGGGGTAAGGGGTGTGTAAAAATATATCCTGACAGCCCACCGTCTTTACTTGTAAACGGACCGACGCATGAGGCCCACGTAATAAAAAACTCCCTTATCTTGATGAGGTTACCTCTTCACCGAACATGAAGAATCTTGTGTCGTTCCCTTTCTTTCTTCTCGTTCGGCCTTTTTTGGAGTCCACGGTGCGGCTTCCTCGGCTAAAGGAACCACAAAGTCCTCTCTTTCAATTTTGTACGGCTAGTGCTGCAACAATCATAAAAGTAAACCCCCTCTTTATTTCTTTCCTCTCACAAAGACCTTTTTGCCCCCACAAATAAGTACACATTTATAGAATATGTGAGTCCATTACTTTGTCGTGTAGAGATTCTTGTGCGGTTATACACAGAAGTCAAACAACCAAATAAAAAGAAAATCTCAACAGATATTTCTATATGCCCTTCAAGAGATTCTTTATATCCTTCAATCGGGAATTTAACACGGTGGACAAGCCATTCAAACCCATCATGCATTTGGAGAGCTTCGGTTCTGTGGTCCTATATGTATGCTCTTATTTCAGTAGAGCCCAATGTTTGACCGACCACTCTCGGCCCGTCGGTGAAGGACCCTTTGATGAGTTAACCCAACCAAGTAGAAAACAACGGGAAAGGATTCGATAATGTCTATGGTCATGAATCAGATGATTAAGTGATCAAGATGATCGTTAACAGAGAGAAAGTGGTGTTGCATGGTCTATGTTAAGAGCTGAAGTGTGCGTTTGGGAATAATATTCCCAAAGCCCCATGGGTTAAGTTGCAGGTCTTTGGCAAATTATTTTGGAACCCTATTATGCAAAGACTAGCCTTTTGTAGGCTGAAAACCCAAGGCACCTAGGAGGTTGTCTTGGCTTTCCAACATGCTTGGCAAGTCATAAGGCAAAGAAAAAAATTGTTTTTTCCTTTATTGTCCTCAAAATTTTATTAAAATTTTAAATTTAACCATTTTCAAATAGAAACCCTAATCCTCTACTTCAAGGAGCCGCTTGCCTTTCCCTATACTCTTCTTGAGATCTTGCTCTTCTTATGACTTCCTCTCCGGTCACAAAAGCTTGCCTCTCTTGTTGCTTCACCTATCAAAGTCTGCCTCTCCGGTTGCTTGCCAAAGCTCGCCTCTCTCTAGTAGCGTCTCTTTTTGTTGCTATTGCTATTGTCTGTGTGCAAATTGAGTGTGTACATGGTTGATTTTATTAAAAAAAAAAAAAAACATGGAATACATTGTTTGACCTGTAAAAAGAAAACACCCTTTCAAACTCTCTGCCCAGACAAAAAGGAAGAGAAGGAAGAAAATAAAAAGAAGGAAAGTCTTCAGTTGGACAAACCAACTACCTTCAAAGCTTGAATCTCGCCTTGATGCATCCAATGGGGGATTGGCCGGTGATGCATCTAGGGTTTATAAAAAAGGGGCATTCAAAAGCTTGAAAGGAAGGACAAGAAAGTTCCTTTATTTGCATTTTGTTATTGCAGCTACTTAGGTGGAGTGGGGCCAAGAAGATTTTCAGGTATGAAGAAGTCCAGCTTAGATGCTTGATTGAGGTTGTATTAATGATTTGAACTGGTGCTCCTCGGCCGAAATGTATACCACCCCTTTGATGAAATTCCTAAACTAAGTCGATGTGTATTTTCATTCAGTTCTTGGTTGAGAATTCTCTTCATTACTAGATTGTTGATCTATTCTGGTCATATAAGCGTATTTAAGCTATGTTTCTTCATTAAAAAAAAAAAAAAAAAGAAGCCATAGGCATTCAATTTCAAACTTGTTTAGAATCTGTTGGAACCTTGTTGATACTTGCTGATTCACCACTGTTGCGACCCTGAGCTAATGTCAATTGGTCCTTGATTTCATACTATTCCACTCGGGTAAGCATGGGCAGTGATATAAGATTGTGCTATGGTGAATTTTGTGTTTACTTGGAAAAGAAATTACGTCATGAATGAATTAAATTCTACTAGAAAATCGATTTGTGTATGCTGCCTCTATCTTGATATCTCTGATTTGGTGTGCTTTTGATTCCATCTTGAGGCTACTTTGGTTATGGGATCATATATGTTCAAGCTAGGAAAGTAATATTTATGTATGTTTAGAGACCACATGTGTGATACTGAAGTCAAAAAGCAAGGGTAAAAGCCAAAAGTCACAGCGATACCAATGTGGTTTGTGTACATACAATTCCTGATTGTCGAACTTCATTAGATTCTACGAAAACGAACTTTAGTGAAACTGGTGCGTGTTTGTGGTTCAAGCACTTCTCTAATTCTCTGTGCTTGTCCCTGAGTGCTTCAAAATACATTATTATTCCTCTTTATGGTCATAACTTATTTTGCACCAATATAATTTTGTTATATATATAGGTGGGGAATTTTTCGGTGGGCTGAGTGGCCGTCTTTGGTTCAACAACTTAATAATGGCCAGTAAATGATGCCAAGCGAGCCGTCAGTGGTGTGCTGCTCTCATACAAACTTCGAAGATCTTTAGCAAATGACAAAGTTATGAATCAACTAAACAATGATTGTGAATCTCATGCCAATATTGTGAAAATTATAGTCATGTGATTGCTTTGTTTGATTCACCTCTCTGCTTCTCTCTTCGCTTAGAATTCAGGTGCTTGACTCTCTCTTTGCTGACAACCGAATTTGTTAATATATTTCTTTTATATTACATCTTAGTGCAAAAATATAAACAAACAGTCATTGTTTTTATTTTCAATTTTAAAAAAAATTAAAATAAAAAAGCTTAAATTGGTCATGTCAAATGACTTCTCCAAATAAATGATTACCAAACAATATTTTTCCAAAGTTGCTTCTCAATGCACTTTTCAATAACAATTTACCAAACGGTTTTTGCATTTTATTAAAATCTTTTAAACTAAAGGTCTTTGCATTTCCTCAAAGGCTTTCCCTAAAAACTTCCCAAATGCACCCGAAGCCGGGTAGAAAGAAATTGAAGGGTTCATGGAGATGTGAGCACCTGATGAAGTGCAACAATTTATGGCGCTCATTAAATCTTCCAGCGCCTCATGTTTCTTTCGTTTTCATATTAAGCTTCTTCGACAGCGTGGGCCCTATGATTTTGGAAGTCAATAGCGGACTGCGAAAATACGTTTGAATGTCGGGCCAATGCTGAATTATCTCTTTATGCTATATCTGAAGATTTCTTGCTCAAGTGCGTGAATGATGCCCATGGGATCGGAAGACGTGATGGGCCTGTATTGATTGCCTTTGGATCGATCTCGGGAGGCGATGTCGATCGACTGATCGGTCCTTGGGTCCCTCCCTCCGGATATATTGTGGCCTCATTGACCCCCCACCTCTCAAGTCTGTACATCCCCATCACCCACACACAATTTCGAACAACACGCAACCAACCATAGCTCCAATGCGATTCAGATGGACCTTACAACATACTTCAAAACCCCGGTAAAATGAAATGCCAACTGTTTTTATGTTTAACGTGCGTAGTTATTATTATTATTATTATTATTATTATTATTATTATTTTATATTCCTAACACAAAAATTATTCTCTTGCTCCTTATTCCATTCCACTCATCCAACTAGCTAGTTTCCATACATACATATTCATTACTCCCCGCATTCATATTTTTGGGCTTCTTAGCTTGTGATTTATATAAGTGGGAAAACAACTAATGGGTCAATGAAAAATTTGAACTCAGCATGTTCTTCTCTTGTGCCAAATTTTATGGGGTTTCTATCAATTGTTCTAAAAATATTGGAACCAAAATAGTGGCTTAGGCTCCGTTTGTCCGAAAGAAAATAACTTTCAAGAAAATTATTTCATTTATTTCTAGTGTTTGGTGCCGGAAAGTGAATCAGGAAGCAAAATGTTTTCCATCCGAAAGAAAATGCGAACTCAAGAGTGGAAAATATGTCTCTCTTTTTCAAAAGCAGAAATCGTTTTGTCAGAAATTTGAGTGAAAGAATTGGAGGATAAGTGTATTGTATATTGCTTTTCACTAATGAACGATGTACAATCTGGTTCCTATTTGTAATACATAAGAGCAAAACTATCTTAGGAAAAAATATACAGAATGTGGAAAAGAAATTTTCCTAATACACAATATTCTAACAATAGACCAATCAGTATCAATTAAAATCAGTGTGAATATGGCAACGGTATCTTCAACACTCCCCCTCAAGCTGGCGGTCTATACACATCCAAAACGCCTAGCTTGCTCAATAGATACGAATGTTGCCTCTGACATAAAGGTTTAGTGAAGATGTCTACAGGCTGCTCTGTAGTTCTTATCCCTCTTGTCTTGATCAATCCATCTTGAATTTTGTCTCTGACGAAATGGCAATCGACTTCTATATGCTTTGTCCTCTCATGGAAAACTGGATTTGCTGCAAGTTTAAGCGCGGCATCATTATCACAAAATAGAACAGTTGGTTCCTTTTTCCAAACCCCAAGATCTTGGAGTAATCCTCTTATCCAAACTATCTCACAACTGGTCTTTGCCATTGCTCGATATTCCGCCTCGGCAGATGATAACGAAAAGGTTGACTGTTTCTTTGTCTTCCAAGAAAGAAATGAGTTGCCCAATTTGATGCAAAATCCTGTGACTGACTTTCTACTCATCAGGCAAGTGGCATAATCCGTATCACCGTATGCTGTCATCTCCATGTTGTTGTCACGAGACAGTAATATTCCCAAGCCCGGACACCCTTTTAGGTATTTTACGACCTTCGGTGTGGCATTCATGTGTGATTGTTTTGGATTATGCATAAATTGACTAAGGATTTGCACTACATAGCATATGTCAGGTTTGGTCATGGTTAAGTATATAAGCTTCCCAACAAGTCTCTGATAAACAAAAGGATCTTTGAGTAAAGGATCCTCATTCAAGGGTGATAAACCCTGTCATACTCCGCTGTCATCAGCTTGACATTTTGCTCAATTGGGATAACAGTTGGTTTGGATCCCGAAAGTCCGGCTTCTGATATGATCTCAGGACAAACTTGCGCTGGCTGAGACAGATACCCTTATCCGATCGTGCAATCTCTATCCCGAGAAAATATTTGGGAGGCCCCAAATCCTTAATGTGAAAACTCGAATGCAAATATCGCTTAAACTTCTTGATGGCAGTCTCATCATTTCCCATAATGAGTATGTCATCAACGTATATAAGTAAGTAAATCGATGACGTACCTTGTCTCCATGTGAATAAGGCATAATCATGTTTGGACTGCTGGAATTTTGCAGCCGTGAGTGCATTGGTAAATTTCGCATACCATTGATGAGAAGCCTGTTTGAGTCCGTATAGGGATTTACGGAGACGACACACTCAGTTCTCCCCCTATCTGCGTAAACCCGGCGGAAGGTCCATGTAGATTTCCTCTTCAAGATCACCATGAAGGAATGCATTATGAACATCCATCTGATGAAGAGACCAGTCACGAATAGCAGCAATAGAGAAAAATGAACGTACAGTGACTTCCTTTGCTACTGGAGAAAAGGTTTCAGTGTAATCAAAACCTTCTCGTTGAGTAAACCCCTTAACCACTAGTCTTGCTTTATAACGCTCGATCGAACCATCCGCCTTGTATTTGATCTTGTATACCCACTTGCACCCAATTGACTTCCGATGGGTGGGTAAAGGAACTATGTCCCAAGTTTTATTCTCTATTAGAGCTTGCAATTCATCCGCCATTGCTTACTGCCAACGAGGGTCTTGTACAGCTTCTTCATATGAAGATGGCTCCTGTCCTTCAGATATTTTACTAATGCAACACATGTGCTCCGATGAAAGATTAGCAAAACTAACATATGAGGAGACAGGATACTGTGTACCAGATGACTTCATTGTAGGGCAAATGTAGTCTACTGTCCAAGTGGGTGGTCGACTAATGCGACTTGAACGGCGAGGGACAGCTGGTGTGATTGATGGAGCACGCTCATGTGATCCAGGAGAGATATCATCTAGAGATGTTGGTGATGAAGGAACTATAGGAGATGCTGATATCCCTTCCTGTGGAAAATTTGGAGTCGTGTCATGTATATCTGATGGTGAGCCTGTATCGTATTCCGGAGCTGAAGATTCAATGGGAGATACATGAGGAATCATCATCTGAGTAGGAGTTGAGATATCGTCATCAACCTAAAAGTGGCGACTCTCAATAGTTGGATCGCTTGGTTGAGAAGATAATTCTTCTTGAAAAGGAAAAACATCCTCATGGAATATAACATCTCTACTGATGAAGAAGCACTTGGTGGAAAGATCATATACTGAATATCCCTTCTAAAGATTAGGATACCCCATGAAAACGCATTTGATGGCACGAGGTCCTAATTTGTCATGGGTGCCCATGGTAGATGCATAACATAAACAACCAAATACACGAAGATGTTGAATGTCTGGATATTTCCCAAAAAGTAATTCGAATGGACTTTTGCCATTGAGGACCCTGGATGGCATCCTATTGATCAAGTATGCTGCCGTGACCACAAAGTCTCCCCAGAACATTTCAGGAATAGCAGCTTGATATTTGAGGGCACGAGCAACTTCTAGGAGATGACGATGTTTTCTTTCGACAACACCGTTCTGCTGAGGGGTATATGTGCAGGAACTTTCGTGAAGAATGCCATTTGCAGTGAACAAGGCAGAACATTCACGATTAAAAAATTCCCGAGCATTGTCAATGCGAATTCGCTGTACGAATTTATGAAACTGATTTTTGATGAGGGTGAAAAAATCCCTTAGATAAGAGAGAACTTGGGCTTTGGACTGCATTAGGAAAACCCAAGTTGCTCATGTATGATCGTCCACAATTGTGAGAAAGAAGCGGGATCCATCACGATGTGGAATGTGATATGGTCCCCAGATATCCATGTGCAAAAGAGAGAAAGCTGTTTTGGCACGAGAAGTGCTTTTTGGAAAAGGTAATCGCGATTGTTTAGCCAAAGGACAAACATGACACTTTGGGTGAGGAAAAGAGGCACTATGACCTAATCGCTGATGAAATAAAATGCTTTTATTGATGCTGGCATTACATAGAGTGCCCTTATTCAAGGGAAAATGTAAAGTATTTTTTGGAAGAGTAGCCCAAAAATAAAGCCCATCATGATTGCTACCCAAGCCCATCAATTTCCCAGTCGAAAGGGCCTGAAAGAAACATACGTCAGAATTGAAAAGGACTCGACAGGAGTTATCTTCACAAAGTTTCGACACAGTGATTAGGTTAAATTGGAATTTGGGAATGAGTAAGACATTTTTGAGAGTAATGGAAGGACTAAGCTGAACGTCCCCAATCTTAGTGACAGAGGTGTCTTCCCCATTTGGAAGTCGTACGGATGTATGAGAAGATGCTTTATAGGTTTTAGAAAGAAAGCGTTCATCGCAGACTATGTGATCACTAGCACCTGAATCAATAATCCATGCTTTACTGGAAATAGAGTTCAAGCAGTGAGAAGTACCTGCATAGCTGCTCATCTTTTCCTCTGTTCCCAGTTGACTTAAAGTGCTCATAATATGCTGCAGTTGATCCTTGTTAATGGGTTGATAAGCCTTTGCATGTGCTGCAATAGAGATTTCTTGTCCTTTCTTTTCTTTTTCTCCTAGTTTTCCATGCAACTTCCGACAATTTTCTCGAGTATGATAGGGGTGTTTGCAATAATCACAAATTTTACCTTTTCCTTTAGAATTTTGGGCATATGTTCTATTGGAAGATGCTGAAAAGTTCTGCCCATTTGATCCTTTCCAAGCTGGTGCCGATGTGGCTCGATCTGGGCCGTTCGATCTTGGAGTTGCAAGGATAAAATCGGAGCCGTCTGATCGGGCAGGATTGTTGAGCCCACCATCCGATCGAGTGAAATAATGGGTGCCATCCATTTGCGCAATTAGATCTGGACCGTTCGTGCTTAATGGGTAACGCACCCGTCCTGGGCCGTTGGATTGCCGAATCCAATCCTGGCCGTCCATCTGAAATGAAGATGGGTTTTCATCTTCTTCCTTCAGAAGCCCTAATCCTCGCGCAGCTATAGCGTTGCTCGATCCCCTGAAGACTCCATGGCCGGACCTTGCCGCGAGTAGATGCTGGTCTAGCGTCGCTTTGGCCACGAGAACAACCCGATCTCCGACCTTGAGGTACTCCGTCAAAGCCACCCGCTGTGATTCCTCCTGCACAACAAGCTGGTAGATCCAGCCAAGCAGAGGAACCGGCTCCATGGCAAGGATTTGGCTGCGAAATAGCAGGTAAGTTTCATTTAAGATCAACAAAAAACGTGTCACTTTTTCTCTTTCTCTAATTGCTCGGTATTGAGCTAGAGTTTCTTCTGGCCCTTGAAGCTTCTCTTCTGCTTCTTCTAATTCGTTCCACAACGCTGAGAGTTTATTGAAAATGGCCGAAATAGATAGATTTCCTTGTTTTAGCTCTGATAGGGCTTGGGTTATTGAGAAAATTCTAGCCCTATCGAGCTTGCCATACATTTCTTGTATGCTTTTCCAGAACCTGGTGAGCGTCCTCAGTCGGAGGGAGTCCAGCGGCAACCTCCGACGTGAGGCAATTATCGATCCAAGTTCGGACTAACTGGTTGCATTTCTTCCAGTGCCGGGCTAGTCGTTCATCGGCTGGAATGGAAATGGATCCATCTATAAAGCCATCTTTGTCTTTTGTTATAAGTGTCCGCCGAAGCTCCCGGGACCAAATGGAGTAGTTCTCCGGTCCTGAGAGTTGCTGTGAAATCAAGCAGAGCTGGGGTCCATCGGTAGCGGCCGTGTATAGGGCATCTCCTGGTTCTAGTCGGCCGCCGAAGGTGCTTGCAAAAGGAAAAAAACTGGGTCCGAATCCCGGGTAAGAGAGACCCATCGAACTCGAGAGATTCGAGTTCGGATAGGACCAAGCAGATCCGATCCTGGGTTGAACTCGGATCCTACTGTTGAGCCTCTTCCTGGTCCGATGCTTTCTGTAGAACCCGTTGTGCTCTGGGCTGGTTTAACTTGAATAAGAATCCATTGTACATGTGAACCCTGAAAAAATTGCCCTGGATTGGGCTGAACAGGATGCTGTCGCACTTCATTGAGTTGCGTTTGATCCTGTTCTTTTGTCTGGTTTTCTATTACAGGATCTGAATGTTGGTTCAAAGGTGAATCATCCACCTCTTGGACGTTGGAGGAGGCTTCTGGATCTTGAACGACTCCAGATTTGGTTGCTGGGTTTCTTGGCATACTGTTCCTTTTGCTTATCTAACTCAAAAAAAAAAAAAAAATTGCAAGATGGGGATGGAAGTTCTACAAAATCGAGGGTGAAAGGTGGAAAAAAAAACACTTGAAAAAGGGGTGGAAGCTAGAAGACTCACTCTGATACCATGTCAGAAATTCGAGTGAAAGAATTGGAGGATAAGTGTATTGTATATTGCTTTTCACTAATGAACGATGTACAATCTGGTTCCTATTTGTAATACATAAGAGCAAAACTATCTTAGGAAAAAATATACAGAATGTGGAAAAGAAATTTTCCTAACACACAATATTCTAATTTGCTAACAATAGACTAATCAGTATCAATTAAAATCAGTGTGAATATGGCAACAGTATCTTCAACACGTTTTCCATGCATACGTCTTCTTAGCTCTACAAACATGCATGACCATCCTTTACACATCGTCGAAACACAACCATCGCCACCATCTTTGTTGAATCCCACCACCACCACCGTCCACTGCAAAGTAGGACCAATTTGACGCCACCGCCGGACTCTCCATCTTTGCAGCCACAACCATGGTTTGTCGCCGCCAATTTTGTTTGCTACAATCCACCACCTGCGAAAACGGCCACCACTGACCACCATTCCCATCCCATAGCTACCACCAACCAGGATAGAAGGTGGTGAACCTCTACCACCACGTGAAAACGAACCCTCCACTGCCATAGACACCACCCGAAACAACCTGCAACGCAATCCACAGCCATACTTATCAACAATCTGAAAAACAGAGAAAAGGCGGCGAGAATTTCACCAATCAGGATGGGTCGATGATCTAGAAGTGTAGTAGTGTGGTGGGGCTTTCTAAGATTGCCAGCGTCAATTGAGTTTGCGTGGATTGCAATAGTTGAGTTGTTAACTGGAAAATTGTGAAGAGTTGAGCTCAAATCAGGTTTAAAGCCCATGATAAGTGCAAGTGAGGCCCACTATGTAAAAAAGATCGTAGAAAATGGTTTCTATTTTTATTTATTTATTTATAAAACGGAAGCATCAAATTTTTTCACAAAATAAATAAAACCTAACTTAACTTCCATCACACAACATATAAAAAGCCGCAAAAGGACACTAGAACTGTAAAAATTTATGTATGGCATTCACTTTAGTGTTAAAAGCTTTCGCCATGTCATTTAAGTGTCAAATCGAAGAAAAATGATTACTTAATGCCTTGGGCGATAAATTCTGGCCAAAAATCTTACGTGGCATTTGTAATTAAATGTTTATTCCAACATGGCTTTTTTAAATTAAGTATATATAATTACGTGGCTTTATGATAAAAAGAAAAGCCAACTTGGAAATTCTAGCCCCTCTTTCTTCCTTATAGCTATGAGATTTTGGTGTAAGCACTGTCAACTATTCCAAAAGTTTAAGCTATTAGATGAAAGTATGGTTTATTATTTAAATAAAATGTAGTTTATTATTTAAATATTATAACACTTCTCCTCACACCTAATTTGGTCTTTTTTGCTTAGTACTAAGCTTTGAAATTTAATCAGGAAGGCAAATGGGGCTTGAAAAGATTTGAACTTGGGACCTTAAGTTCTAATATCATGTGAAATTTTATTGCCAATTATTATAAAAACGTAAATTGTTAGATGAATGTGTAGTTTATTATTTAAATATTCTAACAATAAACAAACAATGCCATTCCTCTTGCCTAGTCTTCGTCTATCTCAAGCTCCTTTGTTTCTTGCCAACGTCCTTCTCCTGTGAACTGGCTTTTCAAACTTCACTCATGTCGTCCACGTCCTTGTATTAGAGCTTTGGAGGTGGTAGCTTGTCTTCTCCAATTTCGATGCTTCTAACTGGGGAAGCTTCGTGGGCGCACAAAGCTTTGTTGCTCCCTACACTGTGAACAAAAGCTTTGAAAAACTTGAGTCTCTAATGAAGATCACATATAGACTCTTATTAGGATCATCCTCATCGCTGTTGGTGACCGTTCGTTGTCACTAGTATCATTTTTGAAAGAGTATCAGGATTACTCTGCCTCACTCTTTTTCCCCCTGTTCCGTGTTGGAGAGCTTCAACGTGGTCAAATCTTGCTCAAGGGTTCCTCCCCCATTGTCAATTCTACTCATCATCACTTCTTGGAGACTCTAATCACCAAACCGAGGTTTTTGATCAGATTCATTAACGAGGGATTACTTCTGCTTCCTCGTTCTTTTGCACGATTAGGGTTTTAAATTGGGGGAAATCATGCTAAACAATGTCATTTGGATATGAATGCTGAGTCAAGTTGTTAGCTAGCCACGTCGATTGGAAAAAATAACAAATTATTATCACGTTGAATTTTCGATGATTTAGATCAGAGTTGACACTTATGTGATCATTTTCTTTTTAAACAACTGATACCCAAGTATCCGAAAAAAAACTTTTGATACTAAAGCGAACGACGTACACAACTTTTGGCATTTTTTTTATTCTTTTTTCTATAAAAAGTATACTAATTTTTTTTTTTTTTTTGCTTTTAAGATGCTAATCTCAACCAAAGGAATTAAATAAGATTTCATTTAGAATTTGATGTTTATCATGTGTAACTCTTATACATCATAAATAGTGTATGTCTCTTTAAGAAAATTAAAAAAAAAAAAAACAAGTTTTCTTTTTTGAACAGTGGATAATAATTTTTAAATTTAAGCTAAACACAGAAAAAATTATCATTTTTATTTTAAAATAATTTCTTAGATAATATTTTTAAAAATATTAATTTTTTTGTGAAATAAATAGAGCTCTTATAGCAGCCGCCTAAAGAGGCCGGAAATGCGTATTTTGGATCTAGTCGAAGGGACAGATTACTATATTATGAGGCAAGAGGGAAATAGAAAGCAATGATGGTGAAAGGGGCCATTCATAATGCCTTGGTGTGAAAGCCAAAATTTCTTTTTCGCTGCAATATTTCTCGAATACCTGCGTCTCATCATGACCGCATGTGGAACTCTCGACTCCTATGTGCCATCTCTTCCTGAGCAAGCAAGGCTCCAAATTTGCATCCGACGCTTCTCCTCTTTCTCCAATTTTTCAATTGACTCCCTTCCTCTTTCACGTACCAAACTGCATCAAGTGTGCTTTTGTCTTGTGAGCATTTTCTATGTGAAAGAAACTTCTCGGGCAAAACATTGGCTGGCTAATCATTTACTAGTGATAGATTCATAGACACTACTACGCTGCCACTTTGCGTTGCACCCGTTCACTCCAAATTTGATCAATTTGTACAGACACGTGCTACAAGATTTGTCTCAAGTTCTCAATATCCTTTGACCCGGCCTTCTCCAATATTACCCCATACAAGTACACACGTGGGTCGTCGAGATTAAACAAGCTTCCGCTAGTAAAATACAGAGGTGGATGAAAAGGTGTATGTAGATATATTGTCTCAAAAGAACGTCAATACAAGCCTGTTAAGTTGATCTTACAGAGTCGACACTTCATTATTACACTAGCAGTAAGTGAATGAATGTAAAGTGTATTGAAAGATAATCTAACCTCGTGTCAAGATCCGCTTGCCCTCTCTTTTATTGACAACCCCAACTAGTTTATTCCAATTTTGTAAAAGGAAGACGATGAAAAGAACAGTTTGGCAACGCGTGATTAAAAGGCTATGATGTCTCTCAGGGTGTGGAGGAAAAAAGAACAAAGGCAATTCGGTGTAAAGCAAAGGCTAGTCGCTCTAGGTGGGAATTAGAGCTCGAGGTAAACCCTCAATTTGCGGACTTTAATTAAGGGTAAGGGTGTCCCTAAGCTCGAGAGTTGGGGAGCATAAAGCTGTTGCCTAAAAGCTAGATTCCTTTATTAGAATACTTTTCGAAAATCTTCCCCTCAACTTTGACCCACATAATCATATTATGGATTTCGATCGAAAATAGTTGATGTTGAAGTAGGAATTATTATCTTCACTACTGAATTATTTGTGAGAGTATTATGGGCAATCATGTTGTGGCCAGCTTTTTCGTTAGAAAAACGCTGATTAGGTTCGAATTGCGGGGAATCATGTCACAATATTCATGATCACTTGTTATGATAGCACACTCCCTCGTGATCCTAGCACTAGCATTATGGAATTTCTTTAGTGACACTCTAAAAGAAAGTCGCAGTTGGAGCCATTGTCGTGACCAAGAAAATGGAGTGGGGACACACCTCCAGTTTAAATACAGGGTATTCTAATGTTGGAAGCAGCAGAGAGAGATGGACATGGAAGAGGCAGAAGGGTTGTTCCCCTTCCCAACGTACGAGTGTGCATACTACGTGCAAAGCCCTTCCACCGTCTCTCATGCATACAGCAACCCCGAGCCAGCCTCCACATCCTTCCTCCACCATCCCACCCAGCAAGCCGTCTCCACATACACCCTCTCTCGCCACTCCTCTCGCGCATCCAACAACTCCCTGGCCTTGTTGCCCCAAAACACGAACGATCCCGACCCCGCGGTTTCCGATAATGCTGAGAAGCGTCTCATTGCGTTCGATGGGGACATCGGTGGTGGCGGTGACAAGGAGGATGCTGATGAGCAAGTGTATTACCAAGAGAAAGTGGAGTGGTGGAGGTACTTGTCCTTCGGTTATAATCCCTCGTCCAATGCTTGGATCTTGTTGCAGATAAGCTGGAGGATGATAGTGAGCTTGGGAGTGGCGTTGCTTGTTTTCTATTTAGCCACCAAACCCCCAAAGCCCGAGGTTTCCGTGAAGGTAATTTAATTAATACTCATATGTCATGCAATGTCCTCACAATAAATAATTTAATTCACACATGCTTCTTATCGTGAAATCTAGTAGCTTACCATGCTAGGCATTGATTCTTAAATAAACTACGGACTTGTAGCTAATATGCGGATTTTTGTTGTTTGTGATTTATCGATTTGAAAGCTGAATGTTTGAGCAACTTTGTGATTTTGGGAGGATGAGAAACGGGATTGACCACTTTCCCATTTTTCAATTAGACCGATCCGATCCGATCCCTTGGATAACAGTAACTCTAGAGTAGCGTTGGTGGGCACCCATCCTTCACGTGTATGGTTGTCCTAGAGCCCACATTTCTTATTATAAAGAACAAGAACTTGCATCTTTGGAATAACTAAGGTTAACCCTCTTGGCGTGGTTACGACGACTATTCTTCCATACGACTTAGGTAGAATCTGGGATGGCCAAACAGTAAGAGATCAAATAGAAGCGTTCTTTGGCAAGGTCGAAATGAGCAGAAGGAACATGCCCAATGTTAGCAGTCGAAGGATCCTTTGGATTCCCTAGATTTCAAGGACATGTTCATTGATGTAACTCATCACGATCAAGCCCATTCCATTACTAGCAAGTTCCTAGATTCCTGGTGATAGTAGAACAACATGTAAAGTCAGATTTCTCTAAAAAAATATGAATGTGAGATGTGGATAGCATTTGGGATGCAGGTGGACGGGATCCCAAATTTCGTATTGGGAGAGGGAGTGGACGGCACGGGAGTGTCCACAAAGATCTTGAGCTGCAACATATCGGTGCGACTTTGGGTAGACAACAAGTCAAAGCTCTTCGGCCTTCACATTCAGCCCCCTCTCATTCAACTCTACTTCGGTCGCCTGTCTCTCGCCAGTGCTCGTCCTGTGAGCTTCCCTTGCCTCTCTTCAACACAAGTCGATCCAATTTGAAATATGCATGTTGCTAATGTCACTGAACTTCGTAGGGTGGGGAGTTATACGCGGGGAGCAGTGGGACAACGTCGTTCGGGATGTACGTGGGGACAAGGAACAAGGCGATGTACGGGGCGGGGAGGAGCATGCAAGACATGCTGGAGGGAGGCAAGGGAGGTCTGCCTCTGAGGGTTGGGGTGAGATTGAGGTCGAGCATTCACGTGGTGGAGGGACTGGTCCACGTCCGGTTCCATCACCAAGCCCAGTGCTTGTTGTTGCTCTCCAAAGCGGACGACGCCCAAACATTCAACAGTACCTGCGCACTCGTGCCTCCTACAGCTTCTTGATCCATTCATGCATGACAGGTTGAGGCCAAGCCAGCACGTCACCACATCCATATATCTACATCGGAGGTGGAAAATCTTGCAAAATTCTGAAGCTCCTGATGAAGTTCCTTCCATCTATTGTCATCGTGTACATATGCAGGATCAAACTTTTGCAAGTATGTAATGTATCCTACTACTCGAGCCTATTTCAAAGTAATATACATATCGAAAATCTTATATTTTTTTCTGCATACCAAATTTTTATGCACCTTTAATTGATGAGTTACAAACATATGGGAATGCATTGTTCACGTTTGTTTTTAGTCACATAGGTGGCACCTATTTAACAAGCGAAGTTTGACCCTACCCAATTAATAGCCGACCTAAGGATCCACCGATTTTCTTCCAGCCTCCAATTTTTCCATGTGAGTTCTAATATTACTTGATGTGTTGCATGGACCTCCAAATAGTCGGAACACTGGATTATAATGAAAGATAATATTGCTCGTTTAACAAAGAAATACTTTGTATATAGTTCTTCATCTATATCTCGTAGTACGTAGAAATAAATATCTTTACTAGAGGAATGAATGTTGCAATATGATAAAGGATCTCATTGATAAAGACTAGTTATCGCCCCATGGGTCCTATTAAAAACATTGAGCAGTACGAGCGCTCATTTTCTCATAACATATCATCCACTAAAACGAATTCAGAGTTTAGGAATTAGTGGCACGGTTCTAGCAAGATATTAGTCACTAACACAAAGTACAGAAAATGAGACGAAAAAGAACCAGCTCAGCTAGACATCCCTCAAATGACTTTCTTAAGGTTTGGTAAGCCCACTTCCATCTCCTGGTTTCTGGTCCATACATAAACTATGTGTTTCTACTCCAAACTTTTCGGTTGTATGTATAACCCAGCCAAAAAAGAAATGAAAGGAGATGAGAGAATTTTCTTGTTGAAGTGTGTCTTGAAGCATTATGGCCTGGAGTTTCAATTTATAGGCAAATGAAAGAGAGCCATTACGAGACCATTACAAATTATTTGATAATTATAAAATTGATGATCGTCATAAAACCATTATAGCCGTAACAAAATAATACCTTTTAAAATTGTTATGAATCGATGGTGGTTATAACTTCTATTAAAATCGTTACAAAACAATGACTTTGAATTTCAAAACTGTTGAAATATCGAACATACTTGTCGTTAATGTATGATGTTGTCTTGTCCTCAATATTGCTTTAGGTGAGATTCAATTTCTCATTTTTGTTTTCTTAGTTACATAAATCGAGTCACCCATATTTTAAAAAAGCAATTTCCCAAACTAGAGTCCAAAAGTTAAGTACGGGTATCCTCTTTTCTCTTTCGGGGAACAAGAATTCATCCTCTTCACCATCTCAATTTTAAGATGGAGCTTAATATTGTGAGGGTTAGATGGAAGTGCAACGTTGGGACGGAATAGTTGCTTAATGTCCATTAGCAGCAGTTCAGGGCCATAATCAATGGAATATGCAGGGTAAGTCGTTGATGGTCCACGAAAGAACTGCACTCAGTTTAAAAGTTTGACGGTGAGGTGCGTCACATGGGTCCACTCCATCGATCCGATTTTCCTTCAGCTCTTCTATTGAAGGCTGCACATACTCATTAATCTTATTAGCAGGAGACGAAGGACCTGAACTAAGCAGCGGCATCATAAAATGTGGTTGTTTCCTGCACATCCACGGCGGAAGATTATATGCTACTAAAGCGAGTCCAAGCGATGCCAAGTTTGAGCATCTAGAGGGTGACTGTGTCGACCTTTTTTGGTGTGGCCCTCTTCATGCCATCGCGTAGAGTTACCTATTTTAATCAATCGTATGAAGCCTTTGCAACTTGGTATCATTGGAAAATGACAAAGAACCTTGGAACAAACAACTGTCTTTTCATGGTAGACGAGATCCTTGATCATTCACTTGATACATCGAAAATCTTATATTTCAAAAGTAATATGTGCATTATAAATCTTACGTTTCTCCGTGCTTTTCTTTACCTCTAGTTGATCAGCTACAAACATATGGGAATGCATAGTCCACATTTGATTTTAGTCACGAAAGTGGCATCCATATCTATAATCCACTTGAATCTAATTTTACCGACAAAGTTTCACCCCATTCCAATATATATCCGGTGTAGAGTTCCATTGACTGTTCTCTCTGCTTGCAATCATCCAACTTGAGACTATAATGTTAGTTTATAAGGTTCATGGGCCTTCAAATAGCCAAGAATCTGAATTATAATAAGAGGAATATTGTTCATTTAACGATGGATTATTTTGTACTTGCTATTTCATCAAGATTTTTCTACCAAATACATAGAAATCGACATCTTTACAAGTGGGGTGAAGGGCTCGATCTTCGTCCCTAGCAAGTAGGATGACACTAACAAGATATTAGTCACACTTTCCGACAAAGTTGTGCTGGATACACAGAAAAAGGGACGAAAAACAACCAATTCGAAAGGAATTTGAGCATGTCGGATTAAGTATATATAATTAAGCTAAAGGTACCTACTAGTTAGTAATTAAGATGGGTTAACTTTTTTCTTTTTGTTGCCTCCCTCACCTAGTGAAGATCCCAAGCGCATCTCTTCATGCATGCAAGTGGCTTCATCCCTCCATTATTCGCTAATCCATGACGAGTTGGAAACTCATTGCGAAAAGCAGACAGGAAGTAATAAAGAAAACATTTGATGAATCACTGAAAAGGCTCAACTCGGCAAGATATTTCAGGATCTTGTTAGTATTTGACACCCCTCAAATGACACTCTTAGGTTTTGATAAGCCCTCTTCCATCTCCTGGTTCCCGACAAAACTTGTGCCTTTAGTGTCCGCTTTACAGATAAAAGTCCTCACCTATCTACGTATATAATAGTTCGAGGATAATACTGCCATAGAGTTTTAGTACCACCTATCTACAAATTGATATATTAAATGATAAGATTTACTGCAAAATGGGCTCTTAAACAAATAAGCCATATTCAATACTCGACAATAATCAGTCATCTGACTCGGTAAGATATGAAGCTTATGTTTGAAAATCAACATTTGATGCTCCTTGACAAATAACGAGCTACAGTCCAGGATAAATAGCACGAATAGTAACCTAAAGGTACAAAGGCCATTAATGGTTCCTATTTGCCATCAGAATCTGGAAGAAGAAAACTGAGAGTTGGTCTTCAACTTCTGTTCAAGAATTTCACCTGCACAAGTTCCTTGTGTGGCATAGGAGGATCAATGTTTGATCACCGTTTGAGCAGTTCATGCTAGCCTAGAAACAAGGCATTTGGTGAAGCATTCGAGTGCAACCCGCATAGCCAAAGTGGGAGCATCTCTGAAAGCCTAAAAAAGCTTCCGAAAATGAGCTAGTTTTGTCTTGAGTGTTTTGTGTGCGTATATGACAAAAATTATCAAAGTGAGATGTTGTCTTACGCTATTCACATAGTGTCAGTAATAATATATTATTTAAGCTTTATACTAGTGCCGTGTTCTGGTATAAGCGTGTCTCAAATTGCCTTATCGCAATTTTCTTGTATTTCCACCATCGCGCTTCTGTACCCGACAAGCGATGTCAGAGGCACTCTGCTGTCCTCAACGGTCCATGTCACTTAGCATCTCGATTTTGCAAATGAATCATTTGAGTACCCAGCACACCCTTACACTCTGGAAAAATTTCTAGTGTAGTTGCATGTAATGTTTAAATGGCAGCATTGGGTTGCATGATCAGTGCTGCACTAAACAATTAGCTTCAAGGGCACAAATGGTGAATATTTTGGTTCATCCTGGAGCTGCCACTGAACTCTAACACCGCACTAACACTTACCACCCAGGCACTACATTTCAACGATGCAGCACGTACACCAATTTTTTGAAAGGTGTCAAATTTTCTCTTTATAAAAAAGAAGAAGAAGTCACTGGCCATTTTACTATATAGTCTGCAAGATTGTATCTTGAGCCACGTCAATTGACACACTATTTACTAGTTTCGACTCGTTTTGTTTAAGATAACTTTCAAGTCTTATTATTAGACTTAATTCAGAACTGGAGTTTCATTCAATGGCAGTGGGTGAAATTCAAGACAAAGAACAATTGTTATTTCGACATGCATCATCAAATTCATCGATTGGTTAATTGGTTATTTCATGACGTAAAATTGAACATCTCCTTAAAAATGCTAGTTTGTGCTCCTATTGTGCTTGAGCTCGAGCTTGAAACTATATATAGAGTTTGCGATACACAAGAACCAAAAAAATATAAAAAAAATTTAAAGAACTTCGTGGGATTATGTATGCTTACTATGCTTGCCAACCAATTATTCACAAAAACGTGATTACCTTGTTGAGCTGGCAAGTCAATTGGATCATGGTAGTTCACAAGTTCGAGCTTGTCTCGACTTGATACTGGAGCTATTCAAATCGGAGTTTGGCTCGGTTCGACCATAAAATCTCGGTACATTTTTACCCCTCGTTTATTTGTTCAAAGTTAAAATTTATCAACTGACGTGTGAGATAGGGTTAACCAGATTGTGGAGATTTTGAAAGACGTAGATAACTTCATTTCCTCAGAAAAAAAAAACACTAGGTGGTCCAACAAGCGAATTCATGGTCTGAACTATGTGCATTGGAAGAAATGGAAAAGAAAGAGGCAGGGAGACAAGACAAGACAAAAGAAGCACATTCTCACACATATTGGAATCAACATAAGACAATGTGTACCAAAAGTTGATGATATGATTGACGAATACAAATTGATTATTATTTTCTTTTTCTTGCAAATGAAGAAAATGAAAAGCTTTGCGCATGCGGAGGAGCATGTGATGACAAGAAATATTAATATTGATCGTGTTGGCATCGTGGCTTCCACACAAAAAGTGGAACCCTCTTTTCTGGTTCCGTTAAAAATAAAGCATTTCGATAGATTTGCATTTTGTTTTTCCGGGTTATGAAGTGACGTTGGAGCTCATCTGTCTTCCCACTCGGTTCTTCAGTGCTCAATCTAGGACGCCCACCACAACACGCCAATTGCGGTTCCACCAGCCCTACCAATTTGAGAAGGCTTTGGTATCTTCCTAGTGTTGATATTTAGAGTATGAAAGAAAATAACGATAAAGTAGTTATGGTTATTCAATCCCAATTAAGGTTATATGATCTATAATTATAGGAGTGATTAATTACAATAAGAATATATATAGAAACATAATTATAGAAAAACTTTATAATACATGTAAATTACACATTAATACTACCCCTCAATTTGAATTAAGTGTAACAACTAAGAGATTAGATGTCAATACCTCGTGACGTGGACTAGGTAATCCCTTGGTGAATATGTCTTCTAGCTAATTCACTGTAGGCATGTAGCAAACATGTAGATCGCTAGAAGCAACTTGCTCTCGAACAAAGTGAAAATCCAACACAATGAGTTTGGTGTGAGCATGAAACACAGGGTTGAGAGCAAAATATGCGCCAGAGATATTGTCACAATAAGTGGTGAGAGGATTAAAATGGGGGCCTCTAAGCTTATGAAGTAAATGATGAATCCAAATAGTCTTAGCAACACAATGAGTGACATCGTGATTATCAACCTCCATACTAGAGCGGCCTACAATGGTTTGCTTCTTGGCACTCCATGAAACAAAGTTGACGTGTAGAAAAACACAAATGCCATAGGTGAAATATCAAGTATGGGAGCACCCAACGCAGTCTGCATTTGCATAAGCAGCCAATGAAGTAGGATAATATTGCTCAATGAGCAATCCGTGGGTGGATGTGATAGCTAAATATCGATATATACATTGGACGGCTTGGAGATGAGGTAATTTAGGTTGATGCATGAATTGGCTAACCAAGTTCACATCAACAATACTATCGGGTCTAGTCATGAACACATGTTGTAGAGCATCAACCATTTGTTAATACAACACTGAAGAATCACGAAGCTTACTATCATTAGCAAACAACAGTCTTAAGGCCAAGGGAGTAGATATAGGCTTGACCTTAGAAAGGTCAAACTTGCGTAAAAGGCCATCATCATACTTAACTTGAGATAAAAGCATATCATTAGAGTGGTGATAAGCCTCAATGCCAAGGAAATAGTGAAATGGTTCAAGATCCTTTATAGCAAATTCTTTTGAGAGTCGAGAAATCAGAGGCCTTAATAAATGAGGAATATCATCGATGACAAGGATATCATCAATATATAATAGAAGATATAGAAAATCCCAAGAAGAAGCATAGACAAATAATGACAGATCCGCCTTACTTGCCATGAAACCCAAAGATAATAAAAAACTATTGAAACGCATAAACCATGCACGTGGAACTTGCTTTTAACCACAAGTGGCTTTCTACAAACAGGACCCGTGATTCGGGAGTTTAATAAGAGAGAAACTAAGATTGTAAACTTCCTCACAAATGATGCCATACAAGAAGACATTCTTAACATTAAGCTTCCATACATTTCTAAGAAAGTGCGGCGTTTTTGGAAATTGTTTTCCAAGAAGTCATTTTTCAGGAAATTAACCATATTTTTCGGTGTTAAGTTGAAATTTGATAATAAACTAGAAAATATTATTTTCCATTTAGTAAGGAAAATCTTTTCATGCATACCCTCATTTTCAATAATTTTTTTATTATTTTCTTTAAAAAAACTTATTTTACAAATTTTAAAATTTTCTTTTCTTTCTTTATTTCTTCTTCTTCTTTGGTCTTGGCTGGTCGTTGGGCATGGTAGCGGCTGGCACCGGCCACTAGCAAGCTTCAACCTCGCCATAGGTTGGTGAGGCTCAAGCGGCCTATGGCTCGTGGCCAATAGCCTTTTTTCTTCTCCATCGCCTTGGTCAGTCGTCAGCCATAGTAGTGGTCGACGATTGGCCATTGGCGAGCTTTGACCTCACCACAAGCCAACGAGGCTCGAGTAGGCCCGTGGCTCAACTGGTCAAGGCTAAGGAAGTAGAAGAAAAGAAAAGAAAGAAATTAGAAACTCAATTTCTTAAAAATATAAAAAACAATAAAGGAAAAAACAATAAAATAAAATGAAAATGTGTTTGGTGAAAGAAAGTGAGGTGGAAGAAGTTATAGAAAACGTTTTTCACTTTTTAGAAAGTGTAAAACATTTTCCTTACTTTTGAAGGTACTTTTTCCAATAGTGGAAAACGTTTTCCTTAACTAATTCATTTTCCGTGAAACGAATGCCAGAAAATCCGCCAAAAGTTTTTCTAGAAGTTATTTTCCATGAAATGAATGAAGCCTAAATTGACTTATGACCCATTCTATTGAAATCGCAACAGAGAGAACAACCTGAATTGTATTGAGTTTAACGGTCGGGTTAGAAGTCTTGTCATAGTCCAATCTGATATGTTACTTAAATCCTTGTGCATCGTGGTGAGCCTTGAAGCGTTCAATAGTTCCATTGGATTTTTCCTTAACCTTAAAAACCCATTTATAACCAACTAATTCTTAGAAGGATCAAGTGGTGTCATATCCCATATTGATTTGTGACTGAGGTGTTAAATTCATCTATCATGATTGTTTCCAACATGGGTCAAGAATGGCCAAAGATTTTTAAGTAGATGTCTTATTGTGAAAAGAGATAGAGATTAAAAATTTTCTAGGTTTAGAAATTCCAAATTTGGCATGAGTCTGCATAGGATGAGTGTGCAAAGAAGAAACTGTATTGGAGGAGCTAGATAGAGATGTAGAGAGGATCTTTTTGAGTTTGATGTGGAAGAGATTTGGTTGGGAGACTGTCAGGTTGAGACACAGTGAGTGAGTTTAAATGGAGTAGTGGAGGGGGGGTGAAAAACAATTGGAAACCGGTTGGGTAGGCTTGACAAGAGGAGAGAGGTGGGTTAGAAGGTTAGGCTAGAGAAGTGGAGAGAGGCGGATGAGGAGGTTGAGGGTCAAAGGAGGTAGAAGGAAACATAGATTGATTGGAGGAAAGAAAAAGCGAAGGGGTTGAACTACAATGATGGGTTATGGGACTAAGAGTTGAAGGATTTTGTGAAAAGGGAAAATTCTTCTCATCAAACTGAATGTAATGATTGACAAAAACATGACTGCTTGACTGATCAAGGCAACAATAGCCTTTGCGATTTGATGCATACCTAAGAAATACACATGACAGAATGAGGTGCTAGCTTATGAGAGACATGACATGAAAGAAAATGACAACAAGCACACCTAAAAATCCTGAAGAACGTGTAATCAAATCAGAACAAACAGTGGAAACAAGAAATATCATAATAGAAAAAGAGTGGGAAGCTGATTAATGGAGTAAACAATAGAGAGAAGAGCATTAACCCAATATGAATAAGGCCTATGAGCATGGATTAACAAGACCTAAGACGTTTCGATTAAGAGTCTGATTTGCATTTTAACAAACCATTTTGAAATGGAGTGTTTGGACAAGAAAAACGTTGAATAATACCATTATGTTTGGAACGAATTACTAGTATATGTTAGGAACGTGAATATATGAAGAGAAAAAATAGAGAAGAAAACAAGCGAGAATTTTATGTAGAAAACCCTTCCCAAAATTAGGAAAAAAGGGAAAAATCACGATGCCGCACTAGGCAATCTTCTACTATCAGTATCAGTGTTACAAGCTCTAGGGTTACAAGCTTCAGCATTATAACTATAAAAGATATTGTCTGATATATAGCAGGAGTCTAGGGCATACAATTGGAAATTACATGTATGCTATTACAGGATTGGTAATTGCCTAAAATAAAATGTTTCTACGATTGAATATTATTTTTCTCTATCAGACTCCACAATTCTATCAATCTTCCACTTGGAGGTTGATCTTCAAACAAAATAGCAATAATATTTCATAGTCTTTATCTTTGTAGCTCAAATTGTCCTAGTGCGTTGGCCTCCCTCATCAGCTGTTGGTAGTTTATTAACATGTCTGCTGGATTTTCTGCACCAAGAATCTTCTTCAATGACAAAGTCTTATCATTTATCAATTGATGAATTTGATGATATTTTAACTCAACGTGTCCATGAATGACATACCGAATTCTTTGCAAGATAAATAGCACTCTGATTGTCACTGAAAATAACACTGTTATCTAGGGGTGAGCATGGTCCGAGTTGGGCCGGTCCACCCCCTAACCCTAGGACCAATCCGCACGGTACTGGTCCTCAATTTTTTGGATCGAGGAATGACCCTATTGAGCTTGGGACCGAGGATCGGACCAACCTAATGGGTTTGGTCTGGTTTCAGGGTCAACCCGAGACCAACCGATAATTTTTATTACATTTTTTGTACTCCTTAAAAAATTGATTGAGGACTGGACCGACCCAATGGGTTCGGTCCGATTTCAAGGTCAACCCAAGACCGATCATTAATTTTTTATTTCATTTTTTGTACTCTTTGAAAGGGCAACCAAGGACCGTACTAACCCAATGGGTTCAATGATGAGTGAGATCAGCTAAGAAAGGTAAGCGGTGAGGGTCAAGTAGGGTGAGTATCGAACAGAATGAGCATCGAATGTTAAGCGGGGAGCAATAAGCCAAGTGAGCATCGAGCAGCGAGCGGCACGAGTGACCCAAAGCGAGCGAGGCGAGTTGAGAAGTTTCACTGATTGAGAGAGTTGAGAAGAAGTCCAATAGATTAGTGGCATGAATGCATGGTTGAATCGTTGTTGACATTGTAGCATGATATGCTCGGCCTTGTTATAGATCTGACAAGTAAGATGATGTTGGGAAGAACAAGAGATGATGATATTGACTAGACGGCCGTAATTTGAGTAGGAATAGAGAAGAGGGAAAATGATATGAAATTGGGTGCAAAGTTGTTGAGAGGTGATGGGAAGTTGGGATTAACAGGAAGAGAAAATGTTGGGTAAAGAGATGGTAGAGAACGGAAAAAATTTAGAGATACATTGGATACTATTGAAATAGTAACTGGAGTAAAGAAAAAGTTGACTTGGGGTGGAGATATTGGAGGATTTGATTCGTTTTCCTACTTTGATTCCATGTTGATATTTATAGTTAGAGAAAAAATAACAATAAAGTATTTACGGTGGCTCAATCTCAATTATGATTATATGATATGTATTTATAGAAGCGATTAATTACAATAATGGTACCGACAAAAACATATTACAAATATACTCCATGATAAATATAAATCACACGTTAATACCTATGTACTCGTTGTACCTCCATTACGCCAAAGTTTCCGTCTTAATTTTGGCATAATGCCAATTCTAATCTTTGATAAGCAAGTTGTTCCTTCACTTACATGTAAATCCAATAGAACTTCCAGGCCCGCGGCCTCGGGCACATATTCATAAACATGGAAATGGAATTAAGGTGGAGATGTCTTAATTAATTCGTCGTCGAAAAGGTCAACTTAGGATTTCTTAATTATAGTCGTGAAAGGGCTAATGAAGATGTAGGGATTTCAAGAAAGAAACAAACCCTTAAGAGGTTAATGGCATGCCTTTACGATAAACTAAGTTATCTTCAAGTGCGAGCATCAACATCCATCAGTTAGGTCCGTCCACCTTCTCTATTAGCTTTGTTGCCGATGCACTAATCTCTGATCATGTTTATAACTTTGATAACCTGATTCACAAACCAAACAAGAGACAAAAGAATGTGTCGTGATATCTTCTGGTTGCTATCACCTACTATTGTTGTCCTTGATCTATTTTCATTACATTCCACTTTAGATTTCCAATCTGAATATTCCCCTTGCGAACTTTCAAGAAGTCAACAATTTATCAGTATCTCTGACACCAGGAGAAGAAGAGAAACGGAGTTGTGTTTGGTCGCATTCTTGCATTTTCATTTTGCGACCGTACAATTTTCTCATCCCTAAAGTTAAAGAAACCCGTAGCTTTTACCAATTAAGTGATGAAGTAATGCTAGACAATAGACATATTAAAAAATTGTACCAAAACTCTCTTACTAAATGACGTGACAACCTTTTTTTGGCCGTAGACACATCATTTAGTAAGAGCTCCTTTTTAGTTAAGCTTCTGAGTAAGTCTAATATTTTCCTAAGTGGTGCGGCATAATCGCATTAGATCCATAAACAAACTACTGTTAATGCAGGTGACGTCGTCGGGTGATCATCAGAGAGACATTTCCACTGAGAGGTTATTGCACTATTTATAAATCATGTTGACCGACACCATTTCAATTATTAATTATGCGGGTCTCATCTTGGGATGCATACAAAGTTTTTATACTAACATAACCCCAGGTGGCCCTTATAAAATGAAA